>OV815287.1:34947912-35547912 GCA_929108145.2 Limnephilus rhombicus
CGGCAATACTTTCGGAATATTACGGGGATAAGCGAAAAACCTATGTAGCTCTCCAAACTGGAAGCCGTCTAGTGGGAGGGGATAGAAACGGGGAATGTGGCTAGCTTGCGGGGGGAAGGCGGCGCTCTGGAGATAAGGGCCGAACTGTGAATGGGAATCATTATTATTTTTATATTTTTTAAACTGTTAATTTTTTATTACATTTTGGACATAAAATATAATAACTTAATTGAAAAATAAGTAATGAAATGAGGAAAGGGTAGTAACAAGGAGACTGGAGACTTATGTGTTGTTTAATTTTTATTGTTCCCTATACAAGTTATTTTAAGTTACCTTCATCTACTAGGACGTACTTAACTCATTTTTTGCGAAATCAAGATTTGTGAAGCGCTTGTCGAAATACATTGGCCTCACTTTTCACTTGACAAGTGCAAGTGGGTAAAAAAACTAGTGTTATGAACTCACTGTAACTCAAGGCACCATTCCTTGGTGCAATCATTGCTTAACTCATCAGTTTGAAATAGATTTTAATTTATCATATAAATAGTAAGTATGGTTTTTTATACGTATTTTATAAAATCAACAGACTTGCAGTGAAAATTTTTGTGCGTTCTATTCTGATGTAAGCTGGTGCTTGAGTTTTAAGAAAGGAGTTCTCGATATTAATCTTATAAAAGCACTGTATTTACAGTTTTACAATGATAACAAAAAAAATAAATGATAGGAACAAACACTGCTTGACTTATTTGCGTGGGCAAATAAATTTTATTTGATTAATTTGTGTTATTTCATAATTAATTTATTTAAAAATAATGTACATATTATTTTATACTAGCAGATCCGGCCACACGTTGCTGTGGCTAACGTAAAAAAATGCCACGCCATTACCCAACCTTTATAACCAACGCCATCTGTTAAATTAAATCCACACCGCCCATTTGCCAGCCCATTGCCCGCTGCCCGCTGCCCGCTGCCGCTTAACCAGATATGTTATATATTTCAATAAATTTACACAAAACCTTGACAAATTATATGCCTAAACCTTTCTCATGAATCACTCTATTGGTGAAAACCGCATGAAAATCCGTTTGGGTAGTTTTTGAGTTTATCGCGAATAGACAGACAGACAGACGCGGCGAATAACTTTGTTTTATAATATGTAGAGATATACCATATAATATATCACAAGAATCCCAACTGCTTCCGTCTGTAGCATGTACGTTGTGAGGCTGAAGGTAAATGGTGAGGGGAAATAAATGGTGGAGAGAAAGCTGGAGAAGTACTCGGCTATTCAGATCTAGTCGACAAACACGGCTAAATCAATTTCAAGCAACATTTCAATTCTGAATGGTGGTCTTACCTACGCCAGAGCGATACTGAGAATGTCTTCCACCTGGAACGTGCCGGAAATATACCTTATAATGTTTTTAATTATAAAATGTTGAAAACACAGATCAATCGAATAAAATTTATTTCGGGATTTGAACCCGCGACCTCCGGATTGTTAGTCAAGAGCTTTACCCCTCGACCACGAGGGCATGTCAATGTGACTTTTACATAACAATACAGTGATTATAAACTTTGAATTAACGTTGTAAACATATGTGAAAGGAGTGGTAAATTAGTAGGAAGAAAATCTAAAAATAACAGTGCAAAAAAGACAAAGTAAAAATTTAAAAAAATGAATAAGCTAAATGATAAAAAACATATACCTATGACATGTGTGAATCACAACTTTATATTTGTGCGTTATGATTAATAAAAACATAAAAGTTTTTTGGTAATTTTTAATTATTATAATTTAAGTTGACTGATTCGGCCCATTGGCAGTCGGAGTTCACGTGATAACATCGGGCTCATGGCGATGGCGGTTGAAATGAACACGCCGAAAATTATAAAATGTATATTTAAGCTATGTTTAAACACTTACATGTGAAAGGTAAGACTGTCTTTCTTCTTAAAGGTCTTCTTAGAACTACTTTTACACAATTTTACGGCACAGTGGACCATTTTTCTATGTTTTATGAACGTTTTTCTGTGAGCTCTATGCGCGACCGAGGTGTAAAAGCCAATGTCAGCCATCTAAAAACCGTTCGGTAAAATTTTTGAAAAGGCATGCTTTGGGCAGGGGGGCACACTTTACATGCCGTCTCTCTAGTATCCATACTCTTAGGTTGTTACGTTATAATGGCTAACATTCTAACATAATATTATTATTATGTAGCCTAACCAGAACACACATTGCCTAGACGTAAATAATATAAAGATATTTTTAATATTACTGTATACTACAGTTAGAGCAAGGTTGATTTTACAGGATAACAATATTCAAAATGTGGATGGCAAAATCAAAAAATAAAATTGCAGATTGAATTAATTCTGGCCATTGCGAGATAATTCGTTCACTGCACTGAAGAGATACACTGATAGGAGTGTGTTCTGGGCGTGTCCTTCATTTTCTTCCTTTCTGCTGAAATTGATTAAAATTCTTTCTTAGGACAATGTCAAATTATTTGTCTTGTGTAGGGGGTTAGGAGTCAAAAGTTTTCTTTCAAGTAGGTATAGGTCACACGGTTCCATGACAACTCAGAATCTAGATATGCCACTTCAACACCCCTTTGATGTCATTTAAAGTTAGGAAATTTTTTTAAAATAAATAACCTAGCCCATAACCTAACCGGAGGCGGCTCTAGGGGTCCAGATGTGGAAGGTCAAATTAAATACGATAATATTCATTTGTAATTACCTGATGAGTTTGAGAGTCAAATTACGTTTAATATAGTAAATTATTTTACGCGACGCGTTTATCAAACCATCTCTTTCAGAAGTATAATGTTCATCATGCTTTCTCTCGCTCACGGCCATGACCCAAACTGTCTTCAGAATCCGAAAACATTCTAGGCGGTATAGTGCAATCTCGTTTATTGTATGGTGCATAAAAAGACAAGTCATGATATTGGGACATTTGAAAAATTGACCGAGCCAATCATAGTGCGTGGGAAAGGAAGCTTCCATTTAAGACGTTAGATGTCACTGCTTGCCGCTGCCGGCTATCTCGTGGTGCATTTCAAATACATTAGAATAATATCAGTAGTTATGATTAGCATAATACTTCCCAATGTTTTATTGTCATATTAAAATTTTGAGAGGTTTTGACCAATTGACCTGGAGGAAGGACCGCCACTGAACCTAACGCCCATATAACCAATTTCTTTTTTTTTTTTTCACCATTTTTACTGACTTTTCAAAGGAGGCTTGTGAATCTACATCACATTTGGAGTCGATTTTTTGGTATTTTTTTATATGGATAAGAGTCCAAAGTTTGAAATTTTAAGGTCAAATTTGAAAAAAAATCAGCCACTAGGGGATTAATATCAGTTGTTTAGTAACTCAGGTACGCCTTATACGTCATACGTATGTATGTCTAGTAATGTTACATTTTTGTGTAAACAAGCTTATGGGTCCCAGTGGTTAATGTCGTTTAAAATGTGTCGAAGCGTAGACCAGGCCTTTAGATCTCAAAAATTAAAAGTTTATTTTAATTTAAAAAATCGAAGAAAAATAAGTTTTTTTGGGTTCTACGTGTGAAGCAGATTCACCAGTTTACCGCTTGTACAACGAATTTCTGGGCACCATGTATAATCGCCAATTTGCTGCGTGATAATGAATCGTTTTACAATATTGTCAGTACTTCACTTCGGTTCAACACTTCGGCTATAGAATGCCCCTGCAAGCTTTTGCATTTCCTCCCTCTTAACATTAAAAACTAAAAAGTTTGATTCATATTGAAATTGTTACATTGTCGTGTAAACAAGATTATGGGTCCGAGGGGTTAAACTAGAGGTTCAATGGGGCAAGTAGAAATGTTGACAAAATGATTTAAATCCCACAGCGGTAATGTGTTACTTCCTCATCAATACAAACATTGCTTAGTGAAGAGGCACACAAAATACATTCCATAAATCAAAAGCTTTACATTTTATTTGCATCCCAGTGAAGTAAAACCACTGAAACAGAAAACTGCTAGAGGTATGATCTATACCATTTGCTAGAAAACTGATAACTCCAATTTACACGAGACCTATGATTAAAATTAATAGAACAAACACACTGATGAAATTCTTGAACTGTCCAAGAAAGATTTTAGCATATTTGTGGCATGTTCCAGAATGTTACAAACTCTTTTTTATTTTATTTTAAAGCGGATACTGTTTACCATAGTTTCCGCAAGCACTCCGACCATGGGCCCATTGTGTTATCTTCCATTTCACCTCATTCATTTAACAGTAACCCGGTCCCTTTGATAAAGTTCATCAGGGTTGTCATTGGATATTTTGCTCTCTCCTGGTCCACAAAGTTTGATAAAGTTCATGAGGGTAGTTAGTCATTGGATATTTTGCTGTCTCCTGGTTCCACAATGGACCCTTTGATAAAGTTCATGAGGGTTGTTTTTGGATATTTAGCTGTCTCCTGGTTCAACAATGGTTCATTTGATAAAGTTAACCAGAGTTGTTTTTGGATATTTATTTAGCTGTCTCCTGGTTCCACAATGGCCCCTTTGATAAAGTTCATCTGGGTTATTATTGGATTTATTGCTGACTCCTGGTTCCACAATGGTCCCTTTGATAAAGTTCACCGGGGTTGTCATTGCATATTTTGCTGTCTCCTGGTTCCACAATGGTCCCTTTGATAAAGTTCACCAGGGTTGTCATTGCATATTTTGCTGTCTCCTGGTTCCACAATGGACCCTTTGATAAAGTTCATGAGGGATGTTTTTGGATATTTAGCTGTCTCCTGGTTCAACAATGGTTCATTTGATAAAGTTCACCAGCGTTGTTTTTGGATATTTATTTAGCTGTCTCCTGGTTCCACAATGGCCCCTTTGATAAAGTTCATCGGAGTTGTTCTTGGATTTATTGCTGTCTCCCGGTTCCACAATGGTCCCTTCGATAAAGTTCACCAGGGTGGTCATTGGATATTTAGCTGTCTCCTGGAAACACAATGGTCCCTTTGATAAAAGTTATCATTGGATAGTCTCCTGAGATGGATTATCATTGGATAGTCTCATGAGATGGCAGTGTCCCGTTAGTAGTCCCACCAGTTTCCTCAGTGAGTTTCTGTCCACATTGAGTAGTTGCCCGGTCTGTCTGGGGTCTGGTCCATTTATGAGTACTTTGGATTGTCTCATTCGGGTGCCCTCTCTCATTCAGGTTCAAAGGGTAAAGGACGGTTTGCTTCAAAGAAATTGAACAAGTCATCAAATTTCAAAGTTAATTTTCAAAATTTCCTGAAAGTTCTATTATTATGTCATTATTGGCCAGTTGTTTGACATGACTGAAATAATAACAGAACTTGAATTTTAACTTTGAAGTTTGATGAATTGTTCAAATTCTGTGAAAAAACACGTCCTTTACCCTTTAAACACTGTAGGCCGGTAAACCGGCCTAATTTGGCGAGGCATATACCCTAATGGCCAGTTTACCGGTCTCGACATCTATCTCTATTTCCCAAACCTGAACTCTATGCCTGCCTGATGTGGCGAGGCATATACCCTAATGGCCGGTTTACCGGTCTCGACATCTATCTCTATTTCCCTACAGCTGAACTCTATGCCTGCCTGATTTGGCGAGGCATATACCCTAATGGCCGGTTTATCGGCCTCAACAACTATCTCTATTTCCCCACAGCCTGCGATTTTTTTTGTAAAATCTTATTTTTTGGTCAAAAATTGCTCAGGAGCTTAGGGACATCTAATGCTAATACAATGGTTAATACAACCTCAAGGTTCAAAGGGTTAATATTGGCCTGGCGAAAGATCACCATTCAGTATCTAAAGGCTTGAAATGGCTTTAGCCGTGTTTGATGGACAAATCAGAATTGCCAGATACATCCCCACCTTCCTTTATCTCATCTTCTTCGCCCTCTCCACTCATTCAGCCTCACAACATACCCGTTTGGGGATGCCATAGCCTTGATTAACTTCAGCAGAAGTAAGATAAAATTGAGCTCACTTTGGATACATGGACAAGCCCACTAAACATATCTATCAGTTTATCTCTTCAGTGGATATAATAATTATACCATCCTTTATGTGTGCAGCGAGTTGCAGTTAGTTGGAGACATTAATCATCAGCACAATGGTGACTAAACAATGGCTGAAGTGCCAATACAAGTCTCCACACAGAATGACTTAATGCATTACCATAAATGATTGCATGCAGCGGTGGAGCAGATAATAAAATAATGTTACTTAAGTATTCTGATCCTCAGTAGATAGGCCAGGATCGGCTGGGGTAACTATATAATTACATACTTATATAAATAATAATAACAAAAATATTATCATATAGTGAAAAAACTTATGGTTCTCTCTGCACATTTAGGTATGTTCTAAAATGGTAAATGTACATCTAATTATAATCATAACTTCCATTAATTTTGTCAAGATTTTTGGTTTTATGACACTATGTACATTCCATGATAAGGGAACGTACCCATACTACGTGACCAACTTTTTGCAATTTTTAACCCCCCCCCCCCCCCCCCCCGGTGACCAAAATCCTAAGCAACCTGCCGCTCATTTGTATGGAGCGTGACATTTTGAAGACCCCCCCCCCTAAACGTGTCACGTAGTATGGGTACGTTCCCTAACATTATAACAATTTTCAATAATTCTTTTTATATTTTTGGTTTTATGCCATTATGTACATCCCACTATAACCATCAACAATTTACAATAATTTTATCTAGAATCTGTATACTTATGTTTTTATGATTATGTGCATGCATGCGTATACATATGTGTATGTCTGTGTATATGTATGCATTTATATGTACCCATCTCAGAACAGACCTTCTCTAGTGAGGCGGGTTACTTACTTGTTTGTATATGTTAATGTTATTTCAATAAACGCCCGGGTTGCCGGCATTTAAAAAAAATATATATATATTTTCCGTTAAGCTACGTTAAACTAAAATAGGATTCAAAATCAGAAGACAGTAAATAGATTATGAGAAATCATCTTTGCAAACTTTGACACCATGAGATTTTGCTGGACCCCCCCCCCCACCTTTTGAGCTCATGTAATTGATGTAATTATAAGGAATTTTGTACTGTAAATGGATGATTAATCTTATTTTAATCATTAAAACTAAAAATAAAAAAAAACAGGGTGTGCAATTCACACGCGGTAGAAGTGAAACCTTCAGTAAACTAAAGTAGTCAAGAGTTGGGAGGCTATGAAACGCCGCACAAAGAGGAGACCGATTATACTATCTCATTCTCTCTTAGACTAAATCCAATAGATGTATGTATTTGTCTATTTTTAGTGTTGCTATTTTTGGTTTCATCGAGTTTCAAATCACAACGGCGCTAAAGAAGTTGTCACTTAAAAAAAAAAGCCATATTTTTGTTTTGCATAATAACAAAAATGCCTGGAATAATTCATACAAGCAAACTTAATGCATGAACATGAATATCATGTGAATGTTTAATCGGAAATTCTTAACTTCATAATCACTTGATAAGAAACAGGGAAAATAATTTACTATGAGACTTAAATTAAACAACAGACTTAGTAAAGCAAAGATGTGGTTGAAAGTAATTAGTAAGTAGAATGATTGTATGAAAATTGCGCAGACATAAAATCTCGCAGTTAACATTGATTTACTTTTATTCTGTAAGAAAACAAATAATGCTAGTCAGAGTTCTACAATTCAAATCTAAAGTTGAACTGTTCAGTTTTGAAAGCATATTAAGAGGGCATTACCAGAGAAAACCAGAAATATGTCATTTTCAAATCAGATTTTAGACGTATTGACTCTTTTCCACAAAAAATTATAAAGGGATTTCGAAAGATTGTTCTTTTATCTACCATTCGCATGTAATAAATTTTAAGAATTTTTTTAAATTTTTAGTATAATAAGGTTATTCCATAGGTCGTTGACAGATTTGTAAAATTTTCAAAAAAGATTTTGTATTATACCACAGCCATTTCAAATAATATAATCATGCATTAAAATAAATCAATCCATTATCTAGCAAACGCATGTTTTAGAATTTTAATTTTAGTTTCAATAAAATCATTAAAAAATATATACGTACATGTGTTTCTTGACGAAACTTAGTCAGTTTGTGTATTTATTTGCGAACTTATAAACTAATATATTTCAGATTTTTTTACATACTTATTGTGCTAAGACATTATTGACAAATCATAAATAAGTTTGAGCGAAAAATAATTTTAGGAAGTATTTAATATTAATTAATTTACAGCTTCGCATTTCACGATTTTTATCATAGCGCCGTAACACAAATTTCACACTTCATTACGGCCCGAAAAGTGGCCCGACAAGGACGTGTCCACGTCGCTCTGAATCACAACAGTTTGAAATAATATTTTGGGAACGAAACTGTAAATACATACGAATTCCTTGTTTCACGTTCGTAAAATCAACAGGGTTGACCGAATTTCATTTTCATTGAATATTTTTATGCAAAAAGTTTTATATTTAAAAAGAAATGTTTTTATTTGTCACTCATTATACGATACAAGAGACAAGAGTCCCGACTGCTCAAGAGTCCCAAATGCCCCATTTTTTAAAAGTAAAACTTCTTTACGCATGCTCGACACATGGGGTTATCTGGTGAATCGTTACGAAAAGTGGTGATTATTACGAAAAGTGGTGCTGGTTACAAAAAATGACATGCGAACGGTAATCGATGCGAACAGTGATCAATTGCTAGGCGGGTCGGGCCTTTAGGCTCGCTTGTTATTCGTGTTATTATTATATTGTTAATGGACTATTTGTCCGTAAATAAATAAAAGAAATTATATACAGCGCGTACCCGGCATGCGTTGCAAGGCTGGGGATGGGGGATGGGGACGGGGATGGGATTTTTTTTATTGTAAATAATTTTTATGTTTATATCGCACAAGAGTCCAACAGCTCCCAAGGGAGGGAGGTTGAAGAAGAGTTGGGATGAGGGGTAAAGGAGGCGGGGATTGGATGGAGGGTATGAGGGGGGGGGGGGGTTGAGAGGGGGTGGGCGGGTAGACCTTTTTTATATCCATTTTTCGTATTACAAAAATAACAAACACGAGAATCGAGTATGGGTACCACCGCCCCGGGAACCATTTATTAGATAACCAACACGTCTGCCATAGGTCATCCCAAGTGGTTCGCAAGGTTTGGTGACTAGCAGGGGTGCCTGGGTTTATTGGGTGAGGTTTGTTCTGGTCTTGGCGGCGGATGCGTCTGCCCACCAGCTGCATGGCAGGTCGGATCTGGAGAAAGTGGTTACGGCGTTATGAAATTATATATACATATATTCTATTATACCATTCACCCGATTACCGTGAAACTTTGTTGATTTGTTTTGCGCACGCTCTCATTTCTCTCAGAATTTTTTAACACAGAAATTTAACTTGGACGTTATTGAAATATTAGAAATAATTTGTGACCAAAAGTATTTTTTTTTTAATATAATTCTATTGAATTTGCGACACGCCTTTGTTAATATTTTATTCTGTATTTTGACGCACGCAGCGCCAACCAAAACTGTTATTATCTATGTTTCTGTCTCTGTCGATTCACGGCAGCGAGCGGTCGTGTTGTCCGCGCCGGTCCAGTTTATAACGTTTTAAATTTATTCATCCGCTCAAAATGAGGAGAAAAATACGTGTAGACAAAATTTTCACCAAAAAAAAAACACTACACCAAAAACATATCTGGGAGAAATATAACGAGAAAAAACGAAGGTTAGTAATATTAAATAATCAATTTACCTTGTACATAACTTATATATGCTACAGGGTCGTTGGAACGAATCTGTCAGATTTATTGTACATTTTTTATAATAATATGTTGTTTAATTTCCCGAGAAAAGAATCAACATTCTAAAGTTAATAATGACTGTGAAGTTTCATCGGTATGTGCAATTCAAATTTTTATTACATTACTAGCTGACCTAACAAACGTTGTTCTGCCATGTAAATTATTTCAAGTTATATTATTATGTAAATGGGCTTTGACCAAGTATATTTGATCACTGTAAATGGCTAGCCACATCATGATCTGCCGCGCCGTGAAATGGCGGCAGATCGTGATGTGCAGCGCATCATGATCTACCTGATTTTACGATTGGCCTGCGACATATACACGGTGTCGGGAAATACGTGGTACATAACTCAATTCAATTGTGATTGCCGTGTTAATTATAAACAATAATTTACTAGCGTGCCCGGCGTTACACGCATACACCACTACCTTATATACACGTTGGCTTATGTCACGCATACAGCATTGACTTGTGTACACGGTACATTACGGTGACGTAATTATGAACAAAGGGTGCGGAGGGGGGGGGGGGGGGGCGGACCGCCCCGGGTGCCACCCGACGAAGGGGGTGACACTACACCCGATCGTCAAAAAAATACGCAGGATATTGTCGCAAAAATATTGAATACTATGTTATTAATATTTTCGTAGCTATATTACTCCCGTGGAATGTCCCGAAACGGGGAGAATTTTGTGCCTGACGGTCTTTTTATTTACGAAAATAGTCTATTTCTGAAATTTCTAATGCGATCAAAAATAACGTACGATAGAGTCAAAGCAAATAACTGTGAAACAAATAATGATCCAGATTATGGCAGTAACGTACAACTTCCTGATATGGATGCAGACTAATAACTAATCGCATTTATGTACACTCCCCTTCCATACACAAGCAAATGCTTTTAATGGAAGGGTAGTAAAAAAAAAACCTGTAAACCTGTAGATGTTTTCATAGAAGCGAAGAAGACATTTATGGAATCTTTATCTTTGACAGATGTGCAAAGGTTCAGAATTGAAAGTGACACTATTTTGCAAGCGGATTGTGGAAAATGGCTCGAGTTACGCAGAAAAATGATCACAGCTTCATTTTTTGGTAAAATTTGTAAAAGAAGAAGAAATATTAGTTGCGCTCCTTTAATTCGAACATTGTTGTATGGAAAAAATCTGGGACATGTACGATCTATAAAATATGGAAAAGATAATGAAGAGACAGCTATACGCCAACTTGCCAAACAAATAATGTCTATCGAAATTTCTAAATGTGGACTTTTTATTGATTGTGAATACAATTACATGGGTGCTACGCCAGATGGAATATCAAATAACTTACTCATTGAAATTAAATGCCCTTCGTCAGCATCTGGCCTTGATATAGAAGATGCAATTCGGAGGAAGAAAATTAGTTTTCTTAAAATCAATGAAAAAAATGAAGTAACAATCAACAAAAACCATGATTGGTATTATCAAGTACAAGGGCAGTTACATATTGCAGAAAAATGTACCTGTTTATTTGCAGTATGGACAGGTCCCGAGAAACCGTTGCATACAGTTTTAATAGAAAAAGACGATGTGTTTTGGCGTGATAAAATGTTACAACAATTGAAGTGCTTTTATACAGATTGCGTTTTGCCAGAAATAGTGGATCCAAGGCATTCAAGGAATATGCAATTTAGAGATCCCAAATATATAGTAGATGAAATGGAAAAAAGGTCTTTACTTAAGAAAACGTCTGGCTGCAAAAGAAAACTATTCGCTGGGTGATTGTATTGTATTGCATATTGAAGTAATCGCCTACGCCTACACATCCAACTAAGACTGATGATCCAGTCAAAAGTCGCGATCTCGTACGGCGAAAACAAATTTTCATTTTACGTGATTGAAATTTTGATTGGAGTATTTTCCTTCGTCCCGAACAAAAAAGGTTGTCTTTTACAAAAATATTCCTATGCGTGTCCAGTGATTTCGAAAGTTAACCCACATCCATTCACATTTTATTTTTATAAGATCTTTATTTTCTTTTAGCAAGCATTCATTTGTCATTTTCTACTTTTCTAGATTGTTGACTTATTTTTTACCCTAAGATTAATTTAACACACTTGTTTCAGTTATAATTATATATTAGAAATGTGTACTTGCTTTATTTAAATTTTTGACAGATGATTTTCGAGCTTACTAACGGCGTTTATTCGAAATGTAAATTACTGACTCCTCTCTAATTTGTCAAAAAAAAATAATATTTAAAAAAAAATGATAATACAGGGTGGGGCAGAGAGGAGTTACTGATTTCAAAAAATCACTGAAGGCTCCCCAGACTGAGCAGAGGAGCGGGGCGGGTGCCGTTACGTCGGGGAAATGATGCCGTTTTTTTTCATGATATTTTTTAAATGATATCGTTTGACGTGGCGGCCTTGGCGAGCAATACACATATTGACCCTTTGAAAAAAGTTTTCGGCCACTCTTCCCAGCATATCTTGCGGAATTCCAGCGATGACGCCCTCAATCGCCTCGTTCAGAGCTTCAATGGTTCATGATCGAAGTTTGTTTACCTCAACTTTGACGTATCCTTACAGAAAAAAGTCACTCGGGGTCAAATCGGGGGAGCGAGGGGGCCATGGAATATCCTCTCTGCGAACTTATCATTTGATTTGACAGATGTTATGAAGAGAACCCTGTACATTTTACGCTGTCTGTACGCGTTTTAGAGGTATAATGGTAGTGGTGCTGATTTTAATAAAATCAAATTTTATAATTTTCTTATTATTATTATAATTTACAAGTACAAGTATATTACATTGTATTTAGTAATATAGACGTTGAACATTATAATTGATTTATGATCAATAAGATGGATCAAGGAAAAAAATATTTATGAGATGTAATATTTTTGGTATGCCTCGTTATTCTCCTGTGCCCTTTCTTGTGGAAAACGTTATTTTTTTTAAATGTTTTTCGACCATGTAATTATCATATTTTCGCACCCATAAAATTATGTCCCGTCTTTCCGGTTTATAAAAAATGGTCTGATTTTTCGGATTGAAATTTTCAAAAAATCCCCAGGGTTTCAAAAATACGATTAAAAAAAATACAGAATGTCTTAGAATATTTGCCTAAACCGGAATTAAAAAAAAAAAATGTGATGCAATTGGCCTATTAAACAATTATAGTAGGTATATGGTGTAAGCACGTTGTAAAAAATTATCAAAAAATAGTTACACACAATAAATACTGTAAAATTTCTGTTTTGAACTATTAATAATAAAAAATGTCATTAACGGACTGCGAAAGAGAGGCCAGACACCATACGCTTGAAATTCCCGTCAAAATGACAGTTTTAATTTGTGATTGTGTAATTCAAATTGTGTTTTGTTAATAATTTCTGTTCTAATGACTAAGTCACTATTATATTAGTCTATTATCAATATATTTCATATTATATTCCGTTTTAATCTATTAATAATGCCATTGTGCACACGAATAAATATTTCAAAATGAGACATTTTTTACAATCCAACTGAATATTACTCGGTTAATTTGATTAAAGTACAATTAAAAAACAAAATATTTAAAAATTATAACAAATTTTTTATTCATGTCTATATTATATCATCTACTTTATACCTACTGTGTTTACGCATTTCATTTGTATATATTTGTGTTTATGTACTTCGATGTACAAATTACAAATAACTGCCTACTACTAATTAAAATTCTGGAAACGAGAATTCAACATCTTCACCTGACCCATACTGTAGCCAGCCCTAGCTCCGCGTGAGATAGTCCTAGTAGATACGCGAAACCAAGCTTGCTGCGGAACGAAATCTAGTTCCAAAAACGTCCGCTCACGACCGCTGATGTGTGAGCGCTATAGTCGGAACCGAAATTATGATTTGCTGGTATGACAGTCTTAAACCTTGACCTTTTTTATGGTGCCATTTTTGAGATATTATATGATCTGAAAAATACTTTTAATAAGATAAAAATAAAAACAATAATAATAAGATGACAGAGGCCCGCCCTGGAGGAATTTTTTTCTTCGGGGCCTTCCATGTGGAAACAATGTAAAAAAAAACTGTAGTTAGGTTAACTTAAAAATACTTTAAGCAGATTTCATGAAATAAACGAAGACATTTGTAAATACCGTTTTATTTTCATAAAATAGTATTTACAAATGTTTTCACCTATAAAGAGGTTCAGGTATGTGGTATAAACAGTTGAGCATGAAAACAAGAAGATCGAAAATTAGTTGGGAAAGTAAACAAGAAGATCGAAATTTGGGGATAAACAGTTGAGAATGAAACAAGAAGATCAAAATTTGGGGATAAACAGTTGAGAATGAAGACAAGAATATCGAAATTTGGGGATAAACAGTTGAGAATGAAGACAAGAAGATCGAAATTTGGGGATAAACAGTTGAGAATGAAACAAGAAGACCGAAATTTGGAGATAAACAGTTGAGAATGAAAAAAAAACAATATTTGCATAACAGTTCAATGAGATAATAAAGGGGTGAATACCATATGACACAATCACAACACAGAATGTGTGTCGTGACATACATCTGTCCTTCCTCCTTCATATAATATGGGCCTCTTAAACCGTCGCTCAAAAAAACAAAATAAAAGAGTGAAAATAAATGTACGGTGTGTAACTCAAAAATGAATGATTCCAGAATTTCTAGGTGTGGTAATTACCCTGTGATATTATAGTAGGGATTTTAGGTATCACAGGCTTGCTCTGAAATAATATTTCCAACAAAAGATTAATTTATATGACATGTATGACTTTTTGGTATATTTTATTCATCTTAGTTTGTCCCTTGGTAATATTAATAAAACAATAAAAATACTATAAATTACAGTTGTAAAACTAAACAGAATAGAATAAACTTAAGAGTCGGGAGGTTGGTTACAGACAGTTTTCTTTTTCTTCACTGCTAAGATTGCGAACCTGACAAGGCTTTACAGCTCTCATAAGGAATATGGAAATATAAATAAGTCAGACATAAAAAGAATATTCTTTCCTGCCTGTTTCTTTGATTGCACAGAAGGTTGTGAAATAAAATTCGTGAAATTTTCATTTACTAAATCATTCATTTAAATTTATTCATATTCAGTCAAGTCGGTTCTCCTGCTTACTCGCTATGTGTGAAATGGTGTTTTAAAAGATTGCAGAAATCTTATCAAAGAATCTAAAATCTTAAAAACAACAAAGATAATAATAAAACATATTATGAAAGCATTTAAAAAATATAAATATTATTATGCAGTAAGAATAGACTCGTTGAGTGACTGTTGAAGTGTGAAACAAACACGAATATCATTGATTTTGAGATAAAAAGATAAGAAGACCAATTAAATGTGTATTGTTGAGTGTTTATCAAAAAAATAGACAGTTGTATACTCAAGAGATTGTCGGATACGATTTTCATAAATGTTTATTTTAAAAGCAAATTAATTTGATGTCAACCTATTGCAAGCTTTTGAAAATAAAGACCATTTGATATATATTTGTTCATCAATTACTCTCCATCGCAATATTGAATCCATAACATCCGGACTAAAATGCTAACTAACTAACAATCACTCTGTTTCACCGCAGGGGCAGACAGAGGATGGACTGCCAAAACAACTCAGTCTGTCACACTCCTTGCCTCATTGGCATTCATACACACTCTTCTATTATTCTGATTCTTGACATGGCCCAACTCAAGTATCTGATTCACTTGATCATGTTATGACTTCCTCGAGGGTCCCCGACTTCGTCTACCATTCACATTTGTGTCATATATTCTCCTTACGCTAAATTCAACTAAATTATACAAGGTACAAAATACAATGAATAATTGACCCGGAGAATATTTAATTTTCGAAAAAAACAACACGCGTTAACATAACATTTATGTCAACACTTGATGACATAAAAAATATGCTAAAATGCAAAAGAAAGAGAACAATAATAATATTAGAAGATACTTTTTTCCCGTGTACCCATAGATATATTTTTTTAATGGAAAACTTATTTAAACTTTAACTGTTAACGTGGGGGTCGCTCCGTCCTAGCAACAATAATAATATTGAAATACTCCCCACCCCCGTGCGCTACGCATACGCCGCTTCCATTCTAATTTAGTGACGCCAGAGCCGTAAGTTTTAAATTTTAAATTTCTGTAAGTAAATTCATTTCATTTCAATTTTTTTTGCAGTGCTCTCTGACCCGTCGTCAGTATTTACGTGACCTTTTTAAAGTTGATTTTTACTATGTAAAAATAAATATTAACAACTTTGCTAAAGTTGATTATATATATGTAGTTTATTCGAGACACTATTGAAATATTATAGTAAAAGTGAGTTCTTTGTTTTTATTTAGTTTAATAGATAATACTTACTTATTAATAGATAATTTGACAAAAAATATTATACAACATTCAAATTGTCAAATATGTATAAGTTACTCAACAATAAAAAAAGTATTTTGTTTTATTTTCATTAAATATATTTAATATCCAATAAATAATAATTTGGACCTCAAAATTTTCATGGATCTCTAATATTTATATAGTAATAGGCCTTCCAGGACGCGTATTTACAAAACCTATACCGGTTCAGTCGCGGTGGCGACATTTTACATTTTAAATACACCTCTATATTGGTTATTTTTTATCACTTTGCAAAAACAAAAATTGTTCTAAAATCTAGATAAAATAATCTTTACAATGTGTATATTAAAAATCAATAATTTTATTCCTAAATATTTAAATTTTGATATTATTCCCATATATTATAAATACACCTCTATATTGGTTATTTTCTACCACTTTGCAAAATCGAAAATTGATCTAAAATCTAGAAAAAATAATCTTTCCGATGTGTATATTAGAATTTAATTACTTTATTTCAAAATGTTTAAATTTTGATATTGAAAATGAAAAATTGTTGCTACCGCGATTGAACCGGTATAGGTTTTGGAAATACGCGTCCAGGACCCCACGTCAGAGCATAAGTAAAAAAAAATCACTTCAGCAGTGGGTTAATAATGAATACCATCACTATTATTTTTTTATCTTTTATCATACATAGTGCATTATATTTATAGTAAGTTCTCGTGAGGCACTTTGATTATTTGAAATAAATCCAAGCACTTAATGCTTTCTTTTAATTTGAAATTAAATTAGCTGTAAGTATCTATAATTGCATAGTGTACTTGAAGAATTTTTTATTTGTTTCCATAAGACCTTATATTTTTACAAAAAAAAATATGTCTCCTAACAACTAGGGTTAAGTGATTTTATTTTAAAACCCTATATCTCTTTTCAACATTTTGGGCACATTATTTAATTCAATTATTCAAGGCAATTGTAACAATCAAAGTTCAACAGATTGTGATGATGGATATTGGAAAACATCACAGATAAAAATAAACAACGAATGTTACATTGTACCATTATTTGAAAGAAGTACGCTGCATAAAACTCGAATATAATGTAATAAATTATTACGTTGATACATTTTAATATGTTTATTAAATCAGTTCTTGTAATAGATGTTATAAATAAGCACCTGTCAAAATATGTGTTCTCGACACATTGTTTAATATCGGAACATGTAATAAAACTGGCGATTAGCATAATATTATGAAAATACAGTTACATGTTTCCCACATACATGAATGTATGTGAGTATGTTACGAATCACACACGCCAATATCGCTAAATTAAAAGTGGGAACTTACCTCAGATTCATTCTCAGCATTGTTTTTGTCAGGTTTAGTTTTCATGGTTTCCTACAAACAAATCAAAAATTAGAAGAAAATACTTGGTTGCTTGCACACATCCAATACATCTGACATGTTTATATTAGAGTCATTCAACGGCGAAAGATGTTTTGCAGAGATCCCACACTGACATGGCAACGAATGACTTTTGTTACACCCCTGAGCAAACGCCGACAGCAAAGTCAAAACTGGCGTACAGGAAGATAAACACCGATGGGAAATATTTGTTGTTATAGAGTTTGTGTTGAAACTATTCATTTTTGTACAAACAAATCTCACCTTCTTCGGCATTACTCCAAAATTCCACAAGCAAAAACTAGGGTTAAACAACACACCTGACTTTTTAATACAGATTTATAAACTGGTTGTTGATTGGTGGAAGTTGTCACGTGACTTCTTATGACGTTTAAATACCACACGACCGCCTTTACCGACCGAACCTACTAACCTTGAACTCTTGTTCCAAAATATGCATTCTATTTAGTAATAATTACATATGAATTAATTTTGAATATAATCGCTCCTATAAGTCCAAAATTATTCTTCGCCGATTTAAATTGTAAACCTTCCTTGTAATTAATATTTACGTGGGTTCGGAAAACTAAATACCTATAATAAATTGTTGAAATGATAAAATACACACAGGAAACCGGTTAGTACATTTTTTATTTCCAATGTGAACCGTTAGTTACCCCAGAAGAAGTTACGTTGCTAAATTCAAATTGCATTAAACCAAGATAGAAATATAAAAACAAAAGTTTTTTGACTTAACTTAAGCACTCCAAAAATTATATTTATATATAATATTATGAAGGCACACCAATTTGGATGCTTGGATGTGAAAATCAACTCTTAAACTATTGAGAAACCACTTATTGAAACTTTTCCCATCTATTTTCTTCTTAACGAAAAAATATTATTATCTCATTGAAGAAGAAGATAACACTAATAATTTAAAATCTAAATTAACATATGAAAGAGAACAAGACACAGAAAAAATGGTAACATATATTCGTGTAAATGTAGATTATTAGTGTTATATGGGAATAACCTTCAAAATTTATAAAAAGAGAGTTTTTTGTTCTTATAAAAAAATATAATATTATTATCATTCTGTTAATTTAGACCGGTCAGTGGCTGAGTTGGCATTGCGTTTGGGTCCCACCCAGGCGTTGCTTATTCTATTCACGACACATTTCCGCTTTCTCTGGTGGTAGTAGGAAATTTTCAAATATTGTCAGGTTATTCGTAACCCGTGAATGTTTGTCTTTCTTTTAAAAAAATCCCTCTTCCTGTGCTTCGGTCAAATCTGGTTTCCTTTTCAGTTGTCTTTTGAAATAGGTTTACTAATAAATGAAAGATTTTTTATTTCTTTCAAATTTGTGAGAAAAATGGTACTTACTTTGTAATACTACTGTGAGGAGTATGGTAAAAAAATATGAGTTTTCATAAACGGCGGGAAGTTGGCGCTTGATTTTGACGTTTATGGATATTTTCATTTTATGAAGTGTGTTTACTTTTGATTTCCCATTGATATTTTTAATGGTTTTTAATAATATTAATATTTCCTATTAAGTTTAAGTACTTACATCATTATAATCGATCATATTAAAGCCCAAAAATGGATCCACAGAGGATGAGACAAGAGATTACTATGTCATTCAAACTGAATGGTTTTTCAATACGAAGGTGAGTTATAATTTTTGGACAACAGAAAAAGTATTTCATGAACATTATAACATATAAAATACCTAGATCTGTGATTTATTTATAATGATATTACATTCACAGAGAGTCGAGCATGTTTTTGACAGAAGAGTTGCAAAGTTATTCTACAGATGAAAGAAACAAATGGATTGAAAAAATAATAGCACACATTCAAAACCAAGGGTTGCTTCAGCCTGTTGTAGAAAAATCACACGTTGAACTGGCTTTTAAGGTACGATTTCACAAACACAGACTTGGAGCGTTTATCTATAGAAAATTGGAAACAGCTCTTGTGATGAAACATTACCTTATAATTAGGGCTCGGATAAATATGTATTAAAAATTTCAAAATATGTACATATAATATGGACTAAAAAATGTAAAATATGGAGTATAAAATAAGAATATCTTTCATTTTAAACAATGTTTATTGTGAAAAATTACTATGCAGTAACAGTTACATTAAAAAGATAGCGAAATGTTCAGGTAATTCAAATAAAAAAATTAAGTTTTATTCATCTTCCTCTAAATCTGTCTTATTAAATTGATTGCAGTACACAATCACATGTTTTTTTAAATTTCGAAATTAAAACTTTGTCGATTTGGTCTAAATATAGCCTTATATTGGCTGAAAGATCTTTTCACGTCACACAATGTAATGGGAGCGTACTTAAAGACGCCTAGTTCCAAAATTGTGTAAGGCAGGTCTGCAGTACCCTCAAAGCTTCCGCTCAGAACTTTATTAATTGTTTTTAGGGTGTCAAATCCTTTATTTTTGTCTAAAATATACTTTAATTGATACGCAAAAGTTGTTTATCCTTGTGCATATTGAAATTAAACTGATAGGTACCTAGACAGTAGTAGTAGGTGACTTGAGTACGTAAAAATAAAAAAGACGCGCAAGTAGAGGAAGAGAATCAAAAATCAAATTACGACGAATAATACGCGAGAGAAATGAAACACGCGCGGCCGTGTGGTGGCGAGAATGCAAACACGTAAAATTATAACATTTTTTTGTGAACTAACTCATGTTTTATTTTATGAAAATCGATAATATTGATGATTGTGATATTTTTTGTAAAATATGGACTAGCATGATATATGGAAAAATATGGAAAATAAAAATTAGTTTTTCACAATCTATATATGATAATCTAGGTAGAGAACACATACGAGACCGAAAATCGTGTAAATTAAAAATATGTATTTACATATTAAACCGGGCCCTACTTATAATACAGAATATAGTTAAATTTATTGATATTTCACACATTACCGTAAACGATTGATTAATAAATTATATTTATTTACGGTAATTTTTCGGGATTAGTGTCCATGTTATTACGAATAATTTTTAGAAAAAAACTTTAGATTCGCCAATCACTATAAAAGGAAACTTTTTGCATCACGGCCGGCAGAAAATAATGCATTTTAATTTTCAATCACGTAAAATAAAATTTCACTTAACGAACCGATACTGCGACAACCCGGCGACCATTACGTCACTGTTTGTTATGTTGGTATCCCTGATACAAACAAGAGCTAGATACGACTATAGCCGACTTCGTGGGATACATGATAAGGCGCGTAATTATGAAAAACAGAATTAATAATATAATGTAAACGAACCTCTAATCAGGCACTGGAATGGAGACAAACCATTCAAATTCTGGGATGTTTTTTAAAATCAAGATAATATATACAAGCCCGCTACACAAACCCTGCTTTGCCAGACAAACCATTCAAAACCTGGGATGTTTTTTAAAATAAAGATAATATACACAAGCCCGCTACACAAACCCTGCTTTGCCAAACAAACCATTCAAAACCTGGGATGTTTTTTTAAATTATGATGACATGCAGCTTTTGTAGTTTAACCTCAAAATTCCGTATTATCCGTGAGGTGGACTAAATGCAAATTGCGCGCCTTTTCATGTATCCCACGAAGTCGGCTACAATTGTATCTAGCTCTTGTTTGTATCAGGGATACCAACATAATAGTGATGAAATGGCCGCCAGGTTGTCACAGTATCGGTTCGCGAAGTGAAATTTTATTTTACGCAATTGAAAATTAAAATGCATTATTTTCCGCCGGCCGTGATGCAAAATGTTTCCTTTTATACTGATTAAGGCGAATCTAAAGTTTTTTTTCTAAAAATTATTCGTAATAACCATGGAAACTAATCCCAAAAATTTACCATATTTACTTATATGAATTATTCAGAGAGCTTTTCTAACTTAAAATGACTCCCACAGTGGTGTTCACATCGTAATATAAGCAAAAACTACAGATTTTATTAATATTATTCAAAGATAATGGATAAGTGTGCTTTCCCCATTTTATATAACAATATTTTTCAGGAATGCAGCAGTAGTGGCCGTGATGAAAATGAGACCATTTTCAATGTTATAAACGTGTTTGAAATACCTAAATTTAATTATGTCGTTGAGAGAAAACGATTTATCAAAGACGATGAAAATTCCTCGAAAGTCGACCTCTATCCAGATCCTAAATGGAAGGCACAACATTTAATAGATAGGTAATCTTCTAAGTTTAATTTACGTATAATTTTTTTTATTTTTATTATAAACTAACTTCACCTGACTTCCACTCTTTTCTAGAATTATTTTTTCTTGTTTGTGCAGATGATCATGCGCAACCTGAAAACAGTTGCATTGTCCTAGAATTTCCAGCAGGGCCAGCCCTGTGCAGGCGTAGTTGGAGTAGTCTGCTCCGGGCGCCGACTTGCCAAGTAGCCAAGGCGCTGATAGTACCTAACACCTAATATAGCGCCCAGGGTTTTATTAGCGCCAGGTGTCGTTTGGCTCAGGGCGGGCCCTGATTTCCAGACAAAAAACTTTGAAATTTTCATGGAGCCGGTGTTAACAATAGTTTTTGCCACCTTACACATTCAAATTTATATAAAATGTTTCAGGTATACTCTTATTTGGCAGAGAACTAGGAGGAATAAGCTGTTTGCCCCGGAAACTCTACCTGGAATCAAGCAAGATAAAGTGTTCAATCTGAAGATGGTGGAAAATTTGTTGAGTTCCTCTAGTCGGGTAGACGAAGTTATCGTCTTGGGTAATTAATTATGTTTTTATTCATATTTCATAGATTTGGAGGAGCTCTCAGTATCACTCTGGTAAAAGACCAGATATTTAGAATCAAAACGTTGCTTGAAATTAGTCCTGGGTCGATCATTTTATACAACCCACTGGCAAAGCGATTGGATCAAAAGTACCTAATCTGATTGTATGATGTATGAATTTTGTAGAACGGGTGTTGCATCCGAAACTGTTTCCGAATTACAGTCAGATGTACTTGGAAATGGACTGGTGACTGGCAAACAAAATGGTGTTTGCTGGAATTGGGTTATAATATGTGTAGGGAAAAATAATGCATTACAAGGAAGAAGGACAACCAATCACTTACCTCTGCAAAGGTGAACAACACAATCACAAATATAGTTTATTTAGTTTCACCGTGACTGCTTACCGACCCTTCTTGTCTATTCTTGTCTCTTCTAGTCTCTTCTAGTTTCTTTTGGCTCTTCTTGCATCTTCTCCTCTCCCCCTTCCTTTGCAGTTCGCCTTGTCTCTTCTCGGCTTGCCTTTTTTATTTATTTTTGTCATCTTTGAGGATGCTGTGTGGAGGGTCCTTTTAGGAAAGGAATGAGAGGAAGTTTTGGGAAGGAAAAGGGTACGAGGGGAGGGTAGGAATCTGAGGGTCAGTGTGTCCTGGAGTGATGGACGTACGAATCCATCCCTCTCCCTGCGGTGCAAGGCGATATTTCGAGAGAGTACGCCTGGAGAAGTCAAAGGGGCTCCCTCAACCATTTTCTCCCTTGTCTTGTCTCTTCTTGAATCTTCTTACCGCCCATTCTTGGCTCTTATGGACCTTTCTTGGATCTTATTAAGTAGCCACTTCGTACCGGCACACAAACCCGTCTCACTCACTCCGTCGTACTCTTTTTACCCAATAGTAACGGCTTCTGGAATAATTCGATTTCTTCTGGCTTTGGGCAGTTGGGACTCTCGCGCAGGGTTCATTTAAGTGATTAAACTTTTGTGTTTTTTTTAGGTTTACTTACCCAACTAACTGAGGGGGTTTATTATCTTGAGGATCCTACTGGTTCCGTTTCTCTTGATTTTACTTCCACAAGGTTTGTACACCCCTTTATATATATGATAGGTCTACAGCGCAGTTCACTGTGAGACTTGTTTAGGCGCCTGAAGGAAAAATATAATCTAACATTAATAATATAATAAATAAATAATCCCACCTAAATAATGTTTTTACTTGTTGAATAGTTTCATAGCTTCTTCCATATAACTGTCATACAAAATGACAACACCTGTTGAAAATTAAAAAAACTTGGTGAGTGATGATGTCACACGATTCACCATACATACGGTGCTTTTCGGAGGATCTTGAAAAATTAAAACTTTAACAATTATTTTAACTATTAAAACTAACTCTAAAAATAAATAAAAATAATATGCAGTTATTTAAGTTAGAAGGTCATTATAATTCATTAAAAAAAAAAAAAAAAAATTGGACTGGAGTTCCTTATTATTATTACTTTTGCAGATTTCATTCCGGCCTCTTTACAGAGAATTGTTTTGTGCTGGCCGAGGGGTACTATGAAGATTTGGTTTTGCATGTGATGGGCTTGGTCATGCCTCCCGCTGAACCCAGGGCCACCAGTCAGTAAGTTGTCTACTCTAAAAATACAGATTTTTTCATCAATCAGTTCGTTTGCAAATCTGTCGCTTTACAGGACCAAAGTTGATATTTGTTTATTTGTAGATTTATCTCAAAATATGCTGAAAAATGTATTTATTTGTAACATTAACACTTTTCGGCTTTTACATTACATAACATAGTTTAATGCAGGGGTTCCCAAACTTTTCCAAGTCGTGGCACACTTAGAAAATTTGAATTTTCCCACGACGCCGTAGTCATATAACATCTATCTGTGGTAGCTATATTTCATATTTGTACGACTATGAAGAAGAAACCAAGTAACAAACTAATACAACTCGTATTTAAAATGAACCAGTAAATTTATTGGTAGGAAAACATAGGTGAAAATACAAAGAATATGCAAATATAATTAAAATATCTTCCACATATTCTTGAGGTGTGTGTGTTTAGTGCGACGGGTGAACCTGCGGCTCACTGCACAATTTTTCGAATTGGGGAATTAGGTGTTGATACAGCTCCACTCATTTCTTTTTCCACATTTATTTTCTGAAAATCCAGTTTTGCCCAGATATGAAGTCGCAAAGGGAATGAGAACCCTTACAGCTTTTGCACTTAGATTCGGATACTCATTTTCGACTGATACCCAAAACTCCGTCAAATCCGAACAAGCGTATTTTGTTTTTAGGCTGTTGTCGTTCGAGAGGTCAATTAGATTTTCTTCTTCTTGCTTACCAGAGTTAAGTTAGCCTCTCAGAAACTGGGTGTACTGTACAGGGCCCGCAGATACTTTAATAGTACTGCTAACCCTGTACAAATCGCAAGTGCGCCCCACGGTTGAATTTGGCAGCCACCTCTGGTCTGGAGCTCCAAAATACCTAAAAAAAAAACCTTGACTCTGTGCAGAAACGGGCGGTCCGATTGATAGATTCTCCCATCTTAACAGACGGACTGCAATCTTTAGAGCACAGGCTTTAGGTGGGAATGCTGTCCTTGTTCTACCAGTATTACAATGGAAGATGCTCCGAGGAACTAGCGTCATTGATCCCCTCGGCACCGGTGCATAGTTGGGAAACACGCCAAACACGCGCCCAACATTTGTACACGGTTGACATTAGTCACATGAGAACGGGTCGTTTCTATGACTCGTTCTTGAGTTCAACGGTTCGGCTATGGAACGATTTGCCGGCCTCTGTGTTTCCTCCCTCCTACAACATAGGTCTCTTCAAGACCCGTGTTCACTCCTTTCTTTCCTCAAAAAGACCCTCCACACAGCATCTTCAAAGATGACATAGGCCCTGAGGGAAGTTATTTTCCTCGGGAAATCCTGTGTGGAGTTAATGTAAAAAAAAAAAAGTAAAATCTTGTGGAGCTTGAGCACGGAATGGATCTTGGATCCTCAAAAACTTCTCCACTGGTCTTCTGCGAAGTACTTTGCAAACCAGTCATTTAACTGAGATAGGTACTCTGTGAAAAGGGTCAGCAACTTATGTGAAACCCTAACTCTAACTTGGGCCGTGTACTGTTGAAATATTGGAAAGCAATCTGTGCCTTCATTATCACTCAATTTTCTCTTCCACACTTGTAGTTTTTTCCTGAATGATGAAATCTCCTCTACAAGCTTAATTATGTGCATATTATGGCCCTGTAGAGACAGATTTAAGACATTTAGTTTTTCGAATATGTCGCATAAGTATTCAGCAGAAAGTCTTCATCTGCGAAATTGTTGGCATTCACATGCTCATCTTCTTGAGAGTGTGAATTTCTTGCCACGCAGGTGATTTTCCATTCCATAAAATATTTTTATTAATGTTAATTTTGATTTTTAGTAGAGACAACAGGGGCACCTCGCGGCACCCCTGATCTCTCTCCGTGGCACCCCAAAGTGCCGCGGCACTTACTTTGGGAATTTCTGGTATAAGGCATAAAATACAAATAAGAAATTAGAATTGCGTAAGTAATAAAGAGACATTGACGTGTAAAACAGCAAAGAATAGTAAAAAGTGGTTAAGATCATGTGTAAATAACAAACCAAACAATGTGATTCTTTAAATAATACAATACATATTGCAATGTTGAAAAATATATCATATTTTATTGAAACATAAAGATGAGGTATGTTGAAAATGTTTAATGATAGGTATGGGGTGCGGCAGCATAACTTCCTTTTTTAAAATGCGCGCCATTCAGTCGGTTGATGTCGTAGCGGAGCGCTAGTGATCTCGTTCGAGAGGCGGAACTTTAAAGTTTTGTCCCGTCACAGTTCCGACCAGTCCCGACACCGCCATCATGCCTTGGAACAATTAGGAGCTTACATTTGCCGTTTAAGCCTAATTTTTGAATGGATGTTCTGTGATCGAAACCCAGCAGGCCTTTCGGAATCACTTTAATTTAGCCTTTGTCCCGGACCGGAAATCAATTGTTATATGGGTCACTACGTTCAGACAAACTGCAAGTGCGACAAGAGGAAGAACTGGAGTCCCTTGTCCCATTAGATCACCGAGCATTGATGGCCTGTTTTGAGGGAACACTTCGCAGAGTGCCTCATCTCAATTAGGGGTGATTTGAAGTGGCCGGCCCGCTCTCCCGATTTTGTGATTTTTTTCTGTGGGTTTTTTGAAACCCCTATTTATGTGAACCGTCTAAGGACCTTACAAGATTTGAAGACCAACATCCAGGAAGAAATTGCCAGGATAACGCATGATATGCTGGCAAGAGTCATGTCAAACGCCAGAAATGGTTTTTTTTTTACATTAACTCCACACAGGAGGCCCTGAGGAAAATAATTTCCCTCAGGGTCTATGTCATCTGGGATGCTGTGTGGAGGGTCTTTTTGAGGAGAGGAAGGAATGAACATTGGTCTTGAAGAGACCCATGTTGTAGGAAGGAGGAAACACAGAGGCCGGCAAATCATTCCACAGCCGAGCTGTTGAACACAAGAACGAGTCGAAGAAACGACCCGTTCTCATGTGACAAATGTTAACTGTGTACAAATGTTGGGCACGCGTTTGGCGTGTTTCCCGACTATGCACCGGTGCCGAAGGGATCAATGATGCTAGTTCCTCGGAGCATCTTCCATTGTAATACCGGTAGAACAAGGATAGCATTCCCACCCGACGTCTGTGCTCTAAAGATTGCAATCCGTCTGTTAAGAACGTTTACTCAGTGTATGGAGAATGGGGGCGTCACCTACCTGATTTGATCTTCAAAAACTAAGTAAAACAAAACCTTAGGTATGTGCCTACATTATAAAAAACAAATAAAAAATTTCTGATTCACACATTCATTTTATTAAGTTTTGAAAAAAGGAACTTATTCTGCCGCACCCTGAATATAGTAACTAAGTAATTTCCAATGAAACAATAAAATTAAGAATATCTCTAAATAACATAGTAAGAATAGCCCGTTTTTTAGGTTGATACCATTAAAATTTTTGAACTGATGAAAAGAAAAACACAAAGTTATTACTAATATTACAAGTTGTAAGGGTGATTAAAAATTAAGGTTAAATTTATGTTTAACCTTTTAAATGCCAGTATGTAGGAGTGTAGCTGTGAACAGCAGGCCATGAATTTTTAATCAAAATAAATCATTTTTAAATCTTATTTTTATAAATTAAAAACATATTACACCTTGAAAAGATATTTAAATGACTTCTAAAAATCTTGAAAAAAAATAAATATATCTTGCTCAAAGAATAGCGAGATAACTCGCTATTTTTCTATGGCCGGCCTGCTGGGCACGGCCAAAAATGCGAGAAATCTCACTCTTGGCACAGAAGCGGTTAAAAACTATAGTTTGACCAAAAACAATATGACCATTCCCAGCGTGGTTTGGAATTAAGCGCGGTGCGGGAGAATAGGGCGGCTTGGCAAGCCTCCAACAAACCCTAGCGAACTACTAATAAATCACACCCTTTCTGCACACACGCAAGAGACATGAATCTGCGCATCTTCTTTGGCTTGCAGTCTAGCTGCAGAATTGTATATTCTTTTATTTAGTATCCCATTTTTTTATGATAACCACTACTACTAAATGATATTAAAAATGATACCATTTTTTTGGTGCATTGATGAACATGATTTCACTTTACAGAATATACTTTGGCAATGTGAACACCTACGGTGGTCCATCCAAGACACTGTTGAAGAACTCAGAGAACCTGATGCAGATTGAGAAAGAAAATGAAGATGCCATGATCATTTTTTTATCAGACGTGTGGCTTGACAATTTAAAGGTAAAATTAACTTAAAACTAAGCAAGTGAAATTGTAATAAATGTTTTCTTTATAGAATTCTAGTTTGACATAAATAAATTTTTTGGGAAATTTGAAACATGAAATTGTCTAACAGCATTTGCCAAACAACAAAGTGAAACAAAATTCCCTTTGGATAGCTGACCGCTTTCATGGAGTGTGCTTTTATAATGATATAATAATAATTTTATACATAATTTTCCAAAATACAACCAAAAATGCATTAATTAAATGGATGATTTCTTAAATAGTAAATTAGAATTAAATATTAAAATTCAAGAATATGAATGTATTTGTACTGACTCATGTAACAAAATTATTTCTAAAAACATCAATGATGTAATTATTATGCACATAAACATCCGTAGCATTCAGAAAAATTTAGATGAACTAATTCTAAAAATAAATAATTTAATTAAAAAACCGGACTTCATAGCGTTATCGGAAACGTTTACGAACACTGAGTCACCGTCTTATCACTTACCTGAGTACAATTATATTTCTACCAAAGTAGATATCAACAAGAATTCGGGAATAATAATATTTGCAAACAATAAATTTAGTATTGTTAACATAATAAAACACCCAATTCATTTGGTAAACTGCATCGAAGTACATTTCAAACTCGGCAAATCAATATACCATCTAATAGCTATCTATAGAACGCATAGCTCGAATATTATTACGTTTATTAATGACCTCAAATACATATTATTAAAATTAAAATATAAACTCTGCTTCGTCGTGGGTGATTTTAACGTGAACATTAATGAAAAAATAGAAAATAATAACAAAACTGAATACATCAATGACTGAACAAAATTTCATATCTTGCATAAATAAAAATACTAGAGAAATAAAAGAACATACTCCATCTTGTTTAGATCTCATTTGGACAAACGTAAACATTAAAAATCTTCACAAATTAAAATCAATTTTTTGGAAAACTAACATAACTGATTATCATTCATGCTTACTTCTGTATAATAATAATATTAAACATAAAAAACATAATTTAATTCCCAAAAAATCAACAATACACATGACTATTCTCTCTGAAAAACTAAAGAAGGAAGATTGGAACAATGTTTTAAAGAGTGATGATACCGAAATATGTTCGAGTAACTTTGAAAATATCCTGTCACAAAACATTAAAAATTCGACAACCGAAATAAATGGATCACCAACTACTTAAAAAACCGCCCTCAAGTGGTAAAAATCAATTGTGTTAATAGTGATCAAGAGATTTCAAGCTTTGGAATCCCTCAAGGTACAGTGCTTGGACCAATCCTATTTACCATTTATGTAAACGATATTTTTTTTCAACATCTACATGGTCAAATTACATCATACGCCGACGATACAGTATTAATAATAAGTGAAAAGACTTGGGAAACTGTAGAATTAAAGGCCACAGAAGACATCAATACGCTTAAGAATTTTTTCGACACTTAACAGCGAAAAGACATTTGTAATTCCATTTGCAATCCATCCAAACGACGCTCCCAAAAATTTTAACATTGTCATACACGATAACACTAAAATTCATAGCCAACATTATTGCAAATCAAACTGTACAATTGTCACATAAATATTATGTGACTAGTGCAGTTCTTGCCTATTTGGTTATTTTGTCTATGGTGTTTTTTTTGAGACTGGTAATTTTTTGGGAAAGAGAGATTCTGCTTTTGTTTATGGTCACTTCCTCCCGGGCAGCAATGGGCTAGCTGTTCGTGAATTAGTCACTCACTGGAAAAGTGTTTCAATTTGATTATATCATGTGAATTTAAGTCGATCCTATCTTAAAAAGACGCGGGGTGTATTTTACGTAACACGAGAAGTTTGTGTACGGCATTATTTTTTAGTGGATATGTGAATCCCTTTTTATTTCCGTTGTTGGCAGTTGGCCATTTTGTGGAAATGTGTTCTGGAAACAAACTTATAAAAGGATTGGTCCTTGAGGTGGCAGAATATGCCTTTGTGACCCCGCGTCGTGAAGACACGGACGGATGACGGATTTACCGAGAGAAGCAGGTCTTGGTGATCAGTTGGGACCACGTATTTTTTTATGGAGCTTGTTGGGATGGCCCGAAGCTGAATGCACTCCTTGGAGGCGTAGCAGCCTTCTTCCTAAGAAGGATGACCTAGGATCTCGGGATTGCGCGACGTCCCCGGTTAAGGAGCCTGGAATTGTCTACTCTCTACTAAGCAACTTCGCGGACGTCATCCGTCGTAAATTCTTTTAGTTAGGTTAGCGTGTTCAGGAGTCCATTTGGTAGGTGATTGCTTTGTATATTTTTAAAATTTACACCCTCATGTTTGTTTTTATTGCTTACAATATAGTTTTATAAGATTCATCTTCTTTTATTTTCTAATTTCTCACCTACTCGACAGAAAAATACCTTTTCCATAATCCTGAGCTCTGGTCTCTGCTCTGCCGTATAAAATTACATTCCTAACATATTGTACCAGAACTTGATTCCCTTTACACAATATTAAAAACAACAAATAAAATTAAATATCTCGGAGTAATTATTGATAAAAATCTGAAATGGAAGGAACAAATATCTCAAGTAGTAAACAAAATCAGAAAATTAATATATATATTTTTAAGAATTAGAAATTTTCTGTCGATAAAAAACCTATATTTAATCTACTATGCCTTAGTTCAATCCACTTTACAATACGCTATTATTAGTTGGGGATCCGCGTATAAATGTAACCTTCTTATTATTAAAATTATATTAAAAAAATCCTTAGACTACCCAACAGAACGCCTGTTTGAAGAATTTCAAGTACCCACATTTAAAGATTTATATATTAAAAATTCATTCATTCAAATTATAAAAGAAAAGGATAAATATCCATTTTTAAATGAAAACAGAACTCGACTTAAACATGTTTTTCTATGCCCAAAACTAAATAGTCTTTTGCACAGCATCATTACATTTACCAGGGAAGAACTTTTTTCAATCGTCTACCAGAAGAAATCAGAAGCATTGATGATAAAACCCGAATACTGCTCTCTGTCAAGAGACATTTTAAAAATATTCTTAACCCGTCTGCTTGGTTCAATATATTCGCACGTCACAATACGGAAGCCTCAGTTTCGCGGGTAAATTCTGAAACCGCCACTTTGGATCGAGATTGTAAAATATCTATGCAAGATAGCTTTCATATTTCAAAGACAATAAGAAGCATTATTTCGTTCTCTTTCTGGTTAAAAGAAAAAATACATATGTTTGCGTGAGAGGAAGAGAGATATATAGCTTTTAAAATGTAAGGTCGCTCGGGACGTTTTTGGTCTTATGAAAGTATAACGCGATTACGTGTTTTGGGAAGTATTTATTCCTAAACAAGCAGACGAGTTAAGAAAAAAAACTACTGTCAATTAATCTTACAAATATCCTTAGTTTTCCATAACATTCTCTCTTTTCTTTAAATACACACCACTATCACACTAAAAAACCTAATTATTAATTATTAATTATTAATAAACCTTATTATTAATAAAAAAAAAAATTAAAAAAAGGTATGCAATGTAGGACTGGGGATCAATGTGTCTTGGAGTGATGGATGTATGAATCCATCCCTCCTACTGCGGAACATGGCGATGGGTCGAGAGTCTGGCTGGAGATGTCAAAAGTAGTATTCCTGTAATATGTGAACATCTTCCTAAACCAGTCTATCCCATCCCGGCCTGCAACGCAATAGGTGTGCAAACGCACTGGCCGCCAAGACCTAGACAAACCTCACCCCTTGAACCCGGGCATCCTTGCTAAGTCATCAAATGTAGCGAACCACTTTGGGTGACCTGTAGCAGGGGTGTTGGTAATCTAATACGGGGCGGCAGTACCCACACCCTCCTGTCAAATAATTTTTTTTTTCTAATTAATGATTTAATATGACTGTGGTTTATTATTTTTCTATGACCCAACATTTTTCTTCTTAGCGATACATATGTTTATACATGAAACACAATAATGTATTATTTCATCAGGGAAATATCAGAAGCATAATTTTTACTTCTGTAAAGTTTATTAAATTTAAAAAAAAAAAAATTTTAATTTTTGTTATAATTTATTTTATACGTTTTGTTTATTTATTGTTTATTCTATTGACAAAAAGGTCACTGCTCAGCTGTACATTTAGGATTGGTCCTGGTTTCCAGCAGTGCCTCTGAATGTGTTCGATGTTTTCATTTAAAACTATTTTGACTCTATATTTCATATGTTACTGATGACTCAAAATACGAGTAATATGCAGGAAATTGATTAGAATACAGAATATTGTATTTTAAAAAGTTGTTTTTGTCCTTCCAAGAGAATGGCCAAATATGATTGACACGGATGTAGATTTGCATTCACACTATCCATAAAAATATAATGTAATAATGAAAACAAATAACTTAGTATGCCCCACTATATTACACCGGAGCGATTTTTGCCATATATTCCCGCCATTTTAAATTGATTTCTTCTTGATTGACTTCTTCTCTCCAATTGCTTTTCAGATAAAAAAAGGCAACTTTCTCCTTGGTTCGGGAAATTTTTTTGTTTTAAATATTTGTAGCTCCCACGTTTGTTATTTTGGTCTTAAAATGAAGCTATTAAAATGCTTTATCTTTTATGACCACTGATGTTGCAAATCCGAACTTCGTAGACTATTTTACAACGATGCTAAAAATAAAATTTTAAAAATTTCATCAGCTGTTTACGGTTAAAATTAAGTCCCTTTTCCCATAGATTTGCACCTTTCATTATCAAGTTTACCATAGACAATATACAGTAATCGAAAATATTCTATGTTGACTCGAATAAGTACCTCTCACGGCAGTTTCAAAGTAAAAAACAAGTAGGATTCGCGCGGTTATTAACGATTTTTTTATAAATCCTTCAAATATGAGATAAACGGTAAAACACAGGTTAATTCTATTAACCTTATTATAATGCTACATAGCATTATAATAAGGTTTTGTCTCCATGTTAAAATTCGAAGGTATGATTTCTTTAATGTTGTAGAAAAATTAATGTTCTGAAAACTTCGAGCAAATGGAGAAAAAAGTTTTAAAATGCTCTGTCTGGTTATCAATATCTACATGTTTCAAAAACAATGTTTACTATTATTAACTCTTATCCTGAAGAAGAAAACATTGTTTTTGAAACATATTGTTAATAATATAGTGATGCATACTAAGTTATTTGTTTTCATTATTATAATGACGCCACAAAGTATATTTGCAAAGTTTGAAGAAGTAAAGAATATAATAATAATAATAATTGGATAATTTGTAGAGTGCCGTTTTTGTGAAAAATCACATCAAGGGCGCTTTACAATTTATTACGAATCCTGGGATCTATCTAATTTTATTATTTACAAATAGATACAGTAACATACTTACCTGCAGGACACTTCCGATAAAACACACTTTATTAGAAAGTTTATGCTTGGGGAAGATACTACTTTGCATGTGGAGGACATTATATTTAAAACATTGGACATTGCATGACTTTACCTTTGCTACCCTCATCACTGTTGGTTTTACATTTATATTTATAAGAAGATTAATGCCAAAGTTGAGTTAATATTTATTTATTTTGAAAGCCTGGAGAATTTTAAGAATTTGCTTTATTTTTGAATTTGCTTTATTTTTACACACTTAGTTATTTACAATGTCAAAGACGAAGGTGAAAGGTTTTTTTTTTTTTTTTAACTTATGGATACGACTGTCTGAAAAGATGAGTTTTCAGTTTAGCTCTAAATTCCGCTGAATCTGTGATCATTCTTAACTCGTGTGGCAGTCCATTCCAGGCTTTAGGTCCTGACACTCCAAAAGCATGCTCACCGAATTTAGTATCTGGTGTGCGCTTTGGTTCCTTCAACCTTCCAATCGCTGATTTTGCTGCTGACCTGAGTGTTGATTGTCGAGAATTAGAATTTTCTGTAATACACATTTCCGATAAGTAAGCTGGAGCCATTCTGTTAAGGGACTTGAATATCATCAAGCAGAGCTTAAACTGGATTCTCTCAGGGCACTTGAGCCAGTGAAGATTTTTGAGATGCTCAGAAATATGGGAATATTTAGATACGCCGGTGATGAGCCTTGCCGCAGCGTTGAACACAGATTGTGATTTGTTGATTTGGTATTTTGGGAGACCAGCATATATTCCGTTGCAATAATCTAGACGTGAAACAACATACGAATTGACTTGTAATTTAGTTGCCTCTGTTGTCAAGTTTCTCCGTACTGCTTTAATTTGCCTTAATTGAAAGAACCCCGTGCTTACAGTTCTGTTCACTTGAGTTTTAAGGGAAAAATCAGCGTCCAGATTGACGCATAGTAGTTTTATGCATGTCTTTGGAGTGATGTCACTTCCTGAAATGGTTATTGGGGAGTTAATGTCATCAACATTACACCGCTACATCCCAAGGTGGGATTTAGCCTCCTCCACAGACGTTTTCACTGGCTCTGATCCCTCGCCATTCATTACCAGCCATTTGCCTCCAGTCCTCAGTCCTTTCCTTCCTGCTTCAATCATCTTCCATACAGTCTAACTACCTTTTCCTCAGTCTGCCTTTTAAAATATTTAAAATAATCGATTTTTCTTGAAAATTTGTTATGATAATCGATTTTTCCCCAAATTTGTCAAATTAAAATAAACACGTAAAATATCTTTAATCACAGTTTTATTAATTAAAAAATTTTCAACAGAAATTATAAGTTTTAAAATAATCAACACAAATTACAAATTGTTCGTTGACTCTGTTGACTTCATCTAGTGACAAGTTTGAGATTAGAATTAGAAACTTCAACTAAACTGCTTTCAAAGCACAAAAAAAATGTCATCGTAGATGCACAGATGGCGTTAATGTCATGTTTTGTTTATAAACATCATAGAGGTTCGCACTCCGGATTCCGGATTAATGACTAAGCGTAGCTGCGAATGTAAAAATTGGCAGTGTAAAAAAAATCGATTACTAATTAATTGATTTTTTAGAAAATTAAAATTGCTTAATAAAATTGATTTTTCTTCCAGAAAAATCGATTATTAATCGATTTTTTTTCATAATTGATTACTTTTCACATCCCTAGTTGCTTCCCCTGGACCACTTACTTGGTCCTGATTTTACGTGTCATGTGGCACTCTTTCAACAAGACAAGGCTATAGGGACATATAGAATCTTACAATGATCTCATGCTCTAAAAGATTTAAAAGTTCAAGTTTTAATTCCTCTCCGTAAATGTTGGATGTTCCAGGTGATGTCAAAGCTGCGCTGCTTGTTCTCGGGCTACAACGACTTCCCGCCAGTGGCCGTGGTGCTGCTGGGTGAGTTCCTGTCGCGCCCGTACGGCCACGAGACCGCGGAGACGCTGCGCACGGCATTGCGTGGGCTCGGGGAACTCGTGGCGCAGTTCGCGCAGCTGGCCGCCACCTGCAAGTTTGTGCTGGTGCCGTCTTCGTCCGATCCGGGGGCTGCCAATATGCTGCCACGGTAATAAGCATCTTCCATATATTTATGCTGGTATTTAGCTTAACTACATGGCTGTAGTAATATGTGATCCATGAAGTTTCACTATAACGTACATGCCGATTGGTAGGGTAGATTGCGTTGCAAAGACCAGCATAGAAAAGGTTAAATAACATGCTCACTTGCCCAATTCTTCCACGGAAAGGATTTTTAGAATCATATTCACTCTATTCTGTTTTTACATGGGGATTCATTTCACAGAATACCATATTAAGGTCTATTCACACGAGCGATATTTGCTGCCGCTGTGGGTAGCGAAAATTTAAGGCTAAATTTAAACAGGTGTTTGGGGAATGGAACATCTTTGGGGATGTTGTGTGGAGGGTCTTTTTAGGGAAAAAAAGGATAGGAAGTTCTGGAAAGGAAAAATATATGTGGAGTGGGTAGGAGTCTGGGGGTCAATGTGCCGAGGAGTGACAGATGTTTGAATTTGTCCCTCCCACTGCGGTGCAAGGCGATGGTTCGAGAGAATCAGGCTGGAGAGGTTAGGTCTCCCTCAACCAATCTCCCGATCCAGTTACATAGTAGGTGGGCAAGCGCATTTGCCGCCAAGACCATGACATACCTCACCCCATGAACTCGGGCACCCCTGCTAAGTCACCAAACGTAGCGAACCACTTGGGGTGACAAGGGTGTAGGTAATCCAATATAGGGTTCCCGGGGGGGCAGTACCCATACCCGCCTCCCAAAATATTATGTAAGCTCTGAACGAAGAATATGACCACTGTCTAAATTATTAATTCTTAAATGTTCACAAATTCGCTTTGTAGTATCATTTTTAATTATATCAAAACAAGTTACTTTGCACACTTCACTTATTTAACCTAAATTATCAACATATTTCAAAACCAATGGTTTCTTCATCAGGATAAAATTAGGAAACCATTGATTCTGAAAAATGTTGATAAAATTAGGGGCCGTTCAAGTATTACGTAACGCACTTGGGGGGGAGGGGGGGTCTTGTGAAACGTTACGGAGCGTTACTGGGGGGGGGGGGGGGTTCGAACAACGCTTTATGTAACATGTTTTTCTTTATTTAAATAAAAAACTAGGGAATTTAAATCTTCCAAGTTGGCAACCCTTTTCGTTTATGTTGTACGGGGAATAAATTCCTCGACTGTATTGTGTGTCATTTTTATTTTATTTTCGTTTTCAGTAGTCGTTAGTGTTCTAAACACAAAATACGCTTAAACACAAATTTCTGTAGTCAGTGTTGTTAAAGTGAGTTTGAAGGTACTATAATGTCCTGAAAACCACAAATTTTTTATGTTACATATCGACCGGTTTCGCTTCGACCAAGCTTCCTCAGGATATAATTGTAACAGTTACAATTATATCCTGAGGAAGCTTGGTCGAAGCGAAACCGGTCGATATATAAAATAATTAATTCGTGGTTAAATACAAAGTGTTAGTTTTTTTTTATAAAAAGGTTTTTCATCAGTGTGAGTTAGCATGTGCTGTTTAAGTTTTTTTTTTTTGAGAAGAAGAATAGTTGCAGTCAGGACATGAAATGGGTTTTTCTCCACTGTGGGTAAACATGTGATTATTAGATTTCTCTTCATAGTACTTGAATAGTTGCAGTCGGAACATGAAAAAGGTTTTTCTCTACTATGAGTCGAGTCAGCAAGTGACTTCTCAAATATCCCTTTTCAGAACACGAATAGTTGCAGTCAGGACATGAAAAAGGTTTTTCTCTTCTGTAAATTATACGGTGGATTTTTTAATTGTCCTTTTGAGAACTTGTATAACTTCATTCCAGACAGGAAAATGGTTTTTGTGTGCTGTGCCTAAACATGTGATTTTTTGGCGCCTCTTTGTAGAACATGAATAGTCACAGTGGAAACATGCAAAAGGTTTTATATCACTTGGAGTAAGCAAATGATTTCTAAGAAGTTCCTTTGTACAACATGAATACTTGCAGTCGGGACATGAAAAAGGTTTTTGTCCTGTGTGGGTAAGCATGTAAATTTTTGGATACCGTTGTGTAGCACAGGAATAGTCGCAGTCGGGAAAAGAAAAAGGTTTTTCGTCACTGTGAGTTAGCAAGTGCCGTTTTAGTTACTTTTTTCAAGATGAGGAATAGTTGCAGTCAGGACATGAAAAAGGTCTTTCTCCGCTGTGGGCAAACATGTGATTTTTAGATTTCTCTTCGTAGTACACGAATAGTTACAGTCGGAACACGAAAAAGGTTTTTCTCCACTATGAGTCAGCAAGTGACTTCTTAGATATCCATTTTGAGGACACGAACAGTTGCAGTCAGGACATGAAAAAGGTTTTTCTCTTCTGTGAATCATACTGTGGATTTTTTAATCTTCCCCTTTGAGAACTTGTATAACTGCATTCAGAACATGAAAAAGGTTTTATTCCACTATTAGTCAGCTTGTGAATCATAGTGGAGTAAAATGTTGCTCCACAGGGAAACAATAGGAAAATTACTTTCTTAGGGCCTCCCAGTGCAGCTAATGTAAAAAAAAATATGTGTTGTAAAACCATTTAGGTATGTACATAATAGGTCAGTGTTAAATTGTGAAAATCCGGAAGGAATTTTTTTATAAATAACAATTTGAATAAATAAAATGAACAATATACGCAATACGCATGTATCACGAGTTTTATTTATTTGTTTACGCATACGCGATTAAAATAAGAAAAAGGGTATTTAAGTGACATTTCAGTACGTTGTGCAACTTAATTGTGACTTTTAGGTAAAAATTGTCACTTGGGTGTTACGTAACGTTTATGGGGGGGAGGGGGGGTCCGAAATCTTCAAAAATTGCGTTACATAATACTTGAACGCCCCCTTATAGTAAAGCACACTTGAAGTGAAATAACACAAACTGCGCTATACAAATGTTCATTTGAATTTTGGAGTTATGAGTGGATGGAAAAGCAACGATTTAAAATATTTTTTGGCAAAATTGTCTTCAAAATGTGCTGAGAGCGACACATGCTATAAAAATTATAACATTTTAGCCAATCTTTATAATATCATTAGCCCTTTCAGTCTTTCAAAATAAATATCAACTCTACTTTTGTCACTAATCTTTTAATAAATGTAATACTAAAGGCAGGTCCAGAGCTCAAACATTTGCCGTGAAAGTCCATCAAACATCACATCAACATTTTTTGTTTTCCATCTCCTCCATAAAAATACTAATCCTTTCTCCCCCGTTTGTTAAAACACTAAACACGGTTGAAAGATTGGTGCGAAGTTCGCGCGATCACACACAATTTGACTTGTGGTCTACGATAAGGACGTAGCAATGAGCACTTGACGTTTGACATTTTTGGCGTTTATATCAATGTTAAAATGCGTTCTGATGAAAAAGAGATGCATCAGGGAGAATCCACAGATATTTTAATAGATATTAATTTATCAGGAAAGATTTCCAACTAATATCGATTATTGCACGACCTAAAGTTACTATTAAGTATTTAGAGTGCGTAAATATTTACGTCAACAACAGAATAATTATAAATATTTGAAATTATATTATAATTTTATTATCAAATATTTTTATTATTATATTTAGGTATAATAATATTTTAAACTCGTGATTGATTATACCTGCTCGTTGCACATAACCACAAAAGGCCGTTCCGTTAATTCTCCATACACGACCGCAAATCTGTCAAAAAATTAATTATTCCCCCCCCCGCCGGCCCCCGCCTGCCTTCTCGCTTCACCCGGGATGGAATGTTTAGGAAATGTTTTCCGTCGAACATGGAAAGCTCGAAACACAACAAAAGTTGACAATAATAATAATAATAATAATAATTGGATAATTTGTAGAGCGCCGTTTTTGTGAAAAATCACCTCAAGGGCGCTTTAAAATTTATTATGAATCTTAGGCTCTATCTAATTTTATTATTTACAAAGAGATACAGAAACATACTTACCTGCAGGACACTTCCGATAAAACACACTTTATTAGAAAGTTGACAATATTTATGATGTTGATGACAAACATTGAATGTAATTATGGGACTGTCAAGACAAATGACGAAGCTATGGACCCGACCTAATAATGATGGGGGTAGCAAATGTAAAATCGTGCAATGTCCAGTGTTTTAAATAGAATGTCCTCTGTGTGCAAAGCCGTATCTTCTCCTAGCATAAACTTTCTAATTAAAGTGTGTTTATCGGAAGTGACCTGCCAGGTAAGTATGTTTCTGTATCTATTAGTAAATAGTAAAATTAGATAGAAACTAAGAATTCTTAATAAAATGTAACCTTGAGGTGATTTTTCACAAAAACGGCGCTATACAAATTATCTTATTGTTATTATTATTATTAGCCCTGCTACATTCTTAAATCATTCTGTGATAATATCAGTATTGTACTGGGCTTTAAGATCACTAACATATTGCACAGCACTTAAAAAAGCCTTTAGTGAACAGAGCTATGTATGAAAAAAAATACTTAGTAGTAATATATTGTTTGAATTCGTTGCAGCCCCCCTCTGCCGCAGTATGTGACGGAGGAGATTCGGAACAAGCTCGGAGACGGGGTGGTGATGGCCAGCAATCCTTGCCGCCTGCAGTACTGCTCCCAGGAGATAGTGGTGCTGCGCCACGACCTCGTCACCAAGATGTGCAGGAACTCAGTTCACTTCCCCGAGTCTGGAGACATCCCCGATCACGTGAGATACTCCTGTTTTGTTGTAGATGAGCTTCACAATGTTCACAATTATCCTACAAGAAGTTGTCGAGATTTTAGTCCCCGAAGCACAAAGTGGGTAGATAGCTTTCACACTTGAACGCCTTACTTTTCAAAATTAATTAGAATATATTTTAACCTTCCTGCAGCCTGAACGTTCGCGAGTTAGCTGATACAATATTTTCACAGATAATCAATAGATGGCAGTGAAATGGACATTAGCAGTCAGTAGAAATATGCCAACAGTTCGATTTATTTTTTCATGGCGGTGGGTGTCATGATGGCGTTCGAAAATCCTCTGGATGTTTAATTTAGGCAAATTCTGTTATGTATACTCCAGACAACATTTATGCTTATTTTTTTTTAAAGTGACTATAGTTATACACATATTTAAAAATGATTCTGATTCCTTGATGTTAAAATATATTAAATGAATATTTAACCCCTCCGCAACGTAAGCAGATATAAGCATTAGAAATAGGACAGCAGTCAAGTACAATAAGCGTGTTTATACTTCAGCACGTGTGTTTCCATAAAAATCGTTCTAACTCCGTTATTGTTTTAGTTACATCCCTAAACCAAAAAATAAAAGGTCGATAGTAGATCAAGCTGCACATCCCTATCATGTTGTCTATGGAAATACATAACAGGAATCAGCTGTCAGTCGTGTAGTTGACAAAAATATTTACCCGCGCAAATTTGCTACCGGCGGCTCCACCACGCTCCACATTTAAAATTTTTATTAAAAGCCTGAACAGTATTTCATGAACCACCTCGATCACGTCAGCTTTCAAACAAAAAAAACCGCATCATAATCGGTCCATTCGTTTAGGACATAGATTCTCAACCTTTTTTTGCCCACTGCCCACTTTCAGAATATTTTTATTTCTAGCCCCAGGGGGGAAACTTTATTGGGGGGGAGGGGGGGTGACAACACGTTATCCGCCCCATGCCACCCATGCTAGCTACGCCACTCTCTAGCGCCCCCTAACTCGTGAATCCGAAACAGCAAAACGGGATACCACTATGGAGGGAGGGGGGGGTGTGTAATGGGATACCATGACAGGGTTACATTTGCAACAACGGAGGGGGCGTAATGGGATAGGAAAAATATTTTTTTGGCAGTCGCGTGTGTCAATGGGATGGGATGGGTTTCTCTGGGTCTCCTACTGCCCCCCTGAAAGTCTTAAACGCCCCCCAATTTTCTCTTGGCCTTCTACCTGAAGGTCTGAAACACTCCTAAACCAATAGGTTATGTCACAGACAGACACACAGAAAGTCAAACTTATAACACTGCTCCTTGCATCGGGGGTTAAAAAGTAGTTTTAATTAACGTCCGTTGAAATTTTTAATTGATAAATTACCTAACGTTTCCCGCTTATATATATACAGCCTTACTAAAAAACCCAGTGAAAATTTTATTCAATTGACAAACGGCCGCGGATGTGAAAACATTACTAATTAAAAATTTGTTCTTTGAAAGAAATACACATGGTTTCCACGGCCTGAGAGGGTAGTTTATCTCTGTTTTAACCTCTGACAGGCCGGAGACGCGCCGGCGTGCGCGTCATATGCGCATACGCGAGAAAATAATTCAAATATTTGAATAATACTGTCATGGTGAAATATACATCAACATCTGCCAGCTTTATTTTTAAAAGGGGCGCCACTGGTTTATTAACCAGGCTAGCAGTTAGTAAAACAATAATCCTCTCTCAGGGTCTTTGGTATGAAAACTATACGATTAAATTAGAAGGATTTTTAAAATAAAATAGACAGTATTATTAAGAAATATGAATAAAAAGATTTATTATCACATAATAAAATAAAACTGGAACCAATAAACATATTAACAGAACTTAAGACTCACCTTCCTTGAATCGACCAAAAATTTACATGATTCTAACTATCTATCTAAATTACGATCTTGAGCTTCTGGTTTTTCTCCTGAAGTATGGTCGGACAAAAATACCTGGAACTGATTTCAGCCGAAAACAGTATCTGCTCCCAAAGCCAAAAGCCAGCCATGAAAATCTTGTATTATCAGGCGAGAATAATTATTCCTTCGTAATTTAACAGATTAAATTTCTTGTATTTTAAATCTTCCATGTTTTAAAATAAATTGCTTGTTACTTGGCAAGTAAATTCAAAATTAACCATCAGTTATATTCGGTGAAAATTACGAAGACAGAAATGTGTATTTACAACACTTATCGGCACCACGATTACAATAGTCGCGGCCTAGTTAATTATCATCCAGTTCGGATAAAATAATAATCGTTTTACTTTATAAAATTATTAACGTAATCAATAAGAATCACGCCCGACTTGTCAGTAAAACCCTCCACCACCATAGAAAGATTACTCAGAAGTGGGCTCTAAACAAAATATTCGATTTTTATACCCTATTCAAAAAAGAAAAAATGAATGATGTTACTTCCAAAATTTAAAAAAATAAATTTATGTAGAAGCTTATTTAATATTATTTAATCACCTCTTGAAATGAGGTACCTGCTTGCCTAAATCTATGATAAAATAAACTTCGAGATATATTGACAAATATTTTATCATAACATTACCTCCCGGACCACGCAAATGTTTGTCCCCAAACATAATTATAAAAGAAACCTATTCTATCTGATACATTTGTCGATCCAAGGATTTCTATTAAATAAAAACAACAAAGCAATTAGTAATATTTAACAATCTTTTCAAAGATTAATAAAACATAATTTATAATAAATAATTCGTATGAACCTTTGAAATATTTAAAATTGATTAAATTTGAATTAGAATTAGAATACAATATTATTGATTATTATAGTTAAAATACCTGAAATAAACAGGACATAATTAAATGTTACGTGAACAACAATCATTAAATGATAAATAAACAACACACTTTAAACTGAAAGAGAAAAAAAAATATTATAAATATTAATTCTACAAATTTTACATAACTCCTTCAAAAACGTCATATCACTTTTATGCTCAAAAGCGTCACTGTCCCAAATCAGGGTATTAAGCCTCAATAGGCATCACTTTTAGGGAGATCAATCAACCCTCACTTTGCACTGAATTTAAATCCATCTTTAGGATATCAAGAATGTTCACTCCGTGGAGTTTCCTGACTAACTCACTAAGGTCATTTGGTCTATCCAAGAAGGAAATTTATATAATAGCAATCAACATTTATGTAAAATCAAATTATTTAAATGTCATAATGTCATCAACCATCGCCAATGAATGGTGCCAAATAATTGAGGTAGACAACCAGCTTTGTGGAGTCGAAATTGTTTAGTAAATTTGTTTGAAACAAACAAATTTCAGTTTCCCAAGAGAAAACAAAAACTTTTTAAGCAAAAGTTTATAAATTAAATAAACTAATCTCTTCAATTAGTATAAAAAATATATAATGCATACTCGAATGCATAGGAGATATGCTCTATTATAAACTAACTTAACAACATCTAGATCTCTATATATATGTTTTATATATATATAAATATTTAAAAACAAATGCGACATGAAATTAAATTAAATTTAAATTAAACATTATTTTATGTAAATTTTATATTTTTCAACTATCAAGACAACTCAAGTTGCAAAGAGGTACGAATCTTTGGATCTCTGAGTAATCCTGTCAATTAAAAAAAACACAGTTCATTATAAACCTTTTGTTTAGAATTTAAAAAAAAATAAAGTATAAATACTTAGTGGTTAATTTTTTTTTAAATTCTAAGTTAAATAAAAAAACTAAAAAAATATACATATATTATATATATATAAAAACAACGTGATTCTTATTTTAGTTTGTCTGTTCATTCATAACATGTCAATTAATAAGTTATATTATTAATAACTTCGTACTAATATACGATAATGGTTGAACTCGAGCGAAGTACTAGAGTTGTACGTGTGTTATAAATTGTTGTTTAAACAATATTTTGGAATTATTCATTTCATAATTAATGTTCTTTATTTCATAATCATATTTAAAAATATTTGAACTCGAGTCTAAAACTAGAGTTTAAAAAAAATAATAATTTTCCTTCTCAAGGAAAATTAATTTGAATTCCGCATTCAAATTATATTAATTATGTATCAACCCGGTTGATCAGACCTGATTGAAATGTATCGAAATTTGAATAAATTTCTACTGATGTTTTTGGCCAAACCCTTGGAAACCACCATATAACTTAGGAATATAAGCTCGGCTTTACAGAACTTACATGTTTTAGTCAATGGATAGATTCTCCATGATTATGACACCAAAAAAAATTACACGTCGAGTGTACAATATTTATTACTGATTGTATGGGCTTGAATTTTATTGGCTCTGACGTAGAGCATAACGTAAGACAATATAAAGGCATGCACAAATTAATTGAGACTTGATATATTTGAGAAAAATAGTGATGTGATTTTGCAGAAATCACTACCAATAGTACCGTGTGAAAAAAATTAACATACAACTCGATTTCAAATAGAGTTTATGAATTACTTGTAGAATGTTGTGTCAGAATTGCTCATTAAAACTTCCAGAACAACTCGAACCACTCAAAACAAGTTTCACACCACCTAGTACTGCGAGTATGCACATGGACCAGTGGACTGCAGTCCTTCCATCACCTATAGGTATTATCCGTCTATGGCAACGGATCCACTGCCTTCCGCCTGACGATGTAGCACACTGTGTTCCGTACCTGAGTCAGCAGCTCAGGGTTTGATGAGCAGACAGCAAGCATCTCTCGCCCTCTGTCTGTCATGTAAGGTAAACGTTATCGACGCCGGATCGATACGTTGCGGATGGGGTACAAGCCCACCCTTACCTTTGGAACTTATTTGGACCATTAGGAATGGTAAGTTGAACACCAGGACCCAGTTGTTTAGACTGGATATACCTCCGCTAACTCCCCTCCAATGATAATAATGACGTTGCGTCATTGTCCGATTATTTCTCTAAGTCTTATCACATTTCGTGTATATTGTCCTTTATTTGTTAAAATATTGATAATAAATATCACATTATTCCTTGTGTCCGTTGACAATTACTGTTTTTCAGAATTGTTATTAAAAATAATGCCCGTTTTTGTAAACATTGATAATAAATATCAAAATTGATTGTGTCACGATTGACAATAAATAGTTTTAAAAGTTTTATAATTATATATATTGGTAAACAATCTATGACGTTACATATTAATACAATCGACTATTTCATCCTATCTCGAATCCTGGGGTGATCGGCCCACCACCTCAAAAAACGAAATAGAAAGAAACTGTCTAACCAGTAAAGGCAACTCTGAAATATCTGCATTCCGTGCGCATGAAATACGAATAAATCGAGTGGCTCCATTCAAGTTATTTGTATTCATTTAAAGAAATATTTTTTTGAATAAAATCTTTACTATTAGATTGTAAATGACGTTTAAATAATGATAAAATCTGCATTTCGAAAAAAAAAACCTTATTTGTTAAAATATTATAAAAGGAAAAATTGATTCTTGTTTACGATGCAGTCTTTGAATAAGACGCTTAAATAGATCTTCTTTTGTTTTATCATTTATATTCTCGAATGATGTCGACATTTTGGAAAAATTATTCAAAGTTGTTCTATTTGCAATTCGTTTGAAAATCACAGCCGTAATAATTCATTTAAATAATTCGTAGTAATATATTATTTTGGAAATGACGTAGCGAAATGAAAATAGTTATACCGAAATACAAACAATAAACAATAACATTTGATTGTATATCCTTTGTTTTTCTTTTAAATAAATAGTACGCGGCATTATTCCATAATGAAAGTGTAGATGAATGAAATGTGTTTCGAATTAATTGAAGATTGAAGACGTTCCCAATTGTATAATAAATAGTACGCGGCCGTAATAATTCAAACACAACGAAAAGATATTAAATCTTGCTTGATTAAAATTAGAAATGACTTTACGAGCTGAAAATAGTTAAGCTATTTTACCATTTTAACCGAAAAAAAAAATAATCAACTTTGATAACATTCTATTGTTTTTAAACCAATGAAATATTTTCAAAACAAATGAAACTTGTTAATAACAAAAGCTCTTGAGAGAAAAAAAAAAAAATAACATGTTATCAATAAACAGACATATTTCTGAAGCAAAATAAATACATTTCATTAGTAAAAATCCTTGTAAAATAATCATAACGTATAAAACGAAACCCAACACGTTTAAGGTCGCCAAATTGTCATAATAAAGAAATATGAATTAAACGATTATATAGGCAACGAAAAATAACAATGACAAATAACATAGTAACCGCACTTAAGACTCACCTTCCTTGAATCGACCAAAAATTTACATGATTCTAACTATCTATCTAAATTACGATCTTGAGCTTCTGGTTTTTCTCCTGAAGTATGGTCGGACAAAATACCTGGAACTGATTTCAGCCGAAAACAGTATCTGCTCCCAAAGCCAAAAGCCAGCCATGAAAATCTTGTATTATCAGGCGAGAATAATTATTCCTTCGTAATTTAACAGATTAAATTTCTTGTATTTTAAATCTTCCATGTTTTAAAATAAATTGCTTGTTACTTGGCAAGTAAATTCAAAATTAACCATCAGTTATATTCGGTGAAAATTACGAAGACAGAAATGTGTATTTACAACACTTATCGGCACCACGATTACAATAGTCGCGGCCTAGTTAATTATCATCCAGTTCGGATAAAATAATAATCGTTTTACTTTATAAAATTATTAACGTAATCAATAAGAATCACGCCCGACTTGTCAGTAAAACCCTCCACCACCATAGAAAGATTACTCAGAAGTGGGCTCTAAACAAAATATTCGATTTTTATACCCTATTCAAAAAAGAAAAAATGAATGATGTTACTTCCAAAATTTAAAAAAATAAATTTATGTAGAAGCTTATTTAATATTATTTAATCACCTCTTGAAATGAGGTACCTGCTTGCCTAAATCTATGATAAAATAAACTTCGAGATATATTGACAAATATTTTATCATAACAATACTTCCGACAAAAAACTTTTGGTCTACGATTTTGGCCCTTCTATGTACACTATTTGTATGAAGAACAGTGTCAGAATCGCTTGCGCCATCATTACTCTCGGAGACGCTACAAGTTTCATTCACCTTGTCACCCTGGAATATTTTTAAAATGATTTCTTCTATGACAATCGGCTGTCAGAATTTGCCGCGAATTTAACGGTCGCAATTAATGCGTGTATCGCGAATAAAACGATCATAAAACCTATTAATTTACGTAATAAATGCAAGTAATGTGGTTTTCGTAGATAGTTTATTGTGATGTGAACGTGTTTGAGTTAATAAAATATACAATAGCTCAAAATTTATCAACAAAACATTCAATTCAAAATTCAAAGTGGTGGTTTTTTAGTGTTTTTTTGCGAAGTTCCGCGAATTTCCGCTAAATGTCATGGCCTTTGACCGGTTAACCATTGATGTCCGAACGATATTTGTAATTTTTCCATAGTATTTTGAATGTTCTATATATTTCTTATTTTTGAAGGTGTCGTAAAAACAAATACCATTTATGAAAACTAGATAAAATTACCTTTTAGATTTGAGTATTTGAAATACACTTTAGCTTTCAAAAACTGCCGTATTTTAAGATTCAAACTCGGAAAAAAATTTCCTCCCACAACATTTTTGACCAAAATGTAGAGAAATTTAAATAAAATCAAAATTTAAAAAACACAGTCCTTTTGTGTAATAAATTTGGAAGAAAACTATCACCTCACTTTTTCATCGTGTATACAATAAAAAATAATAAAAAATTTCAAAGTTTTTTTTATTGCCAAAAAAATAACTTAGAAATAATACCGAAATTTAAAACAGATTTCTTGCATCTCTAAAGACGTTAATTTTTTTGATACGTTTACGAACACATGTATTAGATTTTAATATTATAAAAAATTATCACTTTTTAGAAATTATCTTAAAATAAAGATCTTAAAATGAAAATTTTATCTTTTAAGTAACCTATAAAAAACAATATTCTGACAGTTCAACTTTGAAAGTACGGCGTTTGTACAATAACTTGATTAAACTGATGTAAACCACACAAATAACATGGTAAATATATCAATTATGTGAACAGAAGAGTAAATTCGTCACTACAATAGAAATTATTAAGTAAAATCACAAAATTTTCGATATCCCGCCATAAAACACACCGAGCTGTTTTTTCATGTCTCGGGCCGACGAACTAATGCATAGGCGCGCCAATAATGCCCCTTGCGGAGAAAAATTAAAACAACATTGTTTCCTAGTAAATTAAAACCATATACAACGTTGTCACATCTTCAATGCGTTTTAACAGCGTGAACACGTAAGAAACGTTATTGGTAATAAAACGTCTTTTAGTGTATACGAGCTCTATTAATGTTATTGCAATAACACAGTTAATCGGTCGCGCTGTGGTTTTTTTTTAGTAAGGCTGATAATGTTTTACCACTTTAGAGATCTTCAGGACCTTTCACAATACGTATTTAAATTTATGTGTCCAGCTTACGAAGACCTTGCTGAGCCAGTGTACCCTGACGCCCCTGCCGCTGGGCGTGCAGCCCGTGTACTGGCAGCACGCTGACGGCCTCAGTCTGTATCCCGTTCCCGACGTGGTCATCATCGCAGACCACTTTCAGCCCTATGCTCGCACCCATCAGACCTGCCACTTCGTCAACCCTGTAAGTTATTATTACGCCCAAAGATATTTAATATGAGAGATGTGCTATCAACAGTTTATACTGGGTCGGACTGTGTTTCCTGACTTCGCTGATATTCTTAACCAATCACACATTAACCACACCTTTAAAAAATCAACTAAATGAACGAATTCTTTCCATATTCAAACTATGCCCATTAGGAAGCAGTCGGCCGACAGTCAGGCGGCCATCATAGCATATATCTTTGAATACGCCTATAGTCATTCTTTTAAATGAGGCTAGTCCAAAGATTCATTACCTGTAACAAAATCTAAAATAGTTGCAAGTTAATAATAATTATAATTGGATGATTTGTAGAGCGACGTTTTCAGGAAAAATCACCTAAAGCCCGTAAATTTTCCTAAGCTCTATTTAATTTTATTATTTACAAACGGATGCAGAAAACATTCTTTCCTGGCAGGTCACTTCCGATAAACACACTTTATTTTTATTTTTATATGAATACCACACAAAAGTCACAACTGCTCCCGTCTGGAGGCAGTGAGACTATGGCATCCCCAATTGGGGGTATCTTGTGAAGCTGAAGGTAGTGGGGAGAGGAAGGAGATAGGAAGACCAAGGTGGGGAAATCCTGGCTATTCAGATCTGGTCACCAAACATGACTGAAGCCATTTCAAGCAACGTTTTTATTCTGAATGGTGGTCTTACACCAGGGCTTTACTGAGAGTATCTTGCACTCTGGGGAAGGTGCCGCAAATATACTATATATTATTTTTAAATAATTCATACTATATACAACACGTATACCACAAATTTTCTCCAAAGCTTTATTATAGTAAGGAACATGAATGAATAAAAAACATTCAGTAGGTAATTGTCACCACTTTTGTTTTTGTTTATTCCAGGGTTCTTTCCCAAGAACAGAATATTCCTTCAAAGTCTACATGCCGGCATCCAGAACATTTGAAGACTCCCAGATACCAGAAGATTGACCTCTCTTTCTAATTGGATGCTTGATGCATTATTTAATTATAATCTACACCATCGTAAACATATATATTTATTTTCTCACAATAAATCTACATTTTTTAAATAATAAATTTGTGTTTACTTTGTATTGAATTCACAAAGTTTCTTCACTACCTACTGTAATGTGAAAGGACATATTCGTACATCTTCATCTTCTTCCCCTTGTCCTACTCGGGTCAGAAACCCACTGCTTAGACAAGGCACCTCCAGACGTCTCCTGTCACAGGATTACTGCCACCTCAGGAGACACATGCGGTTGTATAAAACACCAATAGGTGCAGTAAATCTAGCCCTGATGGGGAACAAGTTTCAGCTATACATTGTGTAACCTGGAGACAGCTGAATATCCAGTAACAAACCTGGTGAGCTTTATGGAAGGGACGTGGCAGCAAGCTCTGTGAAAGGAATGAGGTAAACGGGAGATAGTACAGATGCTCGTGCTCTATTTTATTTTATACTAGATTTTGCCCCCGGCTTTGCTCGCATAGTATTAGGGGGTTCCCACTCCTCCTCCACCTTTCACTCCACTCCACTCTCCCCCCCTCCATACCTGTTACATCTATTTTTCAAACAGCTCGCATGCCACCTATTAAAGAGTAACAATCAAACACACGCAGTTTCGCATTTATAATATTAGTATAATTTTAACTATCAAAGGGATCTCCATAGTAACCTAAACAAATAACAAAATGACAGCGCACGTCAAATAAATAATTACTTAGTTACCAAGCAACGCTCTGGTTTTCGTCTGGACAATAAACGTATAATAAATAATTTCATAACGCCAGAGCTTACCAATATATACAGCCTATATTACTCGCAAATAATGTAGCTTTCTATTAATGAAAGAAATTTTAAAGTCCATTCAATATTTTTTGCGTGAAAGAGTAACAAACATCCATACACCTATATAAACTTTCGCCTTTATAATATTATAGTCTGATTATTTTTAAAGAGTGGGGAGGATACACTGCTCTGTGTACACTGCCAGCTTTGTCTCGACGATGCTAACTAATTAAATTTAATATGTGGTATTACAACAAACTTTAATGCTCGTGGGTAGTAAATTAAATATATAATATATGTAAAGAAAACCACTTATGAGCGCTTTCCTTTAAGCTTGTATTTGCTGCGTCACTGATTAAGTACTGAGTTAGTTAGTGGCCCACTAGATGTCACTGCTGACAGCTGAACAAGAGAATCGAGTTGAAATATAACTGTCAGAATTATTGCATTACATTCCTGAAAATATTATCTTATAATATAAAGAAACCTGAAATAAGGGCTTTAAATGTTGTTTCTTTTGTTTTCACAGAGAAACACGATTACGCCTTTGTTTTATTCAAGAATATAAAAAATCATTATAAAACAACATTTTCTATACTTCTATTTCACGAAAAATGGAAAATTTGAGGTTTGATTTTGCTGTGAGACCAACGATGAGATCGCTACACCTGATGGATGGATTTATGGAATACCACACGAATCCCAACCTACAAATCTACAACAAGGAATTACAAACACTCCAAATTATGATAATTCACTGGCAGAAGCTCAAATGCGAACCAGTGGATTGAAGATTTTAATAAAGAATGTGAACGCTTCCAAATCAACGAAGACAAAAAGAAAATTGATTATTTATGCATTAAACCGCTTACTCGTTAATACGGAAAACTTTTTATCCAAACAGTTATATTTAGCTTTATTATTACGAAAAGTGAGTATTTATGTCGGGGGAGACCAAAAAACATGCAAAAAATATGCATTTAACATTTTAATTTTGTTAAAATTAATTCACTCGCACGGTAACGCCATGTTCATTCATCGTTTTTATTTTAACATTTCATCAATGCTGCCAATCATAGAAAAATATTTTTGCGTAAAACAAAGTGAATGCATCATTGACAAGTATTTGTAACAGTAGAACATGGAAAGAAATGTATTAAAATAATTACACAAACCCGCTAGACAAACCCTGCGTAGCCAAACAAACCATTCAAAACCTGGGATGTTTTTTAAAAGTATGATGAAAAGCGAGTTTATTTTAGAGAATTTATTTTATAAGATTGGTACTTCCGACAAATGTCATATTTGATTGTCTATTAGCTAAAAAAGGAACATTCCGTTTTATCCGTGCATCAAACTTCGACAACACAAACGTTCCGTATTATCCGTGAGGTGGACTAACTGCATATTTACCGAAAATTGAAATTTTAAAACATTTTTTGGAATACTCCGGTGTAGAGTGGTACAGCTGCATGCTAATGAAACTTACAGTGGAATCGGAATGGGATACATGGGAAAAAAAAATTGTGATACTTTTGCAAACAAAGGATGGTCACCCATTAGATATGCTCTCGCCTTTAAATATCAAGCAGGTTCGTTGCTCGAGTAATTACCAAATTACTTAATATACATCCTTTTTTTATTTATTAAAATCAAATTATTTAATACTTATATATCGAACGTCCATTTGATTAGTCAAACATCTCCAAATATTGTTTTGAAATAATGAGGACAGCAATATTCTAGTGCTCACCATAAGTCTAATATTATTTACATGTTTTGTGTTTTGCATTTTTAATAAATATGCTATAATATAACACCTAGAGACATAACAGCCCGGTATAAATATTATGACATTTCAAAATTTCATACTAGCAACCCAGAAAACATAATTTTCTATTTTATTCGCAACAAGTTTTTCTAGTGTCAGACCGAACTTTCGGTTTTGGCCGCCATCCAGCCGAAACTACGGCCGAAACCAAACTGAATATGGGAGGTTTCGTCCTGCGATCGGACGTGTTCGGTGCACTGAACTGCGAGCCACGAAGTGTCATTTTGCTGCGTCCGCGCTCATAGTCGCGTCAGGACTTGATTCACTTGTTTGTGTTCGCTCCGCCATCTTTGCGGTAGTTTGGTTTATTTGTTGTGCAATTTGAGGTTTGCAGTTTGTACTTCACATTATTTCGAAATAGATAAGTTTTATTTCGCTGTTGAAATGATTTAGTCCATGGTAGGTCCTGAGGAAAATAATTTCCCTCATCTTTGGGGCTGCTGTGTGGAGGGTTTTTTTGGGGAAAGGAAGGAGAGGAGAGTTCTAAGGAAAAGGGGTGGGTAGGAATCTGGGACTCAGTGTGTCCTGATCATCCACCTTCAAGACCTAGACAAACCTCATCACCCGAACCGTAGCGAACCACTTGGGGTGACCTATGGGAGAGGGGTTGGTTATCCAATAAAGTTTCCCGGTGCGGCGGTAATCAATCCCGCCTCCCAAATTATTTTGTTCTTAACCCCTCCGAATTTTCGAGAATATTAGCTTTTGGTGTCTTAAACGAAATGACATTTTACGAAAACTTTGTATTATTACCGCTTCACAATTAAAGCTCTTTAAATGAAACATTTCTGAACGTAGCCGAATAGTAAAAACTGTTTTAGACAGGTTACAAAATAAGCTTTCGAATTATTATATTACAAATAAATATTAACATTTGTAAATATTAAAATTTAGAATGCAAACATTAAAAAAATGTGAAAATGACTCACGTGATGTTTTTATGTGAAAACGGTACTAAAATCACAGATTATGTAAACAACAATACTTATTCTATTGTATAAATGTGTAATAAACACTTTTGTCACCTCACTTTTTTATCTTTTCATATAAAAATATTTAATAGAAATTAACAATGTCGGGCGCCCGTAGGAAATTTGGCGGGATAAATTATGTGTCAGACTGCGCGTCTGACAGAATGTTCTTTTTATGTATTTCTATGGACAACTTGAATAGAGATGTGCAGCATGATTCACTATCGACCTTTCACTTTTTATTTTACGGATGTAACTAAAACAATAACGGAGTTATAACGGTTTCTATGGAGACACACGCGCTGACGTGTAAAAACGCTTATTGTACTTGACTGCTGTCGTATTTTTAACGCATATATCTGCTTACGTTGCGGAGGGGTTAAGATGAAAGAGTATTTTTTGTTTAGGGTAACTCAACAAATTAGGTTTAAAAAAAGTGATTTTGTTTTCTACTTTTTATTTTATGTTATTTGTAATGCTCAATTAGGTAATACCTACTATTTCTTTTTTTAATTTATTTATGAAGTGTTTACGATTACAGTTTCAAAAAAGATAAATAATTTATTTGAAATAAGGAGTGATAATAAAGTTAGGCTTATTTTTAGTTCAAATATCAGAGACTGAATGATTAATATATGATTTAAAAATATAGGTTGATTGATTAAGATTAACTATTTTTTTCCACGAAAACATGACCTTATATGTATTTGTGCAGCGCAAACAAAACTACCGAAATGTGTCTTGTAAACAATTTTATACCTAGTACTCAAGTAACAGAAGACACATTTGAATTTAAATCTACTAACATTTATGAAGTTACAAAAGTGATACATGAATTAAAAATGTCTTTTTCCTGTGGTATTGATGGCTTAAGTACAATGGTGTATAAACAAAACGTTTCTGTATTGGCTGGTCCCATATCACATATTGTTAACATTAGTTTTAAAAATGGCGTGTTTCCCTCTCATTGTAAGATTGCTAAGGTTATACCTCTTTTCAAAGGTGGAGATCAGCTAGATGTTAACAATTATCGACCCATATCCTTGCTCAATACTCTCTCAAAAGTAATAGAGAGATTGGTAAAGTCAAGATTAGTTTCATTCTTAGAAAAGCACAAAATACTCTCCGACAATCAATTCGGTTTCAGAGAGAATAAAGGTACGAGTGATGCTGTATTGAAGGTACTGACCAAAGTTATAAGCTCGCTGGATTATGGCAACAAAGCTTTAGCGGTGTTTTTGGACTTATCAAAAGCATTTGATACAGTTTCCCATGAATTGCTCCTTAAAAAATTATCATCTCTAGGCATTGATAGTACAGCAATGGGTTGGTTCAGATCTTATCTTAGTGATAGAACGCAGCAAGTAGAGATAAATAAAATATTAAGCAATGGTAAATCAATCTCCTTTGGAGTCCCGCAAGGTAGTGTGCTTGGGCCAATATTGTTTCTAATATATATAAATGATTTATGTAATCTGAATATTCCTGGTAACATCGTTAGTTTTGCAGATGATACTACCTTAATATTTGAGGGTAAAACTTGGGATGAAACATTTAACAAATGTAATACAGGTTTAAGAGTGGTAAATAGTTGGTTAAATAATAGTATTTTAACTTTGAACCTACAAAAAACCAAATATATCACTTTTAGCATTTCAAGTAAAAGTCAACCTTCCGCCACTCATAATTTAATAATACACAATTGTTTGCAAACCTGTAACTGCAATCCTTTAGAAAATGTAGTCAGCATCAAATACCTTGGCGTAAAAATAGATAAATTTTTAAGATGGAACGATCATGTTAATATGTTGGTAAATAATACTAGGAGACTTACCTATATCTTTAAAGAACTCAGACATATACTAGACAAGGAAAAATTGAAGACGGTTTATTTTGCAATAATCCAGTCTCTACTTTCTTATAATATAGTGTGCTGGGGATCTTGCCAAAAGTCGTATATAGAACCACTTAACATTGCCCAAAAACTGATCCTTAAAGTTATGTTCAAGAAAAAGTTTAGATATCCAACTCATATACTTTATAAGGAATGTAATGTCATGAATGTAAAACAGCTGTATATTACACAAACACTTTGTAAATTTTTTAATAATATTAGTATTGCAGAAAGAACTCAGCAAATTCGTACTACTAGAATTGGGTCTGGTCTTAACTTTGTGGCAATTCAAACTAAATCTTCTTTTGGTCAAAGAAATTACTTCTATCAGGCTCCACTCATATTTAATAGCCTTCCAGAACATATTAAGTCATCTAATTCCTTGTGCACTTTTAAAAAAATGGTTAAATTATTCATATTAGCCGAGGATTGCCAATTGATTTTTTCTACATTGTCATTTCTAAATTCATAGCATATTGATTATTTATTACAGTATATTTACTGTTAATATATTATTTTTTATTTTCTTATTAACTTACCATTACATATTAATTTTCTAACCGAACCTAATTTTAAATATTATAGATTAAACAACTTGCAAAAAAAAAAATGTTATTTCAAAGCTAGATTTCAACATATGGTCACCCTACATGTTTTACGTTATAATGTATTTGTTCCTATAGTGCAGTAGAGGCCCATTCTGTGAGAAATATTATTGTAACAATATTGTCTTTCAACACATTATTTTGTGTACACTATAAAATTGTTAATCTTAAGTCAAAAAGAAGTTCAAAATTTCAAGTTAAACAATAACACCTAAATTAAAAAGGTAAAGAAACAATAAATAAATAAATATATATGGGTTATCGTATCCCATAACTTTGTCAAAACTAAAAGATCACACGGTGGCATTTCTAAGGTGTCACTTACACTATAAAATACAATCATATTTTAATGAAAACGGTCACTTGGGAATGGAATGAAAACAATAATATTGTGATCTAAACGGTTTCTTTCATATTTATTTCATAATTATTTGATAGTCACTTTAATATTGCATAAGAAAGATTCGCTCTAATGTAATCGCTTATAAATCATTGTTTTGTTTCATTTTTTTATTTTTTTACACATATTTAAAAAAAAAAAACCTAAGGATATATTAATGAAATAATTAAAAACACTTTGTTTTTACCACAATAAACTTTATTTAAAAGTCAACATGTTTCAGGAACGATGTTCCCTTCATCAGGACATAAAATGTACTAAATACTAAATGATCAAACATAGAACGGCGTGGGTAGAAATGGAAGTAGTGGGGGAGGAGAAAGGTGGAAAGGGGAGGTGCTTAGAAGATCAACAAGAGGGAGGGGGGGGGGGGAGGTGGAAAGGGGGTGCTTAGAAGAACAAAGACAAAAAATTACAATGGAAATATGTTTAAGATAGGGTTACTCACAAAATTAATTTGATTGTTAATAATATTTAAATTTCTATTGACATTTTTCCTAATTTCTAATATTTCTAAAAGATCTAAGTGAAAACCACTAACGTTAGTGTGTAAAATTTTAAAACCAGTATTTATATCAAATGAATGGTTAAATTCAATTAAATGGTTAGCAAATTCCGAATAATTATTACTATTTAGACATCTCAAATGTTCCTTAATCCTCGTTTCAAAATTTCTGCAAGTTTTACCTACGTAAAAATGATTGCAGTCATTACAATTCAATTGGTAAACTCCAGATTTTTTCATTTTTTGGTCTTTGTCCTTGTTATTTAAAATATAATTTTTTAATTTATTATTCGTATAAAAAGCAGGCTGTATTGTATTAGGAATTTTTTTCATGATTAAATTGGAGGTTTGATGATTTACAAACAATATTTTTCTCCATTGTTTTTTAATATTATCAGTAAGCAATGGGTAAATGTAGGACAAATGAAATTTTTTCTTATATTTTTTGTTTAATAAATCGTCTATTAATTTGGAGTTATAACCATTATTAGAAGCAATTATTTTAATGGTGTTAAGTTCAGCTTTGAAATTATTTGGGGATAATGGGATATTAATTAATCTATTGATCAAATAATGGAAAGCTAAGAGTTTTTGTGAAAATGGATGGTTAGATGAGTTGTGTATAATTATATCAGCGTATGTTTCTTTTCGAAAAATATTAAATTCAATCTTATTATTAATTATAGTTAGGTTTAAATCTAAGAAATTTATGCTACAATTAATTCCTATTTCTAATGTAAATTTAATGTTTTTGTGAATTTTGTTCAAAAAATTAAGGAACATTTGAAGTTGTCTTTTGGTACCGGTCCATATAACTAAAATATCATCTACGTAACGTTTGTAAAAATACATATATTTTAGTAATAAGGCAGAACTATTAAAGATTTTATTTTCTAAATGGTTTAAAAATATATCTGCTACTAACGAACTGGTACTTGACCCCATGGCCAAGCCATCTTTTTGTTTGAAAATTTTATTATCAAATTGAAAGAAATTTTGGTTTAAGACTACATTAAGACATTTAAGTAAATCCTGGGATAAGTCATTAGGTAATTTGGAGGAATTCAGTAAGTTATTTATAATTGTTTTGCTTTCTTCAACTGGGACACTTGGAAACAGGTTAACGACATCAAAAGACACTAATAATGCATTATCCGGGATTTCCAAACATTTCAAGTGATCAACTAATTGCAGGGAATTCTTAATTGTATACTTAGGTTGAAAAATATTTGATTCAATAATAATATTATTCAATGTTGACGCCAGTTTATAGCTAGGAGCATTGCAATTGGAAATTACGGGTCTGATAGGTTGAGTCTTCTTATGAATCTTTAGTAAACTGTATAATTTGGGAACTTGTGGATTTTTTACAGTTATTCTTTTATTTCTAAATAAATTAACGATTTTATCACTTTTGCAAGATTTTAAAGTGTCCATTATCAATTCTTGACATTTATTAATGGGGTTTATTTTTACTATTTCAAAGTTATCGCCTTGTAGAAAGTCCATAGTTTTTTCAATGTAATCACTTTTGTTGATAATAATCACCGAGTTTCCTTTGTCCGCTTTAGTTATGATGAGGTTTTTTTCCTTTGTAACCTTCGATATATTTATCGCGTGCATTTGTTCTGACGTATACTGTATTTTGTTAAAGTTAGATTTAGAATTGATGTTTTTTATCACTTCACCACATTTGTATTGAAAGGATTTTGCCTCTTTAAATAATGCACAATTAATATCTACTGCCAAATACTCGAGTTGTTTGTTAGCTTTTTATACACTTTTGCTTTTTTAGCCTAAAAAAGGCTAAAAAAGGCTAGGCTAAAAAAGCAAAAGTGTATAAAAAGCTAATGATCAAGTATAGAATTATTGGAATAAATTTATTTTTTCTACGTGAGTGCCAAAAACGGCAAGTTATTCCTAATTACATTAATTTAAAATTCAAAACAGTGTCTAACTCTTCAAAAAAGGCTAAGATAGCCTGGTTGAAAGAAGATTTAAAAAGTGTTTTTAAAAAACGTAATAATATTAAACTCCAAATCAAAGTGTTACACATGGATCTCGCTAGTAACTTGCATCCGGTTGAATGGTGTTTATTAGATGATCATGTTAGATTTATAGCCAGTATTAAAGCTTTCAAAAAGAAAGAAAAAATTATAAAAAAACTTGTTAAATTGTGTAAAAACAACAATATTTTAACACCTGCTAATAACAATTTAATAATAAACTCATCTACTAATAATGATATAGATATTAATATAAGTGAAAAAAACAAAAATAAATTCCATAACCATGTCATCAACTTAACTCAACATAAGTTTATAACAGAAGAACTAAATTTGTTATCAAAAGGTTTAAACCATAATATTCACATAAAAAATAATAACAAACAACTCGAGTATTTGGCAGTAGATATTAATTGTGCATTATTTATAGAGGCAAAATCCTTTCAATACAAATGTGGTGAAGTGATAAAAAACATCAATTCTAAATCTAACTTTTGTTCAAAATTGATAGGGGTCCTTTTAAATAAAATAATTATCCTTGCAAAAAACTTCACTGTTTATTTCACTTGGACATGTTATAAATGTATTATAATACGGTGTCAATACACCGGGCCAAACACTGGCAGTTGTTTACTGTTAAAACTTGCGTTGGGAAGAAGCAATAATAATGGGATGCTAGCACTTTTATAACATAAAAACCTGCACACATTTAAAGAATCTACGATTATACATTTTGACATTCGAAAGCATCTACAAAAAAAATGGCTTCCTCCATAGTATGTACTTGGTAGTTAAAACAGGCTGCGAACACTCAGCGTCCAGCCAAGCCTCGCACCATTCGAAATATCAACGTCTGGGAGCTTGCTCAAGCAACCCATAGGTGCTGGTAGTATCTCAATTTTTAACATAGCTTCCGCCTCGGGGTTACTAAATCGCCCATACCGATTTAGGAACCCTTCAAGAAAACATAACAAAAACAGGGGAAGACAATCAAAGCAAAAGCAAAAAAAAACACAAATCCTAACTCTAAATACCGTACAAATACTAACAAATAATTTTACCTATTATAAATTAGCAGCCAAAACTAAATGATCCTGCACTGCTTGTTATACTATTATTTAAAAATGTACATTCACAAGTTGAATTTTAAGGTGATTAACCTAAACTAATTACATAAACTTAAATTAACAAAAAATTTTTTTTACATATTTAAATAATAACTTAACACAAAATACTATTATAATAGAACACAACCTAACACAAAATAATATTATAATAAAACCCAACCCAACACAACACAATTGTCTTTTTTTTTTTTCAAGTCCATTGGTTAGGATCTTCTCCGGGTGCAGTCCACGATATAAGCACCACAGCGCGGGGTGCAATCAATCATCAATTTATTGGTTGTCATGTTGTTCCTGGGATTGGTATCTTTAAAGGGTCTTTTTTTTAAATATTTTCACCCTAAAAAGTTTCATCATGGTCGTCCGGGGTGTCCGGACTGACTGAAGGGTCCGGGGCGTCCGTCACAGGTTCAGCTTCCGGATCCAGAGGCATTAGACATATCTTTGTGATAGGCCTGACAAAGATTCCTTGAGGGGTTTTCAGGGTAACCACTCGCACTACACCATCCGCGCCGGGATGTGTAGATATAACTCGCGCCATTTTCCATAATGGTGGAGGTAGATTATCTTCCTTCAGAATAACCAGATCATCCTTTTGCAGTGCCCGTTGATTACTGGTTTGCCATTTCGTCCTTTTTTGTAGCTCCATCAAGTACTCTCGCTTCCATCTATACCAAAAGGATAACATTAGCGCATGGATTCTCTGATATTGGGTCAGCCTGTTGTCTGGTATGGCTCGGACATCTCTCTCCGGAATGATAGAGGATTTAGTGCCTATGAGGAAATGGTTTGGGGTGAGGGGTTGGTAATCGTGGATGTCATCAGACAAGGAAGTCAATGGACGGGAATTTAGACAGGCCTCAATCTGACAAATTAAGGTATACAAAAGTTCAAAGGTTAAAGCAGAATTACTAGTGACTCTATACAAATGAAACTTTGCTGACTTGACCGCAGCTTCCCACAGCCCTCCCTGACTAGGGGCTCGAGGGGTTATGAACCTCCACTCAATACCTCTGTTAGCTAAATAATTTTGAATCTTGTCGTTGTTCTCTCTCAAACTGGTATACAGCTCCTTGAGCCTATTACTGGCCCCCCGAAAGTTGCTAGCGTTATCGGAAAAGATCTTATCAGGTTCTCCCCTACGGGATATAAATCTCTTTAAACTGTTCAAAAAAGCATTGCTAGATAAATCCGAAACTAATTCCAAATGAACCGCCTTTGTGGAAAAACAAACAAAAATACATAAATACGATTTCACGAGTGGAGCTCTCCTCAGTGGCCCACTTTTGGTTGGAATCGGTCCAGCAAAATCGACTCCCGTGATAGCAAAAGGTCGGCTCGGTGTGATTCTTTCGCTCGGTAAGCTTCCCATGATCTGGTTACCAATACGAGGATTACACCTAAAACACACAATACACTTATGTAATATCTTTTTAACAGTATTTTTCCCAAAAATAGGCCAAAACCTTAATCTTATTTCAGCTAATAGCGCTTGAGGTCCTGCGTGTAAGTTTACATAATGATAGTGACGTATAATCAATTCGGTTAGCTTATGTTTAGCTGGCAATATAATTGGATGTCTTTGTTGGTACGATAGGTGTGTAGCTAAATGTAATCTACCGCCCACATATATAAGACCATCACATAAAAAGGGATGAAGAGATTTTAAGTTACTATTTTTGTTGACATTTCCCTGGTTTTTTAATGTCTTCAACTCCTTTTGAAAGGCATGTGCCTGAGCTGATTTCAGTAGACAATTCAAACTTGCTTCTAGTTCAGCTACACTTAAATTACCTGAAATTTTACTTTTAATATTTCTGCAGTTATTCACAAACCGCAGTACATATGCTGTAACCCTTTTCAATTTGATAAATGAGGAAAATTTTCCAAATATTTCCCATTCTTGAATATCAGTAGATAAAAGAATATTTTTACTCTTGAGCTCCGGAGGGTTTGAACAGGAAATGTTCGATATAGGCCAATCGTTGACTCCGTCGGTCAACCAATTTGGTCCATTCCACCATATTGTAGAATTTATCAGTTTATCCGCAGTAGATCCTCTTGAAAGTATATCCGCTGCATTGTCGGATGATGATACGTGTCTCCATTGATCTGGATCACTCAGTTCTTGTATTTCGGCTACTCGATTGGCCACGAAAGTGCTCCAACGAGTAGGTTGACCTTTCAGCCAACACAGCGCTATCGTAGAGTCACACCAATAATATGTGTTGATCTTCATTATATTTAATGCTTGTTTTATAGTTTTCATTAATTTTGCCAGTAGTACAGCACTACATAGCTCCAACTTAGGCAGTGAAATAGACTTCAATGGTGCTACCCTTGATTTGGATGTTATTAAGTGTGAATGCCACTTACCGCTGTGGTCCATTGACACCATATAGATACAGGCTCCGAAAGCCTTCTCAGACGAATCGCAAAAACCGTGTAGCTGTAGCTCTTTTGCTTGCTTGCAAATAATTTTTCTTGGTATTTTCAACACATTTAGCTGAATTAAATCTTGCAGGTAGGTCCTCCAGGGTGCTAATATTTCATTAGGTAACTGATCATCCCATGCTGCTTTGGACTGCCACAGCCTTTGCATTATCAATTTGGCTATGACTATTATCGGCCCTAGGAGTCCCAATGGATCGAAGGTTGATGCGATGCAAGACAATATCTCTCGTTTGCTCTCGGTTGGACCTGATGGCTTCATTATTACATAAGAAAAGTAATCAGATTCATTGTTCCATGTTAATCCTAATATTTTCTCAGTCTTTGGATTGTCAGTAATAATTTTGTCGGAATCGCCTGAATCGGCACACTTAGCTTGGCCCGACTCGGCTGACAATTCCAACGCATTGGACCTCCACTTCCTCAATGTCATCCCCGCAGATGACAAGATGCTGATTAATTCTTCTTTTAATTTTTTACAGGATTCCAGCTCATCTGCTCCCGTTAACAAGTCATCCATACAGAAGTCATTTTCTATGACCTGACTAGCTCTAGGAAAAATTAAATTATTATCCATACCAATTTGCTTTAAGCATCTTGTGGCTAAGAAGGAGGAAGGTGCCAGTCCATAAGTCACAGTCTTCAGACGATAATGCTTGAGCACATCCTGTGGCGATTCGCGCCATACTATCTTCTGTAGGTCCAGGTCATCTTCACACATGTTAATCTGGCGGTACATCTTCTCGATGTCGGCAGTCATGACTATTTGATGTTTCCTGAAATGCAATAGTTGGTTATATAGATCCTTTTGTATAACAGGTCCTGTCATCAAGGCTTCATTGAGGGAAATTCCATTTGAGGTTTTGGCGGAGCCGTCAAAAACGACTCTCACCTTAGTAGTAGTGCTGGATTCTTTCACTACAGCGTAATGCGGTAAAAAATAGGAGTCACGATCCCCTTTTGACTGGTCACACATCTCCATGTGTCCCAATTCTTCATATTCACGCATGAATTTTACATATTGTGTCTTTAACTCGGGATGTGACACAAATTTTCTTTCTATGTTTTTAAATCTTTTTTCGGCAGTGAGCAATGAGTTTCCCAACTGATCAATGCATGCCCGACGCGGTAAACTTACTACATATCTACCGTCATCTTCTCTAGTATGAGTACTTACAAAACTGGCTTCGCAAGCCTTTTCTTCTTGAGTTTGAATTTTAGTGGAATTAATCTCTTCCAATTTCCAAAATTTTTCTATTTGATGACTCAACTTATTTATAGATAAACTGCAAAAATCTGATACAGGCCTTTGTTTGGGATACACGTTGATAGGACCGGACACAATCCATCCCAGTTGCGTACGTTGAAGCGTTGGTCCTGACTCGAGTTTCAATCTATCGTTGTTTAGCATCTCCCAGAAGCTCTCCGCGCCCAACAGGATGTCGATGGGTGCAGCTATATTGAAGTTCGGGTCTGCCAGCTCCAGTCCTGGTGGTATTTTGAACTCTTTTTTCGCCATTGTCACTTGTGGTAAATTGGTTGTAATTTCCTGTAAAATCAGACATGATATTTCGCGTTTATAATCCGTATTAAGCGAAGTCATCTCCACTGAAATTCTCTTTTTTATGTGTGTGATATTATTATGGATCCCAGACACGGGTTTGTTTATCCATTCACATGGTAAATTTAATTTATTAGCAAAATCAGCTCTCATAAAATTACTCTGCGCACCAGAGTCAATCAGGGCGCGAGCTTTAAACATTTTATTGTTGGCCCCCACAATTCCTATGTAGGCGGTTGACAATAATATTATTTTTTCTGCCTTTTCCGATGCAGAAAAATTCGACACTATAACCTCGTTATTAGCATCCATATTTGAGGTCTCCGGCGGAGGTACCTCCTTGTGTAATAGAGTATTGTGGCTATACTTGCCACAAATTTTGCAGGTTAGGTTTGTCTTGCAACTCTGTGCCTGATGACCCAACCTCAAACATTTAAAACACGCCCGGATTGATTTCGTAGCATCAATCCTATCCTGTAATTTTAATTTTAGAAATTTTTTGCAAAAATAAATTTGATGACCTTTATCATTACAATAAATGCAGTTGTTTGCCTTTATTGCCAAGAATACCGATGAATCTTTTTTGTTATTATTGTTGCCTATTTGCATTTTATGTAGGTTAGAAGATTTTTTCTCTGAAGCATTCATAAGCTCCAATACTTGTGCCCTAGCAGATAAACATTTTATGAATTCCTTTAATGTAGGTAATTCACCTTGCAATGTATATTGTTCCCAATTTCTCCGGGTAGCTATATCCAATTTATTTGAAATTATGTAAATAATCAAAGGATCCCAATGATCTACTTTAACTCCGATGTTTTGTAACGCTTTCAAATTGACATTAGTTTCATCAATTAAATACCTTAATGCTACAGGCTCTTCATGTTTCATATCCTTTAATTGAAATAGAGTTTGGATATGTTTATGTACGGTAGCCCTGAGATTCGCAAATCTGTCGTGCAACAATTCCCAAGCCGATAGGTAGTTTAATTCCGAAACTTCTAGATTACTAATTATTTTCAATGCGTTCCCTTTCAGCGCAGATTGTAAGTAAAAGAATTTTTGGACGTTGCTCAAGGAACTGTTATTATGAACTAAAGTTTTAAAGGTTTCAACGAAATTTACCCAATCTTTTTGATTCCCATCGAATTCTCTCAATTGGAGAGTTGGGAGTTTGATGTCGACTCTACCCTCGTTAATTGAGTCCATCGCCCCTTTAGCAGTAGCAAGGACTGAAAAATATTGATTTTCAAACGTCTCGCGCTGAATAGAATTTTCCAGTTCCTCATCCGATAAAATTTCAATTTCGTCCTGTATAGATTCGAATTGATCTAACAATGGCTTTATTCGGTCGTACCTCAGTTTAATTTCAATCGCGGACAAGGAGTTTATAGAATCCGCGAAACGCGTCAATTTCCCTTTAATCACGCCTCTCTTGGCTATTAAAGATTTGATCTTATCCATTTTGTGTACAAATACCTTTTCGTAGCTTAATCCCTGATAAAATGTGTTCCGACAATGCGTATTTATTTATTTGAGAAGCTACCCGCCTGAAAGACAACAACGACAATATTCCTGGCAATTATTAATTGAGAACCTAATGTTCAATCAATTGAAAATCATGAGTTGCATAAAATCTTTACGTGGGTAGTGATTTTATTTTTTACAATACAATATTTATGGGATTAATCTTGTTAAAAAACTACGAATGAGTTCTGTATGGATGTTAAAGAATGGGTATGGGTGGGAAGGCACTAAAAACTTATCTCATTTCCGATGTGAATCCAGTCTTCCTTTGTTCATCTTTGTGATTCCGGTAATTGTAATATTGGTCATCTGTAAATTGGCAGCTGGTTCTTGTTTTTTTTTTATATTATTGCAGTCCTCTGATTGCAATCCGGATCGTAAGGCCCATGTTCAAAATTGATAGGGGTCCTTTTAAATAAAATAATTATCCTTGCAAAAAACTTCACTGTTTATTTCACTTGGACATGTTATAAATGTATTATAATACGGTGTCAATACACCGGGCCAAACACTGGCAGTTGTTTACTGTTAAAACTTGCGTTGGGAAGAAGCAATAATAATGGGATGCTAGCACTTTTATAACATAAAAACCTGCACACATTTAAAGAATCTACGATTATACATTTTGACATTCGAAAGCATCTACAAAAAAAATGGCTTCCTCCATAGTATGTACTTGGTAGTTAAAACAGGCTGCGAACACTCAGCGTCCAGCCAAGCCTCGCACCATTCGAAATATCAACGTCTGGGAGCTTGCTCAAGCAACCCATAGGTGCTGGTAGTATCTCAATTTTTAACAACTTTAACAAAATACAGTATACGTCAGAACAAATGCACGCGATAAATATATCGAAGGTTACAAAGGAAAAAAACCTCATCATAACTAAAGCGGACAAAGGAAACTCGGTGATTATTATCAACAAAAGTGATTACATTGAAAAAACTATGGACTTTCTACAAGGCGATAACTTTGAAATAGTAAAAATAAACCCCATTAATAAATGTCAAGAATTGATAATGGACACTTTAAAATCTTGCAAAAGTGATAAAATCGTTAATTTATTTAGAAATAAAAGAATAACTGTAAAAAATCCACAAGTTCCCAAATTATACAGTTTACTAAAGATTCATAAGAAGACTCAACCTATCAGACCCGTAATTTCCAATTGCAATGCTCCTAGCTATAAACTGGCGTCAACATTGAATAATATTATTATTGAATCAAATATTTTTCAACCTAAGTATACAATTAAGAATTCCCTGCAATTAGTTGATCACTTGAAATGTTTGGAAATCCCGGATAATGCATTATTAGTGTCTTTTGATGTCGTTAACCTGTTTCCAAGTGTCCCAGTTGAAGAAAGCAAAACAATTATAAATAACTTACTGAATTCCTCCAAATTACCTAATGACTTATCCCAGGATTTACTTAAATGTCTTAATGTAGTCTTAAACCAAAATTTCTTTCAATTTGATAATAAAATTTTCAAACAAAAAGATGGCTTGGCCATGGGGTCAAGTACCAGTTCGTTAGTAGCAGATATATTTTTAAACCATTTAGAAAATAAAATCTTTAATAGTTCTGCCTTATTACTAAAATATATGTATTTTTACAAACGTTACGTAGATGATATTTTAGTTATATGGACCGGTACCAAAAGACAACTTCAAATGTTCCTTAATTTTTTGAACAAAATTCACAAAAACATTAAATTTACATTAGAAATAGGAATTAATTGTAGCATAAATTTCTTAGATTTAAACCTAACTATAATTAATAATAAGATTGAATTTAATATTTTTCGAAAAGAAACATACGCTGATATAATTATACACAACTCATCTAACCATCCATTTTCACAAAAACTCTTAGCTTTCCATTATTTGATCAATAGATTAATTAATATCCCATTATCCCCAAATAATTTCAAAGCTGAACTTAACACCATTAAAATAATTGCTTCTAATAATGGTTATAACTCCAAATTAATAGACGATTTATTAAACAAAAAATATAAGAAAAAATTTCATTTGTCCTACATTTACCCATTGCTTACTGATAATAGAATAATTTTACCTACCAATAAAATTTATATTTTGTTTCCATCGATGCCTGGAATCCATTATGAGAGAGAGCTAGCTCTTTCGCCCTTATAGTTTCAGTTTCGCGCGTGTTTATTCCCTATATTTGCCCTTTTTTTATTCGACTTACCACATTTTCTCTCTGCTGGCAACACTAGTGACGCGCATCTCAGATCACGTGATGTTATTGTTTGTCATATGACTCGTAATGCACCAGGTAGGGATTACCTGGATTCCAGGCATCGATGGAAACAAAATATAAATTTTATTGGTAGGTAAAATTATTCTATTTTGTGTTCCGTATCGATGCCTGGAATCCATTATGAGATGTGTTTGCTCTCACCTGGTGATCTGAAAACTTAGCGTTATATGTGATGCTATTTACACTGGAGTAAAGAATGGAGCCATTGAGTGCTGGAGGTGCTCACTTCTGGAGTGCGCTATCTCCTTCTGGTAGAACTTCCGGAAGGTGTGCTCGGACTTCCAATTCCCTCTAGCAAGAATCTCCTCTATGGGGTAGTCTTCCAACCAGTTTAAGGAGGCTACAGCCGAGCGTACACTTCCCGGGGTTACGTGGACTCCAGCTTTTCTGAGGACTGATTTGATCCATCCCCCTATTATCGTTTGCGTTGCCGGTTTTGTTTCTGCTGATGTGGTCACAAATAGGTTCTTTAGTAGTGGACCTCTTCTGGCTGTAGAGAGGGCAACGACTTTTCTCAACCATTTAAGGAGGTTGATGTTATCTTTTTGTGAGCCTGTCAGTTTCCAACCTGATTGTTTATGGTTGGCTGTGTCGGTTTTTGCCCCAAAAATTGGCCACAGGGTAATAGAGTTCCTCTTGTCGATGAAATGTTCTGGGGTGATTCTGAGCAGTGTCAAATCATGAACTCTCCTGCCTGACGCCAGGACGAGGAGTATTGCTGCCCTCTGTGACGCTTCAAACAGCGAGTCTTCTGTGGGGGAATTCTTGACCAGCCAGTCTATTACTTATCTGGGATACCAGATAGGGGCTTTCTCCTTGGTCCTCCTTGCCATTGAGATTGCCTTGAGAACGTGTCTTACCAAGAAATCAAAGCTGATTTTTCTCGCATTCTGAGCTGGGCCGCAGAAGGTAACAATGGCTGACTTGTGGACCTGAATGGTCCCTGGGGCTAGGCCTCCTTGAACAAATAGGTAGGCTAGATACCTGGCAACCGTAGTTGGTGGGATGACTTGAGGAGTTGGCATTCTTCCTGACTCCATGTTGTCAGGGCTTGTTCCCACCCGCAATTCTCCAGACCTCTAGTTCCAGATCCTGAATCCTGGGAGGGGGTAGTCCTGTCGATGTGTCTATGAGGACTCCCTCTAGGTTGCGCAGGCGTATGGGAGGTTCGTCTGTTCGCTGTTTTAGGTCGCTTCTCCAGAAAGTCTTCTCCCATTTTGGGACGACTAGAAGGAACATGCCCTTTGCCTGATTTAGGTGGGTGAGCACTCTCGGAACGAGGTTTGGCGGAGGGAATACCCAAGCTAGATTGTAGTCCCAAGGTTGACTGAACGCGTTGGGAAAGCAGGCTAAGCAGTCGCTTGAGTCTCTGGAGACGTATGTTGGTACCACGTGAGCAGTGGCTGAAGCGAACAGGTCTATTTGAGGGCGACCCCATTTTTTTAATATCTCCTTCGTTGCCGGACTTAGTAGATGCCACTCTGGAAGCGGTGCGCCCCGAGAGAGACGGTCCGCAATTCCGTTGTATCTTCCTGGAATGTATTGTGCTGTCAGAGATATCTCCATCTGGTCTACGAAATCCAGTAGCTCCCGCGTTGTTTCCAGAAGGGCTAACGATTTTGTACCCCCTTCCTTGTTGACATAAGCCACTACTGTCTTGTCTGTCTGCAATAAGACATTCGTCTTGTTAAGATAAGACATTGGGCTTGTCCTTCCAATGGCTGCTAGCCACCACTGTATATCCTGCCGTGCTGCGTTGGGCAGAGCAACGGGCCGCGATGGTTTCAGGTGCTGAACCTCTGCAGTCTGCGGCAATGCAAGCAACCACGAGGGATCACGAAAATTGCAAAGTTGAGTCTTCCCAGTAGACCGAGAGCCTGCCTGGGAGAGCAACTGCCGACTTCCAAGGGAACCTGCAAGGCTTGGCGTAGACCAGCGCACTTGCGGTCGGAGAGAGACTTTTGATCTGCTCTCGTGTCCCATGTTATACCCAGGAACTCCAACTTCTGCGTGGGTGTCAGGACACACTTGTCCGGGTGCAGTCTGCGGCAATGCAAGCGACCACGAGGGATCACGAAATTTGCAAAGTTGAGTCTTCCCAGTAGACCGAGAGCCTGCCTGGGAGAGCAACTGCCGACTTCCAAGGGAACCTGCAAGGCTTGGCGTAGACCAGCGCACTTGCGGTCGGAGAGAGACTTTTGATCTGCTCTCGTGTCCCATGTTATACCCAGAAACTCCAACTTCTGCGTGGGTGTCAGGACACACTTGTCCGGGTTTATGCACCAGCCTAGCTGTTGAAGTGTGTGCGCTATAGCAACGGCTTGGGAGGTGAGAAGTTTTCTGGACTGGTTTGCTACTAAGAAGTCGTCTAGGTAGACTACAATCCTGAGTCCCTTTTTCCTTAGTAGTTCTGCTACCCAGTTTGAGAGCAGCGAGAAGATCCTTGGCGCTGATGACAGGCCGAAGGGCAGACACGTCATCTGAAGGAGCTCTCCGTTGTACACGAGGCGCAGGAACTTCCGGTGTGATCTTGCGATTGGCACGTGGAAGTAAGCCTGAGAGAGGTCGACTTTTATCAGCCAGTCGTCGGGTTGGAGGAATTCCGGGACCCGAAAATGACTGAAGAGTCTGAAGGGCTTTAGTCTATGAAGACGTTCAAGGCCTTCAGGTTGAAGATGGGCCTGAGGGTGTGGTCTGATTTGGAGGTAAGGAACATACCTGACAGGAAGCTTGGGGAGTCGTCTGCTGCCTCCAGGATTTTTGACGCTTTCATCGTTTCGATGTGTGCGGTCATGCCTGGAGACAACCTTGTCCTGAAATTCTGCTTCACCTCGGCCGATGGGAGCGCCCGAGGAGGTTTTGATATGAAGTGTATCCTTGCTCCTTTTAGAATGTTCAGGATTAGCGGTGATGCTCCCAGCTCCCTCCACACCTCCTGATATGCCTTTAGGCGTCCTCCCCAGAATGGCTCCGGCCTCCAGTCACCTCCATCGCCTTCTACCCCGATCGCTGGCCGCCTTGCGAGAGGGCTCTGGCTTTTTGGCGGGCTGCCTGTACGTCCTGTCTTTCTCTGGCCTAGGGGCAGGTCGAAAGGGCTTCCTAGGTCGGGAGTGTGGAGCCTCTATCACCGGTCTTGCTGCTTGTGAGGTAGAGGGTTGAGGTTGACGGGGGATATACGACGAGGATGCACTACCGAATATCTTGTCTCGTCCCCCGTTTGCCACGATATAACTTGCTAGTTCCTCTTTATTGAAGAGGTGACTGGCGCTCGGAGGAATCCTGGCAAGGCCTTCCTTGATGTACGGGTCCCTTACTCCCTCTAGCAGGGCCTTTCGCCTACTTTGTAGGCATTCCGTTCGCCTTCCGCATAAAATCTGTAGGACGTCGTCCGTGGTCTTACTGTACTTGGCAAACATCCCCTGAATCTTGTCAAACAGAGTCGCAGGGGTCAAGCAGGTGCCTGGTTCGGATGCCCAGTTTACCAGTGCCTGCATGTTTCCTCTGACCGACTCTGTTTGGGATAGCACTGCATTGGAGAGGGCTCCCAGGGAACGGTCCAGGGCTGGCGCGAAGGAGTTCTTATCAAACCTCCTAGTTCTTCATTTACCTCCAGCTCTACGAAGGCGGGCGTGGCGGTGTATACTTTCTGTGTTTCGGCATAGCGAACACGCGATCATTCCTCCGAGCCAAAACGCTGAAGAGCCGAGATAACTGCGACTCTTCTTGCGCCTGCCTTCGGAATCGGCGATTCCTTCACCAATGTGCTTGGATTGCAGAACTCCAAAACGTTTTTCTGAGCGGCTAGGCTGGCGGGCATCTCTAAAAACCCCGATTCTACCTCTTGCCGCATCTCTCCCGCGGAGTCTTCTTTGTCCGAGACCGTTTTCTCCGCGAACTCTACCTGATTCCCAGATAAAACGTCCGTCATGGCCGACATCTGTTGCATCAGGATGTCTACCCGAGGATCCCGATAGTAATCCTTTCTTCCGAAGTGTCGGATCCAGAGCTTTCGCGCGGCATTTGGCGTTTCCGAGAAACTCGTGCTTGATCATTGTTTCCGACCGGCGAAGCGTCTGTTGTCGATATCACTCATTTTGTTGCACAGTTTAAACACGTAAACAACCGAAAAAACACACTAAATAATTAGTCAATTTCTCAGAAAACTATCTATCACGGTATATTTAATGTTTAAACTGAAAGAGCAGGGAATAAACTTCGATTTTCGACTCAAAATTGGTTTTTTAAGTACAGCGAAACACGAAAACTGCTTTCGGCGCGAAAAAACGGCGTCATATGACAAACAATAACATCACGTGATCTGAGATGCGCGTCACTAGTGTTGCCAGCAGAGAGAAAATGTGGTAAGTCGAATAAAAAAAGGGCAAATATAGGGAATAAACACGCGCGAAACTGAAACTATAAGGGCGAAAGAGCTAGCTCTCTCTCATAATGGATTCCAGGCATCGATACGGAACACAAAATATTAAAAAACAATGGAGAAAAATATTGTTTGTAAATCATCAAACCTCCAATTTAATCATGAAAAAAATTCCTAATACAATACAGCCTGCTTTTTATACGAATAATAAATTAAAAAATTATATTTTAAATAACAAGGACAAAGACCAAAAAATGAAAAAATCTGGAGTTTACCAATTGAATTGTAATGACTGCAATCATTTTTACGTAGGTAAAACTTGCAGAAATTTTGAAACGAGGATTAAGGAACATTTGAGATGTCTAAATAGTAATAATTATTCGGAATTTGCTAACCATTTAATTGAATTTAACCATTCATTTGATATAAATACTGGTTTTAAAATTTTACACACTAACGTTAGTGGTTTTCACTTAGATCTTTTAGAAATATTAGAAATTAGGAAAAATGTCAATAGAAATTTAAATATTATTAACAATCAAATTAATTTTGTGAGTAACCCTATCTTAAACATATTTCCATTGTAATTTTTTGTCTTTGTTCTTCTAAGCACCCCCTTTCCACCTCCCCCCCCCCCTCCCTCTTGTTGATCTTCTAAGCACCTCCCCTTTCCACCTTTCTCCTCCCCCACTACTTCCATTTCTACCCACGCCGTTCTATGTTTGATCATTTAGTATTTAGTACATTTTATGTCCTGATGAAGGGAACATCGTTCCTGAAACATGTTGACTTTTAAATAAAGTTTATTGTGGTAAAAACAAAGTGTTTTTAATTATTTCATTAATAAAATGGTGCCACAAAGTGAATTTGCTAAATTTGAAGAACTAAGGATATATATTTTTTTAAATTTTATCTGTTGTTGAAAATGGTATGAACTAATGATATAATGAATGAGAACATTTTGTCTGATCTCTTAACACTTTGTTATTAATTCATATTTTTATCACTTATTATTTTCTCTGTTTATCATTTTATTTTTAAATTTTATTTTTTTGCTTTTACTTAACTGTTTTGCATGACCCATATTTGCGTGTGTTATTTTTATTAAATTGTGAAATTATTAACCCCGATACAGGCGAACCCTAGTGGGGTTAATAATTACATGCTAAAAATATATGTATATAAATTGTGAAGAAGCAATAAATAAATAAATAAATAAATAAATATGGAAGTTTCGGTTTCGGCCGAACCTGAGTCGAAACTCAGTTTCGGCTTCGGTCTAAAAACTAGTTTCGGTTGGACACTAAGTTTTTCTGCATTATAATTGATTTCTATGTTATAGGTGTTTATGAGTAATCTCAATATTGTACCAGATGGAGGGTACACTTTTACATATACATAACTGCATACTCGACTCAAATTTAAACTTTTCAGAGATATCTGACTAATCAACTGGATGATCGATATATGCCAAATAGTTTCAGCACAATTCGTTTGAAAATAATTATAAATCTAAATACACTTTATTTTAGAAAAAATTGATCTTACAATTTTACGTACATGTAAACAAAAATTTTCTAATGTTAATTTGGGGGATTTTTTTTCCATCAACTCCGGGGCCCCTTTGTCATCTTTGGCGATGCTGTGTGGAGGGTATTTAAGGAGAGGAAGTTCTTGGAAGGAAAAGGTAAGACGAATCATCCCTCCCAATGGGTTGAGAGTCTGGCTAGAGAGGCCAAAGGGCTTCCCGCAACTGATCTTTTCCAATCCGGTCCACCACGCAGCTGTCGGGCAGGCACATCCGCCGCCAAGACCTTGACGAACCTTACCTGATGAATGAACTCTGGCAGCACCGCTAAGTCACCGATGCGTGCAAGCTTAGATTTGTTTATTTATACATCAAAAACTGGATGATCATTGATAACTTTATAATGAAGGTTATAAAATTATAATGATGGGAGAGAAATGAAAATCAGAATGTCGTAAATAGTTTTTATTATTATTTTACTTAAACTATTTTATTTCAATGGTCAGTCCAATTGAATCTCAAAACTAATCCCGAGACATTGGCAATGTCACCTTTGTCGGGCTTCATTTTGTTTGTTAATAAATGTAAAAGTAGAAGATGCAATTGAAATAGATTTTCACATTTTAACAAATTAATAATATAAGATTTTATTCATTAGGGTAAAATTTTGATGCGTTACCAAACATATTATTTGTGTGTAATTTTTTTTGTAATAAAATCTAACATAAAATTACATTGGTTAAATATTTTCATCAAAACTATTATTGAAAGACAATGTTATTACATATTATTTACAGATCAACATAAAAAATATATATATATATTACGAGCAAACAAAGCTAAGCTTTAGGAACGTTGTGATTGCTAATGCAAAAACGAATGCACGCGCACAGTTCATGAAAAGGCTAAATATTCTATAATAAATAATTTTTTAGGAAAGGTGAGGTAATATTTGTTATTTGACTTGTGGTATGTACAGTTTGTCAAATAAAAGTAGAAAATATAAGAGGGCGCCACTGTTGATCAAATGGCAATACTAAACACATAACTCGTGGTGTTAAAGTAAAGCTGTGTAACCTACATTTTTATAAAAAATTAAAAAGGCATAATAGTGGAAAAAATATTTTTTAATTGCCGTATAGATACCCGCCGATCTCAAAATTAGAATTGCATATTAGGTATATTATTATTATACCTTTGCAATTTTGTGTTAACATAATGAAGAATAACTATAATGTAATAAAATATAAAGCACAGTTTAGAAATTGCTCACATTTATTTAATACTAGATAAAGTACCTAGCGTTGCCTGGGCATTAGATCATGTCTCTAATTTTAGATCTGAATATATTTAACTCATTCTGATCTAAAAGTAGTGTAACTAAACTCACCATTAGTGATTCTTCCTTTCTATCTATTGTTAAATTCAAATTTATGTTAAATTAAATTAAAGCAAATCGCTTTATAAATCACCTTTTAATCAAATTTATGTCATGAAGAAAAAATGTTTTAATGTGGTTTACTGTGTTCTATACATTCAGTGTCATTGCACTTCAAAGAAATATTTCACAGTTAAATTGGTGTTGCCAGTCTACAAATTTCGTAGTTCCAGTTTTTATATTTTCTACTCTTATTTGACAGACTATATGTGTTACCTTCACAAATATTATTAAACTTTTATTAATACTAGCAATGGGCATAACCGAGATATTCGTTTGCCATGTTCCACCAGGAACCGAGGCGATAAAATTACAAATAGTTTGCTGAAAATAAAAACGCGATATAGAAGATGCTGGAAATTAAAAATCATTAATTTCGCTGTTCTTTCACCGATGACGGCATGATGGATTGCGTAAGCCTCTTCAAAACCGGGAAAGACGATTCCGGAAAAAAGAAAAGAACGCTCTCATTCAGCGAGCAGTGAAAAGTGGCTATTACACTGACGCGGCATGAGCAGTTTATCTCATGATGACCTGTGATTTCGGTCAAGAGACCGAAATCACAGGCGAACCGGCCTATTCGAAAACATCAAAATGTCTTCTTAAAAGTTTCACAGCATAACGGGCAGCCATTCGAAAAGAGGATACTGCACACTCTCAACACAGAAGAGCGTATTCGATTCTACTGAGAGGGAGACCGAGTTGCCCGTGTCTTCGATGAACTGCCACCAAGCTAAGTTTGAACTGAAGCATTTCCAGGAAAAGGTAAGAATTTTCAAGGAAGAAGTGAAAGATGGGTTGATATTCGCGGGAGACACCTGCCAGAAGGGCAATTCTCCCATCAAGGCATATATGAGAACACCCATACTACCTCGAGCGCACAGCCGACACGTGACCAAGTTTAGACTGACTAAATTATTTTTGTTTTTGGGGTGTTATGCTGTGTTTCGCTACCTCCTTCTTTTAGCCAGATGTCACCAATTCCGTCGGCAGCTCGCATGGGGACGGCCATAGGCAAGTAATACTACATATGACGCCACTGCCTGTCTCGGTTACTTTGTACCAGTGACTAGCGATCACTAGATGACAGTGGATTCGAGGAACAGACTATTTTGAAACCAGTTCCTAAACAATTGCTTGTCTCAGTTACTTTGTACCGGTGACTAACGATCACTGGATGACAGTGTATTCGAGGAACAGTTTTTTGGAACCAGTTCCTATTGGAGCACGCCTGATTACAGAGGCAATTGAAATCTACAACCATTTTGAAGTATACTGTAATACCAGTCCATAGTGGAGTGGAGCTGGCAACACGGTATCGCTTCCAAGAACAAAAGCACACATTTCACCACTAACAATTACACATCTGCCCTGATGATGAACACTATAATGCTGTCCGAAATGTTGGCTAAAGAAGTATCTGACTAAGTTATGTTCCCAACGTCACGAGACTGCCAAAACTTCCAAATCCCTGCATCGCTTTAAAGATTGCCCAAACCGTAAAGTGGTGTGGAACGGGGATGTGAACGCCGCTAATAATATCCACCCAGGAAAGGGCCAAGCTGAAAACCGATAACCTACATGAAAACTTTTCACAGAGCAAAAAAAACTCAGTTTACTTCAACTCCACTACAGAGTTTAGTCCACCATAGGAATAGTTAACAATAATCCCACCTCGTTTGTGCTGAAAGATTTGGGGAATGAAAACTGAATAGTAGAATAAAGACTAATTCAAAAGTTAAGTTTCATTAGATTATTTCATCATGCCCATCGCTAATAAACCTATTCTCAATGTTAATTAAAAAGTTTTCACCGCATTCCGAACATACTTAGGATTACAGGTGAGCGCGGCACTCTTTTTGACAGTCATATATTATGTAAATTATTTTTTCAAACAAGCACATACATATTTTAGTGTAGCACAGGAGGCTTGGATAATTTGCGTGCAGCATATGCTATTAAGTAGATGGATATTAAATAACTTCTTGAAGTTAATCCATCTAAAATATTGTTTTATAATAACAAGATGTAAAACTATAATTGCCAAACAAAATGCAGTTAAAATGTGTAGAAGGGTTATTTAAACACTCAAGTGAAAATTCCTTTATTAAATTTGGGAAAGGATGTTTTAAATTTAGTTTCATAAAACACAATATTTTTTCTACACACAAAGAAAATATATTTTTAAACTAATGTAGTCCAATCAAAGGCTGGGGTTAGACTCGTAATTAAAATTTACGGATTACATAAGATTTTGACAGGTCACTCACAGGAGCGTTCACATATGCATCCGACTTTTGGTAATTAATGATCACGGAAGTTGTTCGGAAGTTCGACCTGTGTATGCTCATGCGACCGTTTACAACTGTAAATTTATTTGCGGTAAGATGGCTTCCTGTCAACAACGACCTGCTACTGTCAAATTTACGCGATTTCGTCAATAAAGACGAAAAGGCCCAAATAAAATATTGAAATAGATTTTGGCTTTAATTAAACAATTCTCCATGCACTTTTGTGCCGTCAAAGGCGACAATTAATTTCGTTTCATCCGAATGACAGCTACCTGACATCTGCTGACAGCAACCGACTTCGAATTCAAAATTTCAAACACGTAAATGTTAAAAACAGAAACATTAAAATTGGAAGGGATTGGACCGATAATTGAATAGAAGGATGCTCATTTTACAGAAAACTTAAATAAGTGGAAATAAATACTACTTTTTTAGGAAAAAAATCCTACGAAAACGGCGGCAACGGCGCATTTCGGAACTATTACTTGCGGCAAGTCTCTTATCTTATCAAACTGATTTTATAAGCTGTAAGAAGGCTAGAAATTTGCACGGGCGCGATTAGACCTGTCAAAAAACTTCCGAAAGAAAAAGTTCTGTAACTTGCTATAAATTACGTTAAGTGACTTTTGGTGTCGTTTACATTGGTAATTTGGCCATAAATCGCTTACAAGAGTGATTTACAGGAAAAAATTTACGGGTCTAATCCCAGCCAAAGTCTAAATTATTTTCAAATGTAGTTAGACCTGTCAAAAAACTTCCGAAAGAAAAAGTTCTGTAACTTGCTATAAATTACGTTAAGTGACTTTTGGTGTCGTTTACATTGGTAATTTGGCAATAAATCGCTTACAAGAGTGATTTACAGGAAAAAATTTACGGGTCTAATCCCAGCCAAAGTCTAAATTATTTTCAAATGTAGTACTTATGATATAATCATTTTTGCACATTATTTACACACAGAATATAAGCTTCAATTTGTGATCTGTGGATGACTTGATACTATCGTTCCTGTTTCTAAGCTGTAAATCGTATACTTACAATGGACATTATACTTAATTTACACTTACACTTCTGAGAAGCTGATTTGTAGCAATATCACCAGTACTTATTTATGGTCAATTTACATAGTAGTATGTAATATGTAATTCAAAACTAAAAGGTTTCTTTTTACCTAAGAGAAAGATAAATACAGAGTTATTGCTCTGGTTCCCTCTCATTCTGATCCTGTCAACTGATCTGGCAAACAACTATGAAGTCTTCACTTCGAGTGCTGGCAGCTTTTTACGACAAAACAAACGACCCACAAGAGGTACAAATGCATTGAAATCAAGCTGTTATCAGGACAATTGAAAGAGAAGGATCTCTCTCAAAGGATTCTCTAGTCATCGACAGAAATAAAACAAGAATTTTATTCAATATTCTTTGTATGGAAGCAACTTTATATTTTTCAGTAACTACATGTTTGTTTACATAGAAAAACAAAATATATATTTTTAAATTTTACCCTATTAAAAATTAAAATGTGTTTCAGTCATTTTATTAATATGCACATTGCACATTACGAAATAATATTATAAAGGAACCTATGCAAAGTTGTGGAACAAACATCCGGCACTTTCTAAACAGGATTATAACATAATAATACCGTTTTAAATACAGTAATCACTTTTTACGTCGATAAGCACTGAATTAGAATGCACAAGAATAATTATAATAGGTACTTACTAACAAACTGTCACAATGGACCCAGCAATGTGCTTCAGCTCAGTTATTGTACCGTACCAAGTCCCTATTCCATGTTCCAACCAACATTCATTCATCATCAATAATTGCTTAGAACAAATTTATTTATTTACATTTCTGACAAAAGTCAAATAATAATTTATTTATTCATGATTACTGAATAATAATACATTACCATGAATGCAATTTAAAATTTTACGAGCCAAAAACTACAGTCCTTTACATTCAGATACCTACACACCTACCTTTATTTTTATCACATCCTTATCAGGCTTTCTTTTTCGCTAAACAGACTCTCCATTGAAATGGAAGTACACTTATTACTCTTATTGAAGTTTAAGATACATACAACCAGTAAAAGAAAACAAATGATTCATTTATACAGAATTTTGTCAGTCAATATGATTACCATGAAACCTCTATCTATCATTCCTTGAATAATCGTTTTCCCGTGTGTGTCGTTATTTCATATAAAACACGCAAAAGTAGATCGCATTGACCGTTTTTCTTTACCACATTAATCTTTTGTTTGTCGTTTGCTGACGATCTAGAAAGAACATCGTTGTGGATAAATGAGCTTCCAAAAGTGTTGGAGCGATACGAGCTCGATATATCTACAATGAAATAGTAGTGTCTGTTTAATGGATTCGGCCACTACACTTATAAAAACACGGTTAAAGATTGACGTTCTCCAGGCATTACATTTTACATTGACTGCTTGACATTAGGTGAAACAGTATAGCGGATGAACAACAAGAAGAACAAGTGAGGTTTTTGAAGATGATTGGCTCAGATTGGATACAGAAATAAACTTTAATAATGTTGTTACTTTCAACGACAATATTCCAACATGTGGGATTGAAACAATACAAAATAAATATGTCGCAAGCTTGATAGAGACTGTCGAAGAGGTTAAAGAGGATCCGCCATCTGTCCCATCATTTTTGGGAGTGTACACAATCATCGAAAGATTGAAAACTTTCTTTTATGCACATTCTATAACTGAAAAATGTTATTTGTAACACCGAAAAAATACTGATACGGCAATAAAAAAGCTGAAAACAAATGGTGATGAAAGATTATATACAATCACAAGAGCATATCCTACACGCACACTTCAGAGCGACCGAGTCCCATGCCACTTCAGGCCGCCCGTGCAGAAAAGTCTCACAGTGAACTGCGCTGTAAACCTATCAGTCTTTACTTTTCTGTGCGGCAGCCTGAAGTGACGCAGGACTCGGTCGCTCCGAAGTGTGCGTGTGGGAGATGCTAAAGTGTAATTTTTTTGTCTTGTGCTGCTTTCTTTTTTTTGTTACAATATTTTTTATTTTAACAAATTGATTTATACCTGAAACGTGTATTTTTTTTAGAATATGTATGTATATAGGTACACATTAAACCTTTTAATATTAAGGTGTTTTTTTCTATATTCCCGCATCCATAGTTTATTTCAATAGGTCCCTTCAAAAGTGATAGATAGAGGTTTTACATTTTGGCTGGTGCCGAGGCAAAAAGGCTGTGGGATATTAATGGAACCAAGCAATGCTCACAGAAATATCAATTGATAAAAATGCAAAAATTTTAATTCGTATCTGCTCACACAAGCCGCATATTCCACTTCGCAGCATACAATGAAAAATGAAGTGGGTAATTTGACAAAAAAGTTACATTTTTTGACCCTCAATTCAAAAATTTTACCAGCTAAAGAATAATCATTCAACAGGCACCATTTAAAAAAAAAAACAAAAAAAAAACTGCATAGGCGGCAGGTTTTACGATCATCATTTACAAACATTTAGAAAAAATCTGATAATGCATCAATTCCATAAATTGGGAATTTGATTAATAAACATTAAAAAAAACTAAAATATTACGGAATAAGATTTTTAGCAGTCAATATTTAATTCTATGTTGATTGACTTTCGGGGAGCGACAGAAGAAAGAGCAACACAGTCCAACACCACAAAAGTCAAGCAACACAAATTTTCCAATTACGTATATGATTTCCAATTATGATTTATTTTCCAATTATGATTTATTTATTTAGAGTAAAACTTTAATTTGTATTGAATTTTTTTTCATTAAATTTAACTTGATTTATGAATTCTATGATGAAATTATTTAATAGTGTTTTTTCTTATTAAACATCGACACAATAGATAAATCATGTATAATCGCAAATCTAAGCTTCAGCAGTGATGCATTCATTATTCTACATCAGTTTAAATAGGCATTTTAATAACAAACATCATTATTGTATACATAAAAGGGATTGCTTACAGTTTTCACTTAGTTGCTAGAGAATTGAATGCGTGGATTAATGGTAGGTTGTATATATAATGGTGTGGGTGATAGCAGAGAACGCAGGGTCATCCAGGGGGGGATGTTAGGGATAGACCACCCCGCAGGGTGTGATAGAGGTGCCGCTCGGTATGTTGGAATCGTGCAGTGTGATGGTGGCTCGAGGCTTTGGTTCAGTCGGTAGCCTGTTCAGCTGGTGGCCATCACGGCAGGAGCGGGGCTTGTGCGCCTTGCAGAGCGCGGTTCTGGTCTGGAAGAAACAATACTAAATTAAAACAATGTTTAAGCATTGTCACTGTGTATTTTGCAATTTGATTCTTATCAAAATAATTATAATGGACATAAGCGTAATATATTTTATTAATTTGTACTTTAAGTCTGGGCTTTGTGTTGCAATGCGAAAACATTGTTTTATCAGTGGCATATCTGCAGATGAGATTATAAAAGGGTAGTTTCTGAAGAAATATTCTAGTTGATCATCCCATCTTCAAAAACAATTTGACACCTGTTTAGGGGTTATACACAGTTAGAATTTTCAAAAAAAAAAAATTTTCCATTTCCGGAATGAATATTTAACTGGTAATATTTCACTGAAAATTTCAAATCGATCCGATAAGTATTTTCTGAGATATGCGCATTTTTGTAAAGCCATCTCAGACAGTTAGAAAGTAGGCGGAGTACAGACCGCAGTAGCAGCTGCTCTTTTACTTCTTAGTAGATTCCTAGGTATAAATGACCTTATGAAGGTTAATTTTATACCTGAAGACTAAATCGAGTTATTTCTTGTACGAAATAAGTGAACATCATTTCAAATAGTAATTTGTAAACTTCTTCAGAAACTTTAAACGCCTTTTTCTGAAAACTAAGTTGGTGACCAAGGTTCCTAAAAAAAGGGCTCAACCGATCGGTTTGAAATTTTAACACAATCTTCTCAGATATATTCCTCAGGTATTAATCGAAGGACTGAGCTTTCGAATAATTATTTGTATTTTTTTTTTTTCTTACGTGGAAATTTTGGTCGAAAATTCTATTTTTTTTTTACGAAGCCGCCATTTTGTCAAAAAATTAAATTTTTGATTATTTCTTCTGTCAATACCTAGTTTTATCTATCCACTAAAAGAATCTTTTAGATTTTTTGATTTCAAATGAACTATACCGGAAAAATCGTGGTCACCGCCGAACACCTCTTTTTGGAAGACCTTCAGGAGACCGTCAGGAGACCTTCAGGAGACCGGAGGCAGGAGCACACCAGATCAATATTTTTATAAATCATTAGTGCCATTATAAACTTACATTTTGCCACTAAATGTATCAATACTTTTGATTTTTGTAAAATAAAATACCTTTTCACAAAAAAATTATAAAAAAAAGTAAATGTATCAATACTTTTGGTTTTTGTAAAATAAAATACCTTTTCACAAAAAATTTATTATAAAAAGCCTTTTTTCAGCCTTCTAACTGCATAATCTGCATAATAATCCCTTAAGGAAGTTACCGCCCAATCTGTTATGTGCTGAATTGAACTGAACAATGTTCATAAATTCACACAAGAAAATTACCAGTGTAATAATTAAATAAACAAAATATCTTACTTTCTAACCGGAAGCGCCTGCAGGCTTCGTCTCTTTCAACAGTATCAAAATACCAGAGCGTTATTGCGTATCTGTAATGAAAAACATTTAAACATGAATATGTGTAACCAACCATTATAATACAATATTGTCATCTACTATTCATTATTCATTTTGATAAACATTATTCTTTTCCTAGAACGGGGGCACTAATTCTTAAAATTCTCCAGACTTTAAAAATAAATATTAACTCAACTTTGGCATTAATCTTCTGTTAAATATAAATATAAATGTAAAACCCATGCAATGTCCAGTGTTTTGAATATAATGTCCTCCACGTGCAAAGTCGTATCTTCCCCAAGCATAAACTTTCTAATAAAGTGTGTTTTATCGGAAGTGTCCTGCAGGTAAGTATGTTTCTGTATCTATTTGAAAATAATAAAATTAGATAGAGCCTAGGATTCATAATAAATTGTAAAGCGCCCTTGAGGTGATTTTTCACAAAAATGGCGCTATACAAATTATCCAATTATTATTATTATTATTACTGCTAAGGTCTCGGTCTACTGAAGACCCGGCCTCTACTCATACATCTACTGTCTAGGACAGTGTTCCTTAACCGCATTGAAAGAATCGCTCCCCTTACCACAGTAAAATATCCAGTCACCCCACTCCTCATATTGATACTACTGATCTTGCTCCCTATAAACGAACGAACACGTATATTCAACACATCACTCAGGTGATATTTTGAACCTTTTTGATTAGGCTTTTATTTTATATGAATCACAATTACATTGAGTATTATGCCTCGGTTTAAAATTTTGTGCGTGAAATTGCGCCTAAAGAAAGTGTACAAGTGTGCACAGCACTTGAATGAGCTTATTTTTTATATTGACACAATGCCCACTCACAGCAACTTCTGCAGTCCCCCTAAATGCTACAAATTTAAAAACGCCCCGCCAGACATCCAAATTGCCCACAAAGGGGCGCTGACGCTCCGGTTAAGAATCACTGGGATGACAAATATTGAACATATAATACCTAGATTGTATATAATTTAGAATTTTGACAATTTTTTTATTGTATGTGTATTGCAGACTGTGTGTCCATTTACAATACACATGTGACACAAACAACACCTTTATGGGTAAATAAAAGAAACGTTAAAACATGAGATACATACATATTATAGTGGGTAATGAGTGGCACTTACGAGGGGAGGTCCAAAAGTTAGTGGAATGGAGGGGATGGAGTGGGGATAGGGGCACTCGTTTAGTGTCATACTCATTGGTGACTCATCATTAATATATAAATTAAGTTTCAGCCGAATATATACGAATACGAATATTCGCCTGCTAAACAGTCAATGCGGAAGAAAAATGGAACTATGGAGAAAATTGAACACCGTGCTGTGATAAAATTTCTTACCAAGCAAGGAAAGAAAGCTCAGACCATTTTGAATGAAATGCAAACCATTTATGGGGAACAGTGCCCTAGTAAATCAATGATTTACAAGTGGCATGGTCTTTTTAAACATGGTCGGGAGTCGATTGAAGACGACCCCCGCTCATCGTCGAAAAAGTGGAAAAAATTGTACTGGCGGACACCCGTTTGAAGAAAAAACAGTTATCTGCATCAGTTGGAGCATCAGATACCACCATTTTGCGAATCCTACATGACCACCTGGGTATGACAAAAGTCAGTGCAAGATGGGTACCGAGAATGCTCACGCCGCTTCAGAAACAGCACGTCGATGCGTCAAAACAATTTTTGGAGTTGTGTGTAGACGAACCTGCAGATTTTGGAGCGGATTGTTACCGGAGATGAAACATGGGTTCATCACTTTGAGCCTGAGTCCAAACAAGAGTCCATGCAATGGCATAAAAAGGGTACACCACTGCCAAAGAAATTCAAAGTGTCGGAGTCGGCTGGAAAGTTGATGGCTACTGTTTTTTAGGATTGTGAGGGGATAATACTCATTGATTACAAAGAAAAGGGATGGACCATAACCGGAGAATACTACGCAACGATACTAAAGAAATTAAAGGAGACCACCAAAGAAAAACGTCGAGGAAAATTGACCAAGGATGTGTTGCTCTTGCAAGACAACGCGCCGGTTCACAAGAACAGAGTTACAATGGCTGCTCTGCACAAGCATGGCTTTGAAACACTAGTCCACCCACCCTACAGTCCAGGTCTGCCCACAAGTGATTTTTATTTGTTCCCCAATTTAATAAAAGACTTAAGGGGAAGGAAATTTTCCCACAACAATGAGGTAAAGGAGGCAATTTTGGCTTATTTTGAGGCAAAAGATAAAAAATATTTTTACGATAGTTTAGAAAAATTAATCCATAGATCTAATAAATGTATTCAGCTTAAGGGTAATTATATTAAGAAGGAAAAATAGATTTATTGTTTCATTTTATTTGAAACCCTTTCATTCCACGAACTTTTGGACCTCCCCTCGTAAATGCCTCTTGAATTTTTCAAGGCTACTAATGTTAAAGATATCAACAGTTTTGGAAGAGTTATTTAACAATACCATATCTCTTGTCATGCTACGCCGAGCCTGTACGTCCGTTCTGCTATGTGGGATATACAGAAGATCGTGGTACCAACCTGGCTGTAGTTGTTCGTATAACATTCCAGGAGGGATGGGCTATCTAATAAATTATTAATGATTTTGTACACCGTTACTGCAAGGGCCCCACTCCTCCTAGACTGGAGACTTTGGCAATGCGTTTCTATGAGCAGATTTTCATAATGCATGAATCGCGGGTACTCCCTTACTCTCTTTTGTCAACTTTAACTACATGCTCAGAAATGGATAACAGCAAAAGAGTCCTAGATTTATGATATTGCAGTCAACCCAGCCATATTATGAAACATAACAGAATAGGAAGGAATGACATCATCATTGAATAGATTTGTAAATTCACAAGTTGGCTGACTTGGAGTCATATTTGGAAGGAGACTGGTGAAATTACCTGGTAGCGTAGGCGGGTTGGACTTCATGCGGGTTTCGCCTGTCGGACCAGAAGAACAGAACTCGGTCGAATATGGGTTCGATGTCTGCCACCTGGTCCCGCCAACCTTCAGGGAATATTCTGAAAAAAAAAAAAATGAAAAAATTGAATATCATGTAAACCACAAACAGCATTATATAAACTACAAGTACAGTGTCGCATGTATGAGTTGGCTGTGGCGTAAACTAGAACACGCTACATATTTATATTTTAATCTGGCAACCATATCTACTATCTTTACATCAAGACAACAGAGCCCTTTTTTTTCACCAACTTAGTTATACGCGTAGCGCTGTAGTTGATACGCACAGCTTCGTCAACATACTGCCAACACGCAAACACGCAGGCCACTAAAGGGGTTCCTGACTTTTCATCCCCTGAAAAAATATCGCAAGGACAAAACATCCCCCACAAAATATTCACTAAAACCTAACCTAACAAAAAAAAAAATTCAGCATAGTGGAGTTACATTTTGTCCATGGGATATTATGTCGAGGGATATTTTGTCAGAGGATATTTTGTCAGAGGATGAAAATGCGTGGTACCCACTAAAAGCGCTAATATATGAAGCATTCCGGACTACATACACGTCCGTCCTCTCTGCCTACCCCTGTGGAGAAACGGCGTGATGGTTAGTTAGTTAGTTAGTTCTCATTAAAGCAATATGAAAAGAATTAATGATAAGAATTGCGATTTGGCAAAAAAGTAAAGTCTAAAAATAAGACAAAGAAAATTTCTCACAATTATACAAGGTGTCCGGAAACTAGTGTTACAAGTGGGAAACTGGCGAATCTACAATTAGATATAGGTGTGCCTTATTCCGCTGTGTACAAATTTACTGTAAGAACAATGCCACGGAATGAAATTTCATTTAAAAGAGCTTTACAAAGAAATCAAATATTAGCCACATTGAATAAAAAAAAACCTATCATTGAATTGTGTATGTAAAATTCCAAAAACTGTACAGAGATGACTTAGCCAAAAGTGAATGACTTACTGTGTCAACAGCAGCTGACGACAAAAGAACCATAAAAAGATTGCAAAAGAACATAAAACGCAATTTCCAGATAAAACCAAACGCAAGGATAATAAATACAAAATAAATTCACCCATGCATCTTATTTTTTAAAAATTCTCGCTTTATTTACCAAGAATGATAAATAATTGAATAATATAAAGATAAAATAATTGACACAAGAAACTATTAAGAAAGTAATAAGATAAGAAAGATGGCAAATAAGTGCTAATAAACATAATTTTATTACCAAAAAATACAGGGGCATCATAAAAATGTGAATGTTTTTCAATGCTCAAATTGCTTAAATAATGCTAAAAAAACATTTTTTGAAAAATAATTAAAATAAGAACGTAAATCAAAAAGGTTTCCAAGTAAGGAAGTAATCTAGAAGTAAGTTCAATTTAACATCGAGTGAAATGGCTAAAAAAAAATTTCAAATGTCAAAAATCTTTCTTGGACAGATAGTCAATTTCATTGGCTTATGTGGGGCCTAATAATCAAAAGGTATGTAAACTTATGTGGGGCCTAATAATCAAAAGGTATGTAAACTTATGTGGGGCCTAATAATCAAAAGGTATGTAAACTTATGTGGGGCCTAATAATCAAAAGGTATGTAAACTTATGTGGGGCCTAATAATCAAAAGGTATGTAAACTTATGTGGGGCCTAATAATCAAAAGGTATGTAAACTTATGTGGGGCCTAATAATCAAAAGGTATGTAAACTGGCAAATTCAGATTTATTTCAAATAGTATGAATCACTCTTCCAAGGAATTGGCAAGTGTATTTATTTTAATCTGACAAACGAAGACCTGTGATGGTTTGATCAACGAAACATAGATGGATTGAGTGTAGGCAGGTCATAGAGGTTGTACTAACTAACCATCATGCCATTCCTGCAGGGGTAGCCAGTAGCCAGAGAGGACGGACCGCCAAACAACTCGGCCTTGGCACACACTCCTTGCCTCGTTCACATTCATACATGCTCTTCTATTATTCTGATTCTTGACATGGCCCGACTCAAGTATCTGATTCACTTGGTCTTGCCATGTCTTTCTCGGGCATCCCCGACTTCTTCTACCATTCACATTTGCATCGTATATTCTCCTTAACACTCCTTTCCTCGTTTATTCGCTCTACATGCCCAAACTATAGGAGCGTTCCTTTCTTAATCTTACTCACCAGCCTTGCATTCTTTGCGGATCTCCAAGTTTCTCACACGATCGTACATGGTTTTACCACACATACGCCATACTTTCATCCTTCCTCTGTCAGTTCCATGCCTCACTGCCATACATTAGGTACCAGTACTCCATTATGGACGGCTAGCTTCGCTTCTTTGGGCAGTTTTTTGTTGATGCCAACGGCATTTAGTCCTCCATTAATAGTGTTACCTGCCTTCAATATCTCACTCCATCAGACTTCCCATCTCTCGTAAGCATACTTCCCAAATAAATAATCTCATCCACCTTCTACAAGTATTCATCATTCACAACTATGTTGCACATTGTTTTCGTACTCTCTCTTTCAAATACCATGACTTTAGACTTATTTACTTCATCATTAACTCATTCTTCATACATATTTCGTTCATCCTAGACAAGAAAGACTGTAGATCTTCCATACTGTTAGATATGAGCACCACATCATCAGCATACAATAGGCAACTTACTTTCAGATTACTGAATTTCGCACTCTATCCCATCTCTTTCAATTCGTGCATACAATTTATCCATGTATATATCCTTCAATCGTATAGACGCAATTGCCTGTATGAGACTCGTATTCACTCCATCTTATCTTATCTTTGCCTAATATATATGTATAGACAAAGACACAATGTGCAACTCTTATATTGTGCTGAGAGCCTGCTCTCAATAAAAGATATATTCTGGTTCCTTAAAATTAAGGATAACTGGGGAGATAGTACTTATAAAAAAACCACTGGTACATAGTCGCGGCACACGTCTTACAGGAAAAAGGCCTGAAAACACCAAATAAGAATGGAATCCGAATGCTGGAGTTCTTGTGTACCAGTGATTTTTAATAAGCTGAAAAATAAATTTGCTTTTGAGGAAAATGAGAGTTTAAGTACGAAAATTGTAAAGATGTGACTTATGAATGAAACATCAAACAGAAAAAACTAAAAAGAAAAATATTATAAATAAGTTTTATTTCTAATATTAATTAATGTATTTTTAGGTAGAATCTGCAGACAAGCAGCCAAGTGGGAGCTTCGCGGGACTACCTAGTTTTTTTTGTCTAAATTATGTATTTGGTTGTTAAAAATCTGATACTTGTCATTAGTACACAGGGTTGCCCCCTTCATGGTGGGTATGAAGGTACGGGGAAAGAGGAGGTTGGCCTGCAGGCCGTCCTACGCATCCGTTCCTGATTATAAGAGTTTTTATTTTAAAGATGCAGTGTGTTTGGTTGTGAAGGAGTTATTATTTCAAGAATTCATACACAACAATGTCCCATCCCAGCGAGAAGAGCATTATGCTAACGGAGTTAGATAACAACATAGGAGTTAGATACAAGTATAGGATAAAATAAAATAGAACACCATAAAATAATAGTTTAGGTTACAGCTGCAGAGTGATTCCGTATTTTTTGTGGAATCATTATTAGATAGCGGACGTAAATCTCCTGTCAGATTTGTGTGATTTTTATAGCTGTTATTTGCTTTTTCTATGTACATTAAATAATTTGTAAAGATGTATTAAGGTACATTTTTATGATACATACATTAAATAATTTTTAAAGATTTTTTGAATTTTCAAAAAATCTTTTTTTTTTTTACATTTTTGAAATGTATATTTAACTGAAAATTTTCCTTGAACAGTATTTTCCGAGGTATACGCATATTTGTAAAGACGTCGCGGACTGTTAGAAAGTAGGCGGAGTATACCTGAAGACTAAATCGAGTTATTTCTTGTACGAAATAAGTCGACATCATTTTAAATAGTAATGTGTAAATTTTTTCCAAAACTTTAAACACGTTTTTCTGAAAACTATGTTTTCCAAGTCGGTGACCAAGATTCCTAAAACACGGCTAAACCGGTCATCACCGGTTTGAAATTTTAACACAAACTTCTCAAATATATTGCTCAGGTATCAATCAAAGGACTAAAATTTGAAATAATTATTTCAACTTTTTTTTTTTAATTTTACTTGACAATTTTGGTCGAAAATTCTTTTTTTTTTTTGAGTCTGCCATTTTGTAAAAAATCAAAATTTCGATTATTCCTTGCGTCAATACCTAGTTTTTTTATCTATCCACTAGAAAAATCTTTAAGGTTTTTTGATTTCAGATGAACTATGCCAGAGAAATCGTGGTCACCGACGAATCATTAGTGCCATTATAAACCTTGCCACTAAATGAATCAATACTTTTGGTTTTTGTAAAATAAAATACCTTTTCACAAAAAAATTATAAAAATAATTTGGCCTTCTAACTGCGTGTAACCCCTTTAAATCGATCTAAACTAAAATATGTGAAAGTAAATATGTAAAAATCACACAAATCTGACAGGAGATAACGTCCATTATCCAATAACGATCCCACAAAAGATACGGAATCGCTGGACTGGTCTCGGGGATGCTTTTTTGTTGTTGTTTTTCATAATTTTTCTAAACTTTTCTAAAATATTCTGTTTTGTCATGGAAGCAAGGATAACATATAATTACCTAAGTAAGCCACCATTCTTTGAAACGTCCCAATCGACGTTGAGGTAGTAAATGGCGGTGATGCAACGCCCATCCTTGTTGGGGTTGTCCACATGTTTCACGTAATGACTGCCAGATCCGGGGTAACAAGCCACCATTGCCTGAAACAAACAAAATAACTTATTAAAAACTAATAGCGTTCAAATACAATTTAAGATTTCTACACTTAAGAACATTTGGTAAATATTCGGAACAAACGTCAACGGTTATGTAACGGGATTGTGTATGTTATCTTTACTTTAAAAAACAGCCTACGTTTTTGAATGGTTTGTTTGGCTACGCGGGGTTTGTGTAGCTGGCTTGTGTATATTATCTTAATTTTAAAAGTTTTATCAAAAAAAGTGCGTTGACGTTTGTTCCGAACTGCAAACAGAGTGATTTGACAGTGTGAAAGCAAATTTTCAATTTACGTAAATAAAATTAAAAATGTAACATTTTCAACCTCCCCCAATGCAAATAGTTGTCTTTTATCATTGATATATATACCTCAATGTCTTTTATGGTAATTAAGAAGAATCTAAAAGTTTTATCGAAAAAAAAGTGCGTATTAACCGTTGACGTTTGTTCCGAACATTTTTGGGTTGCTTGACGTCTCCTCCAATGATGTCAAAGCAAGGCACCCCTATACGTGGCACTTTTTCATTGACACGTGTTCGCAAAACGCCTTTTGTGACGTCCGCCTACAGTGCACGGTCGCTAGCAACCAACCAAACTTCTGTGATGTTCGCGTACAATGTATAACAGTAATAAATCCAACATGGCTCAACATCACAAAAGACAATGACAAAGTAAACAAAAAAAAAATGCTTTTCAAAAGTTTTCTAGCATATTTTATTATGTAAGTCATACATTGTTTTTCAATGGAAATCCTTATGGACAAAAGACAGCTGCATAATAATAATAATATTGTCAACCATTATTTAATGCATCTGTTTACGAAGAAGCATACATATTTGTAAGATAGACGAAGGTTGACACTAGATATGATAATGAATTTCTTATTATTAGAAAAGTCAACAAAACCAACAAATTCCCAGTAATTTTCAGAACTAATAGATACCTAAGTCAACAAACTACGGCGTAAGTGAACTTAGAATCCACTAGATGCCGCCACTGTTGAGATATTGACAATTTGAAAGCTATATTATTTTTCAGATAAAAAACGCCGGCTGTCAAAATATAAACAATAACCACTTCCTAAACTTGGTATGGCCGGTATCTACCTACTAAAGCCCTTCAAGGCGAACCGAAGACGCCGAATGTAGAGAGGCGGGGGGGACTGAGGAAATTTTGTAATCAATTCTCTCGTAGTAGTATTATTTTTTCTTGTCTCCCTTTTCTAGGCGTACGTGCTTACATTCACGTGCGTCCCGTACACGAGTAGGCACTAGGCACCGCACCGGACCTTCCCCAATAATAAGTGACGGTGTGCGGTGCGGGCGGTGCCCCCCTCTTCCCTCGCCGCTAACGGGACCCGACTGGAGTAAATACCGGGGAGTAGGTACGCGACCAGATTAGATAGCATCCCTAAAGAATTATAATTAAAAAAAACGCATCTTCCGATTAATAGACAAATTACATCGTGATACAAAGTAGGTACCCACTCAACCAATGAAAGAAGAAATATTTGAAATAACGAACGAACTGTTTTTTAGGACACTACCAACCGGCAAAGTTTGGCTAGGTACCTGCAAGCTTTTGAACAGTTGAGAAGTAGTGACATTTTGTATTAATTGTTTTATGTTTAGGACTGTTTAAATTTGCTGATATTATGTGGTCGCGAATATCTTTAACATTGTGATAGGCGGCATCAGTTTCTCGTTTTAGACAGTCACAGAAACATTAATATTTTGAAAACAAGGAAAAGTGCGTGCTGTGCCAAATTATGGACTACGTGATCAGTCATTTTTTATGCGTAGAATTTATTTAGTAGATTAACGGCTTTTACGCAAAGACGTTACATACTTTAGACGCGGGGTAGAAATCTCATTATTTATGCATTAAACCGCTTACTCGTTAATACGGAAAACTTTTTATCCAAACAGTTAGATTTAGCTTTATTATTACGAAAAATGAGTATTTATGTCGGGGGAGACCAAAAAACATACCTCACGGATAATACGGAACGTTCGTGTTGTCGAAGTTTGATGCACGGATGATACGGAATGTTCCTTTTTTAAGTAATAGACAATAAAATATGACATTTGTCGGAAGTACCAATCTTATAAAATGAATTCTCTAAAATAAACTCGCTTTTCATCATACTTTTAAAAAACATCCCAGGTTTTGAATGGTTTATTTGGCTACGCAGGGTTTGTCTAGCGGGTTTGTCTAATTATTTTGTTAAATTTACGATAAGCCGCCGCACTTTTAATAGGCACAGATTTTGTAAAGTACACTATTTTTAAACATAGTTACCGCAAAAAACATCGGTTTCAGAACCGGTGGAAAAATATGCATTTAAATTTACATTTCATAAACAAAAAAATTTGTACGTAATTTCTCGTTACGGCTGACGTTTCGTATTACTTTATTTTGCATTCTGAACAACTTGCACTATTTCCAGGGTACCAATCGATAAATATTAAAAAAAGATTGCTATATGGCAAAAATCACACAATTTCTAGGAAGGTACTAACTAAAGTTACCGTACAAATTTTCAAAATAATTTATGGATAAGCCGCCGCACTTTTAATAGGCACAGATTTTGGAAAGTACACTATTTTTAAACTTAGCTACCGCAAAAAACATCGGTTTCAGTCAGGACAAATTTTCATTCTATTAAAAAAAGATTGCTACGTGCCGTGGGATGTGCCTTTGTGGGATCGTTATTGGATAACGGTTGTTATTTCCTGTCAGATTTTTAAATATTTACTGTCACATATTTTAGTTTAGATCGATCGAAACACGAATTCCTGCGAGTACGCATAATAAGATACGATACGATTGTACCACCCCCAAACAGTCATAAAAATCACACAAATCTGACAGGAGATAACGTCCGTTATCCAATAACGATCTCACAAAAAATACGGAATCGCTGGGCAGAACCACTTCAGAAAGGTCAGAGTGATGATAAAAAAATGGTTTTTACCTACGTTAGGTTAGGTTAACGGCTATTTTAAAATTATTTTTTCATAGCTTTTTAATGACTTTTAAACAAAAAGTTAAATACTTTTAACGAATAAATACCTAATTTAATCGGCGAAGATGTTTATTACAAACAATTTCGCGAATGTAGACTAAAAAATATAATATAGAAATCTATAGAAAAATATACTTATGTTAAGGTGGCAGAGCTGAATTAATGTTTATTTACCATTTAAATCACTGACAAATGTGACTGACGCAACCACCGTAACCTATCGACACACTAATGCTGGTTTCCGTGTAAGGCGCTACCCGAAATATACTGAACTTGATATTTTGTACATGCAGCCGTGGAGTAATACGATGTCAAGCGACTAGCGCTGAAGACAACATTGTTCTTCTTTATCTCCCATTTACTTTTCTTTGAGGCATCACCGAGGAACCGGCTAAGGGGCGCGGAAGCTGAGTGTTGTTCACGGATAGACCAAACGTCATGCGCATTCTTGCTGGGACTGCCAATCGATTGGAGAGGACTCCCAACCGTTTGCCATGCCCTTATTATTTATGTACTGTGTCTTCCCCCAAACAGGTGCAGGTAGGATACTCTGGATACAATCACCCAGCGCTTGCCACCTCTTGGACTTTCACCAACCTGTCCCATTGTCTTGTCTATATTTTGTCATACTAACACATATTGTATCTTGTATTTCCCGCTAAGCATTTGCATACTGCTTTCTAACAACGTATGCAGGGACATGGGAGGTCTAAATTCGTTCTAAACTAAATGTAGCTTCGTTCTTTCAAAAAAATTAGAGTCCTTGCGAGAGAGCCTTGAAGGAGTACTAACAATCTGTTACTTATACCAAGGCGGGTAAGTGGTGGATAACCTCCAACGTTCTTCTTTATTAAAAGCATAAAAAACGTTCTAAAAAAACGATTTACGGTTCACCAATTCAACGAAAAAATCAGAGCGTACAATTCACACGCGGTAGAAATTAAATCTTCAGAAAACTAAAGTTGACAAGAGTGGGGAGCCTACGAAGCATCGCACAAAGATAAGACCGATTATACTATCTGATTCTCTCGCAGGCTAAATCCTATAGATATAGATGTACGTGTTTGTCTCTCTTTTCGTTTCATCGAGCTTCAAATTACAAAGGTGCTAAAGAAGTTTTCACTTCAATAAATATTAATTGTAGGGCATTCGTTCGTCACCGCCAAGGAACTACAAGAGAATGATATCAATTCCAATTTTTTCCAATCTCAATCCAACGTATTCTACGCTAAATCCTTTCATGCGTATTCCGGTAAATTATAGTTACGTAAACATAAATATTATCCACCGCCGAGACAAATTTAACAATGAAACCATGTTCGGACATCATTTCTGTCAAACGAGTAGTAGATGCGAATGACAGCACTGTCGTCAAACCCGGAGTCGAAGCGTCGGCGTCGCGTCGTGTGCGAACATTAGCAAAATATTATGGCGAATAACGCGCGCACAAAACTCGAAATTCTTGCTAAGCATTCGAATGGCCGATTAATAACTAAGAATTGTGACTTACAACTAAGATGTATAACTAGTGACTTACAACGATGACTTATAAATAGCTAGCAACTAATAGAGGGCGGTCAAGTACCTAAGCAGTGTAGAAGCCACAAGTTTCATTAAATAATGATGCATGCAACATGTCAAACGGTAAAAACGTGATATTCATAATGCAAACAGTATGGAGATATCCGTTCATGGAGATACTTACAATCGACGTAATTGTGACGAAACCACAAGTACCCTGCTGATATACTACTATTTAATGCTAGTCTCCGTACTATCGAAATATACTGAACTTGATCATTTTTCACGTGCTGCCGTGGAGTTAACACGCTGTCCAGCGATGTCACTTTTTTTTCAGCATCAATCCATGCCTTCTCCACTAAACCCTTTCTTACGTATTCTGGTAAAGTATAGTTATATAAACATTCATTTTTTCCACTTCCAGAACAAATCTAACATTACTTTCATGTTCCGAGGCCATTTCTATCAAACGTCAAACGAATAAGTATCAGACACAAATGGTGCGACGCGTCGAGTGCGATCAGCACTGTCGGTATCGTGATACTGATTGGAAACCAATAGCCATCAAATGCAAGTTAAATGTGAAGAAAGCACTGCGCTTTTAAGTATAGACGGCTTAGATCGCATTTGGAATGCAGAAGCGACGTGACATATCCGCCATTGCCACTTTAGTGCGGCGAGCAGCAGGCAACTTGCAATAGGCAGGTCAGTGCAGGGCTGGGCAAAATACATGCTTTGATGTAATTAAAATACAAAATACTTTTTCGCATGTATTTAAAATACGAAATATAAAATACTTTCAGGTCGTGTATTTGAAATATAAAATACAAAATACAGTATTTTAATCATTTTTTTTATTTCAAATACAAAATACAAATTACATTTGGTTTTGGTAGAACCTTTGGTTGTAATAAATTGTCGTAAGTGCCCTTATCTAAGGGTGCGTTTCCGTAGAAGCAAAGCTGAGCAGAGTGAAACAGAGACGTGCTAAAATTGACCAATCATATTGCTCAGAAGACACATCTCATCTCCGCTCTACTTGTACAGTTTTGTGGTATAGGACCCAGGTGTTAAATAATTAATAACATTACAATAGTATAGCGCAGGTTTGTGTTATTTCACTTCAAGTGCGCTATACTGTAATTAACTTAAAATTAATCGAGTGTTCAGTCAAATTATTCCTGCAGTGCTTATAAAGCTCTTTAAATCCCTTATTGACAAGACGTTTCGTAATTTTTTGAAGAATTAACTCACGTCTTCGTGTATATTTATACCGCGAAACGATGAAGACAACAATTGACAAGAAACTTGCTTCGACGTACCTACAGTGTTGCCAACTCTAAATATTAACATATACTGCTCTGGATTCTAGCGTTTTTAGTCTATGTATTACTCGTAATAGACTATCTAACTTGTCTCCTATCTATGTCAGTTTATTTTTCATTATCATTATTAAGATCGCTAAATGTATTTGAAAATGTATTTTGAAGCCATAAGTATTTGAAATACAAATTACAAAATACCTCAGCATCAGGTAATTGAAATACAAAACATTTTTAGGAAGTAATTGAAATACAGATACAAAATACGTATTTGTATTTCAAATACAAGTAATTCAAATACTGCCCAGTCGGTGTCGGTAGTAGATAACACACCTGTCTAAAGTGATGACCCCTAGGTCTGAGCGGACCACCGGTAATTTGCAACTTCAGTGTGTACTGTGTACGCATGATATCCGGGATTCTATGAATCATGCACACGCATACACAATACCGTTGAGTTTGTGCCGACCCGCGCGGTTCAGAGTTCAACGTTACGAAAGAAATTTTCCGTTTGAACTAAAATAGACATTATGTAAATGTTCATTCATGTAGCTACCTACTACTGCCACATGTAACTACACATAAAGCTGTTGCGAAAATCTAGCATCTAGTGATTCTACGCGTTGAATGCTTCTCTTCCCCCCAGGGAAGAGCGTTTTCTGGTTCAAATAAGGGCAAGAAGAATAACACGTAGCCTAATATATTATGTTTACTAAACGAAAATCCAGCATCTAGTGATTCTACGAGTTGATGCTTCTCTTCCCCCCTTAGGGAAGAGCGTTTTCTGGTTCAAATAAGGGCAAGAAGAATAACACGTAGCCTAATATATTATGTTTACTAAACGAAAATCCAGCATCTAGTGATTCTACGAGTTGATGCTTCTCTTCCCCCCTTAGGGAAGAGCGTTTTCTGGTTCAAATAAGGGCAAGAAGAATAACACGTAGCCTAATATATTATGTTTACTAAACGAAAATCCAGCATCTAGTGATTCTACGAGTTGATGCTTCTCTTCCCCCCTTAGGGAAGAGCGTTTTCTGGTTCAAATAAGGGCAAGAAGAATAACACGTAGCCTAATATATTATGTTTACTAAACGAAAATCCAGCATCTAGTGATTCTACGAGTTGATGCATCTCTTCCCCCCTTAGGGAAGAGCGTTTTCTGGTTCAAATAAGGGCAAGAAGAATAACACGTAGCCTAATATATTATGTTTACTAAACGAAAATCCAGCATCTAGTGATTCTACGAGTTGATGCATCTCTTCCCCCCTTAGGGAAGAGCGTTTTCTGGTTCAAATAAGGGCAAGAAGAATAACACGTAGCCTAATATATTATGTTTACTAAACGAAAATCCAGCATCTAGTGATTCTACGAGTTGATGCATCTCTTCCCCCCTTAGGGAAGAGCGTTTTCTGGTTCAAATAAGGGCAAGAAGAATAACACGTAGCCTAATATATTATGTTTACTAAACGAAAATCCAGCATCTAGTGATTCTACGAGTTGATGCATCTCTTCCCCCCTTAGGGAAGAGCGTTTTCTGGTTCAAATAAGGGCAAGAAGAATAACACGTAGCCTAATATATTATGTTTACTAAACGAAAATCCAGCATCTAGTGATTCTACGAGTTGATGCATCTCTTCCCCCCTTAGGGAAGAGCGTTTTCTGGTTCAAATAAGGGCAAGAAGAATAACACGTAGCCTAATATATTATGTTTACTAAACGAAAATCCAGCATCTAGTGATTCTACGAGTTGATGCTTCTCTTCCCCCCTTAGGGAAGAGCGTTTTCTGGTTCAAATAAGGGCAAGAAGAATAACACGTAGCCTAATATATTATGTTTACTAAACGAAAATCCAGCATCTAGTGATTCTACGAGTTGATGCATCTCTTCCCCCCTTAGGGAAGAGCGTTTTCTGGTTCAAATAAGGGCAAGAAGAATAACACGTAGCCTAATATATTATGTTTACTAAACGAAAATCCAGCATCTAGTGATTCTACGAGTTGATGCATCTCTTCCCCCCTTAGGGAAGAGCGTTTTCTGGTTCAAATAAGGGCAAGAAGAATAACACGTAGCCTAATATATTATGTTTACTAAACGAAAATCCAGCATCTAGTGATTCTACGAGTTGATGCATCTCTTCCCCCTTAGGGAAGAGCGTTTTCTGGTTCAAATAAGGGCAAGAAGAATAACACGTAGCCTAATATATTATGTTTACTAAACGAAAATCCAGCATCTAGTGATTCTACGAGTTGATGCTTCTCTTCCCCCCTTAGGGAAGAGCGTTTTCTGGTTCAAATAAGGGCAAGAAGAATAACACGTAGCCTAATATATTATGTTTACTAAACGAAAATCCAGCATCTAGTGATTCTACGAGTTGATGCTTCTCTTCCCCCCTTAGGGAAGAGCGTTTTCTGGTTCAAATAAGGGCAAGAAGAATAACACGTAGCCTAATATATTATGTTTACTAAACGAAAATCCAGCATCTAGTGATTCTACGAGTTGATGCATCTCTTCCCCCCTTAGGGAAGAGCGTTTTCTGGTTCAAATAAGGGCAAGAAGAATAACACGTAGCCTAATATATTATGTTTACTAAACGAAAATCCAGCATCTAGTGATTCTACGAGTTGATGCATCTCTTCCCCCCTTAGGGAAGAGCGTTTTCTGGTTCAAATAAGGGCAAGAAGAATAACACGTAGCCTAATATATTATGTTTACTAAACGAAAATCCAGCATCTAGTGATTCTACGAGTTGATGCTTCTCTTCCCCCCTTAGGGAAGAGCGTTTTCTGGTTCAAATAAGGGCAAGAAGAATAACACGTAGCCTAATATATTATGTTTACTAAACGAAAATCCAGCATCTAGTGATTCTACGAGTTGATGCTTCTCTTCCCCCTTAGGGAAGAGCGTTTTCTGGTTCAAATAAGGGCAAGAAGAATAACACGTAACCTAATATATTATGTTTACTAAACGAAAATCCAGCATCTAGTGATTCTACGAGTTGATGCATCTCTTCCCCCCTTAGGGAAGAGCGTTTTCTGGTTCAAATAAGGGCAAGAAGAATAACACATGGCCTAATTATATTACGTTTACGAAAATCCAGCATCTAGCGATTCTACGTGTTGAATGCTTCTCTTCCCACCTCAGGGAAGAGCGTTTTCTGGTACAAATAAGGGCCAGAATAACACGTAACACCAAATATATTTTGCTTACTATACGAAAATCGATGAAAAAATATATATTTTACAAGTTTCTTCTATACTCGTGATTGAAACCTTGATACGTCACTGAACTGTATGCAGTTGATACACCGTAGCAGGCAGTTCATATAGCTAATTCATTCGAATACATATATTCTTTGAATGGCTATCCTTTTCATAAACGGTGCTACATTTCTTATTCGATTAGTATGTATTGTATTTTTTATTATGTCATCAATTGAAACACGCCCTTTTAACGCGTAAAAATAATAAAAATGCTTTAAATTAATGAACAGTCATATTTGTTTTCACACCCCTCATTTTAATATATGTATACCTAAGGCGGGGAACATTTAAAATACCATCTAAATGACAATCAAACTCCAATGTTTACGTTAACCACACATTTCACACAACCGCGGATATTTAATTTTATATTTTATTAATGACTAAGAATTAAGTATAAGAACAGTATGGCACGGGCTCTTTATATCCACAGCCGGAGGGCTGTGAGGAGTCACCAGGGATTCCTAAGCAGGTATCTGCAAATATCCCTACCTGTGATTGAAAATAACCTTCGATTTATACAAAATATCATAATTTCAATAGCCGATCTAACAAGTCATCGCCCATTAATGATAATAAGGAATTATACGAGTATAATAATATAATAAGATGACGACACGGCGCACTGTATCCACTGCGCCCCATACAAGCTAAAAGACATAAAATTTATTTCTATTGTCAAACATACATTTTACAAATGATTAAAGTTGTTTGCATAGATAATAAGTTTCAGCTATACAAAAAATGTTAATAAAACCACTTGGAGAACCTGTATTAAGTGTTATTCTGTCGTCATAAGTAAAAACACAGTATCCTCCTTGATATTGTCAAGTAGGGCACTGTGGTTCGACCCACGGTCAATCAATTCAAATCATTTTGGAATCTATGACTTATGTTGGTTGACTAATGCCCAAAAGTCCAAAAGTTTGATTATTCAGATATGAAATGTTCAGACGCATTTTATCCGCTTCTTGCGTCGCGATGTTTTATGATGTTTATTGAGTTTAAAATGTTGTATTTCGGACCTAAAAGAATGGAGCTTATTTTGGAAAGTATTTGTAGTGCAGTTTTTTTAATAAATATTTTAATGTTTTTTATTTTTTTTAAATATAATAATAAGCAACTCGTATGTTTTACGTGGTCTAAAATATTATATTTCTAACTTACCGAGATTTATTTCGGAGAATACATCGAAATCGCACGATTAATTTCATTTCTTTTAAATAAACTATATTTTTATTCAAATCGGTTTTGATATTTTCCCACACTGACTTGCTTCAAGCTTATTCTGTTATTTTACAAGCACCACACATCTGATTTCCAGGCAGAAATTCCGTGACATGGAGAAGTTTGCTCAGTATGCCGAAGAGAGAAAGACTAACTAACTAACTAACCATCACGCCGTTTCCCGTTCGTTTCGTCTCATACATACTCTTCTATTATTCTGACTTTTGACATGGCCCGTCTCAAGTATCTGATTTACTTGATCGTGCCATGTCTTCCTCAGGAAATATGTTTAATAATTTAACTAAGTATATTTAAACTTGAAAAGCTTAAGTGGTGAAACACAAATGAAAAGCAGTGGTGGATGGGCTTTGTTTAATCTTTAAATGTATATTTTTCTGTCAACTTGTAAATACTGTAGGTACATGACCAAAAATGCTCATATATGAATAATTTTGTAAGACATTTGTACAAAAGGTAATTTATATTTGCGCCTATCATAAGGTGATTGATGTGTTAGAGTTTTTTTACCGTCTAGCTTGTATGAAACGAAACAATGTGCGGCGTTGGCCATACTACCATACATACTGCCACACATTGACCTCGGCCGAGTTCCAGAATTTTCCTGGGCGGGTATAATGCAGTCGGCGGCGTGGCAGTCCGGCACGTAGGCAGAGTCTGGGGGTTCGACAGCCGGGGGCGACTTTTCCCCCTCGCCCCCCTGACCCAAATGCGCAAGGGGGCGGACACGGGGAACCGGGGCTGGTCGTACGCGCTTCCCGGAGCGAGCCCAGTTCAGCCCAGCAGGGGGGAAGCGAGGGGAAAGAGGGGGGAATGGGTTAAGTGCCCACGTTTGAAAGAGGAAAATCTGCACGTAGACCACCTCTTAACGATTTGGCTTTCTTCTATTATGTAGCAGGCTTGTGAAATTAATATCATTACCAGCCTGTATAAGAGATTTAAGTGGGTAGGAATCTACTCGATAGTTAAAAAAAAAAATAACCCAATTGAAATCATTTCACGATACAATTCGTAAACTGATTAACGTACAACTTATTGTATGTATTTATAGTTTTGCCGCTAGTTTATACATAGAAATCCAAATTAAGTAAATTTTTCAATAATTAAAATGAATCAATTTAATTATTATTTTTAATTTATAAACTAACGTTTAGACAAGATTTTTATGCATAGCACAAAGGGTAACAATTATTATAAGCAATAATTATCAGCCTGAAACACTCATCAACATTGAAAAATCTTCCGAGAAAAGATACTTGCCGCCAACGGGACTTGAACCCGTGTCCTTCTGATTGCCGGTCAGCTGCTCTTGACCACTGAGAGCAGTAATTGTTGAATGAAACACTAGTATATATTGAATTATTTGGCGGGTATTTGATAAGCCCCCATAGCTCAGTGGTCAAGAGCAGCTGCGAAGAACTTTTTATCAATGTGAAAGACGATTTTTTTCCATTTTATGGCGTCGAAGTTTAGTGCACCTTTTCCTATACATTTGTTTATTAGTATTTGTGTTTTCTTCTTCTGAGTCGCTAGATGTCGCCTTCTTTTGTGATTTCGTTTGCCTATTCATTTTGGAGTGGTTTAAAGATTGGATATTGATTTTAAATTATTTTTTTTGGATTTCATAGGATTCAATCCTTGGTCCGCTAAATATCTGCAGAGGTTCGTCAGGCGCTTTATACCACTACACTAAAGGAGACTGTGGATTTATCGTATTATATTGAAACCGAGAACCCGTGAATTAAATAAATATTTGATTGCTATCTCATTCTCTCGCAGGCCTGTAGATGTATGTGTTTGACTCTTTTTAGTGTCGCTCGTTTCAACGAGTTTCAAATCACAACGGTTGCTAAAGTTTTCACTTCAAAAACATTTCTTCTTTACAGTTAAGACAACAGTTTTTCTATCGAGCTGTGAAAATAGTGAATAATAAACAAGAAGTAACTAACTAAACATCACGCCGTTTCCCCGCAGGGGTAGGCAGAGGACGGACCGCCAAACAACTCGATCTTGGCACACACTCCTTGCCTCGTTCACATTCATACATCGTCTCATACATGCTCTTCTATTATTCCGACTCTTCACATGGCCCGACTCAAGTATCTGATTCACTTGGTAGTGCCATGTATTAACAAACAAGAACAGGGGTGATTATTGATTGACCCATAAATAAGTTAGAAAAATATATAATCCGTTTATCCTAGAAATTGATGTTAACAAATAAATAGGCCAAAAGGTTCAGGCCTCGTGTTTGCTTTCAAGGAAAATATCCCCATGCCGTACCAGCCTCGTCTTCCTTAGAAGAGGAAAACTAATTTGTTATTCTGTTGTGTGCCGGGCTGCCGGGCTGCCGGGCTGCCGGGCTGCCGGGCTGCCGGGCTGCCGAGCTAGGCCTTAATGTCTTTTCTAAGAAATACAACTGACATGTATTCAATTATAATAAATGAATAATAAACTCCATCATATTTATATTATTGAAACGTAATATGTCAGATATTAAGTATTATTTATTTAAATATTAAGCTGTGTAATAATCGCCTTACTCGACTACGAAGGCCGAAGAAGAGAAAGATAATGCTTAGTCACGATGCGAATTAATAAGAGAACTTCCCCGAACAAATAGGTATACTTTTATTCATAAATTATTGAAACAATACTAATAATATATAATATAATATTCAAGCGCACAGATGTATGAATTTGCATTTTTGGAGGCGGGTATAGGATATTTGGATAACCAACACCTCTGCTCAAGTGGTTTGCTACGTTTGGTGACTTAGCAGAGGTGCCCGGGTTCATGGGGTTAGGTTTGTCAAGGTCTTGGTTATATCTGCCCACCTGCTGCGTGGCGGGCCGGATCGATAGTGACTGGTTGGGGAGGTCATTTGACCTCTCCAGCGAGAATCTCTCGACCCATGCCTTGTTCCGCAGTTGAGGGATGGATTAATAATAATAACACACTGACCCCCCAGATTCCTACCCACCTCTCATACCGACTTCCTTCCAAGTACTTTTATCTTCTTCCTTTCTTTAAGAAAACCCTCAACTGATGACAAAGGCTCTGAGGGAAATTATTTTCTGGAATTAATGTAAAAAATAGATACATAATTAAAAAATAACATAAAAAATGTATGTCATATGGACTTGTGGATTTCACCGTGTTCTCCCCAATTACAATACGTTTCGACCCCTTGTTATTTGAAATTATCGATAGCGGAAATTTGAAATGCGGTAAAGGACAATAAATCCAAAATTGAGTTAAATAATATGTGATTTTTCTCATTTTTTTTTCTTTTTTGATCTGCGTTGTCGAAATATTTCTAGGAAAATAAAAAAGGATTTTTATCTGAAAAATTTAAAATAAATTAAATACCATTATTAAAAAAATAACAAAAAAATGTAAAGTATTTTGAAACATCGACACGTCTTGCCCATTCTTGGCTCGTATAATCTCTTCTTGAATCTTCTTACTACTTCTTATCGATCTTTCTTGTCTTTTCTAGTCTCTCTTGGCTGTTCTTGTATCTTTCCGTCTCACTCTTCTTCCGCAGTGGTAACGTCTTCTAAAATAATCCTATTTCTTCTTCTTGGATCTTCCAATATCTGTTAAATATCTAAATAATGATAAAAATTAAAAAAAAAACTACTTATTACTTACTAATTTAAAAAAAAACTACTTACTTACTTAACTATAAAAACTGCAAAATACTTAAAAAATATTCACGCCGCGTCTTTAATAATGGATTATTATTTAGACATTGCTTGAAGGACACCCCTAAAAATAATGATGAAGACATTTTAAAAGGTTTCGCGGAAAACCGCCGATTCCACTTTTCGTATTCACATTATGTCTGTAGGTATGCATTGCCAAGTGAACTGCATGAAAAATTGAACATATCAGATATTTCAGTATAATATCACTAAATAATAGACTTACGTCATTGAAGCAAGACAATATAACTTATATAAACAATACTTGCAAGAACTGGTTTCCTTTCACAGTGGTCCCGCCCACGTTCAAAATGAAAATAAGTTTTATTAACTGTAGATAAAAGAGTCCAGAATCTCTTGCCATACTTTATATGGAATTAATAAAACAACCATACAGGCTAAAAACCATACGAACTTGTATTGGGCTACAAAGTTCACGAGGAAAATATATCGAGAATGTTTGAAAAGTCAACAAACAAAATTTAATATATGCACCGTAAATCAATATTTTTTATAAAAGTACTACGTGCGCGGTTGGACATTCATCAGAGTCTTGTACGAGACTATCACCGACAAACTATCTAAAAGAACATTTAGAATAAAGTCATTTGTGATAAAGAAAATTCACACGTAGTACAAAATAATGCACGCAACGCATCGACGATTTGTCACGTAGGTCCGTCCCAGCAGTTGGGTATTGTGTGTTCTGCCACCGAGGGACCGTTGGAACCTCTCTTTTTGTTACACGCGACATTTACGAGAAAGAGGGAGATGTTACAACCAATCTATTAGCGGTTGTTCCTTGGGTGTACAAGAATACAATATATACAATACAAATACACCCCGAAAAGATTGGACCGTGCCTATTACAGATAACAGGGAGGGGTTCGGTTTTGGTAACTTTAAACACAAAAGAAAAAAAAAAAAACTTTTCCTTAAGAAATCTTTTAGCGCGAAGCAATTTCCGACCGTCCAGATATTTATGAAATTTTATTTACAGGAATTTGCAACTAAAAACTAAAAGTTACTTACACATTGGTTTAATTATTTATTAATTTATCTAACATTAACATAACATTATCTAACAGTGTTAAACATTAAAAATTAAGAAACGTTTGACTGTCCAGCTAGAAAGATTTTTAGGACATGCAAACAGTCGTCAACAGATTATAGAGTATACGGCTAACTTTAGATTTTGCGATGGTCATTAATCACATTTATTTTTGATGAAAAGACGGTATTTTTTTTAAAGTAATAATATTTGATTAGATAATTTGACACTCTCATTATGAAATGGCAAAAAAGTACTTCGTGTAATATATAACCAAAGCTCAATTACTTTTTGAGGCTAACAGTAAGAAAAAGCTAAGAAGATCATAAAACCCATAGACATCAGAATTCAATAGACCAGAAGATACAGACGAGGGGGTAAAACCAAACTATGAAGGGGGAAGAGGGGAAAGATGACTGTGATTCGTTATACAATCAATCTGACAGTAAATAGGCATCTCGCATTACAATATCACCATTTAGTTTTTAAAAGCAAAATCTGCTTTGAATGAATAGACCTTTTTACATGGGAGCGCGAATTGCTTGCCACGATAATAACATATTTGCTAAGGCCAAATGCTCGCCGCAAAAAGACTCGCCCCAATACACATATCAATATTTTGTTGCCGTGTTTAGTTAAAACACTATTACAAATGTTTCATAATTTACTTACCCCTGTAACCAGCGACGCGAACACTGGAGAACCGCCCACATTCGCTATGTCTAAATAATATGTACCTATAATGTATAGCGAAAGCTGCCGTTTTTGGCGTGATATTTCGTAAAACGTATAGACGTTACTTTCGCGCTGGTCACAACAAGAATGATGACGTCACATATTTTAGATTCTCTCCCCTCCCCATGGAGCGAGCTGGCGCCAAGGCGGAGCTTATAGCCGGTTCCATGGGGAGGGGGAAATATTACGTTTTTATCACTTAGGGCAGGTCCAGATATATTCATATGTCCGTGATAAAACCTCATTTTTAAGACAACCTGCACGCGCATATTATATAAAGAATTAGCATTATTTATGACAATTTATTGACTGCAACATAAGAAAACAACGTAAATTTAATAATTCATACATTATTTGGTAATTAATATAATGTAAGGTGGGCTTACAACCCCGATTAACAGGGTGAATAAAATGATGTGACGTTTTCACCGATAAAACGCTTAAAATGTTTAAAAAAAAAACGAACAAAAAATTTCTTCTGACTGTTTAATAGTTTTTGGGAAGGCATATTAATTGTTAATTTTCTTGGTATCCACGCGATATCCGTAAAAATAACACTGAAAACCTTGGGATGTGATTGCTAACATGCTAACTTATGTAATAGTATAACAATTTTTGATTTGTGAATGAGGAAAATGGTTTTCTAAAATTTGATCAGCAGAGAAAATATTTGTTCAAGCGAGTATGCCAGTTTCCAATGTTTGTTTTAGTTATACAATGTACAAAGACCTCGTCGTGTCATCAGTAGAGATTGTATAGAAAATTCTTTCTTAAGCACCTATTTACAATACTCTAAATGAAGACGTAAACGAAAAAGGCGTGTACAAAAATAGGCCACCCGCTACGGCGAATTTGCCCTGGGAGGACTAGAAAATGGATCTTTCCGAGGGATATATTTTGATTAATAACTAGCAGACCCGACCACACGTTGCTGTGGATTACCCAACCTTTATAACCAACTACATTTGTTAATTTGCATAATATCAAATTCACACCGCCCGCTTGCCCGCTGTCCGCGGCCTGAATTAAATCTCGACTTTTCTCTACTATAATATGCATGTATTATACATATAAACCTTCATCTTGAATCATTCTATCTATTGGTGAAAACCGCTTGAAAATCCGTTACGTAGTTTAAAAGATCTAAGCGCACATACAGGGGGAGCGACTTCATTTTATACTATGTAAAGATTTTGAGGTACGCGTAACTAAAATATCTATAAATAAACTTGCATCCCGCGTGCATCAGTTTAAAAAAACATATTATAGTTACGAATTCGTCGGAATTAATCAACCTCTCAATCAACCCCTCCCCCCCATAAGGGTGGTGATGTCACTAGCATGAGGGCATTGGCAATTAGGTCAATCATTGTTCAAGAATTACAAATTCTGCGAGTCAATCGAACATCTTAGGGAACGTACCCATACTACGTGACCAACTTTTTGCAATTTTTAACCCCCCCCCCCCCGGTGACCAAAAACCTAAGCAACCCGCCGCTCTTTTGTATGGAGCGTGACATTTTGAAGACCCCCCCCCCCCTAAACGTGTCACGTAGTATGGGTACGTTCCCGTACCTATAAATTTCAAACACAGCTCTGCTTCTCTACTAACATAAATACATTTTACTATATTTTTTTAAAAAAGAAAGACAATATTCCCGGGTTACGAATAACCAAACGATATTTGAAAACCTCCTACTACCATCACCATCAGTCAAGGAATTGAACTCACTACGACAGTCACTATTTGATATTAATAATCTCTGGGCGATTTGTATGTTTTGTGAAAAATCACCAAATGAACGCTGTACGAATATATAATATATTTCTACAACGCTCTTATTATGCGCTTTTACTAACTATTTATTCTGTACTGTAACATATACCTAATGGTACAATAAACATCTTTCCAATCGGCTCTTCGAAATAGCCGAGAAATGTTAAGACGATATTTATAAATTATAATGTATTTGGCCAATATAAATTTAAAAAAAAAACACGGAAATTTATATAAAAATATTATTTATGCAGCAGACATTCGATTTTTTGCGATTTTAGCTCAGGTCTTTGACTGAATATCAGATTTCATTACACTTTTCTTTCAAGAATACGTTCGTCAGTATTGAAAATTATTTTATTTTCGGTTAAAGAAATTTTATCTGAAAAATAGGAAAGTTTTCCTCACTTTTGAGAAAATATTCGAAACTAATTAATATTAACTAGCTTACCCGGCCACGCGTTGCTGTGGCTAACGAAACACAACGCCATCTACTGGATTTTTACTCAACATTTATAACCAAGTGTTTTTTTCGATAAAATAACTCATACCGCCATATTTTAACGCGTTTAATCACAGGAGACCAGATTTGTCCCAACGCACATAGGTCTCACATAAGACGCCGTAACTCCCTTACTATCATAGTTAGAAATATGTTCTAATCGGTGTTAGAAAGGAAAAACATCATGCTTTATATTCCAATCTAAAAAATAGCCACCAAAAAAACAAAATGTACACTTTTATGTACACAAAGTTTTGAATCGCAAATTGAAAAAAGAATTTGAAACTTCGGGAATTTTTTTAAAAAAATTTTCATAGAGCGACAAAAAATTGATGTAACAATAATGTGTTTGTTATACATTTGTCTAATAAAATGTGCATCTGTTTTTATTTTTTTTAATTATCAGTAACTTTAGTTAGAAAAAACATAAGGTGACCCATTTTGAAAACTTTTTTATGTTTGTAAAAAATATATATTTTTCGAATTCTATAATTTGAAAGCGTATTTCATCACCATTCTAAAACAGTTTTTGATTTTTGAATGTGTTCAGAAATATTCCAAATATTTGCATTTTATTGTAAAGCGAAAATATTTTGACGATCCGAAAAAAAAGCCAAATTTTTGAAGGGTTAATTTGCATACAAATCAAATCCACACCGCCCGCTTGCCAGCCCGCTCGTCCACCTTACAGACATTCTCCTTTATATATTATATATTTCAACCAATGCACACAAAACCTTGACAAATTATAAACCATCCTCATGAATCACTCTATATATTGGTGAAAACCGCATGAAAATCCGTTTAGTAGTTTTTAATCTATAATATGTAAGAGATTAATATGTTTCTAAAGCTCGCACTTTACAATCTAATAAAAAATGAAAAGTCAATTTTTATTTTTATTTATTTAAGTTTTTATTCCAGCAGGACTGGGAGGGTAGTGCAATCCCAGGCTGCCATATTACATAAACAACTATAAACTATAAAATAAGAAAAGAAAAAAATGTTCACATATTAGGTAGGTACCTAATTAAAACATAAAATGAAAACAAAATTCATCACAAAAATTCATCACATTCATATAACAAAAAATAAGCATAAAATTAAAATAAATAATAATTAAACAGAATTAAAAAATAAAAAGACATTTTAGGATTGTCCATCAGGGTGGTCGCCTCATCGTCTGCATCCATCGCTGATTTTTCAACAAATAATTAAATTACTATTTCTTATATGTTATATTTTAATAACTATTATTATCAACTTATTATTACAATATTATTACTTATTTTTGTTATTGTCATTTATTATTTATTATTATTCATTATTATTAATTAATTAATTATTATTATTATAAAATTTTGCAATTTAATTTAATATATCAGAATTTTTATTTATCAACCATTACAAATGTATAATTTCAAATCAGTAAACTTCACCCGCCATAACACAGGGATATCCCTAGCATGGCGGACGAAACACCACAAAAAAACTAAGCAATGTACAATATTCTTATAAATAAATAAATAAATAAAAATTTATTGGGGAACTGAGCGAACTGAACAATGAATAACTAGAAATTACCTCGCAAATTAGAGAAGAACAATAATTTAAATAAACAATTTATTTAGATTTTTTATTAGACACAACAATTAATGTGATGGGACCATTACTTCAAATGACACGATAAAAGAACGTAGGACTGAGTCACATCCTAACTAAAGACAAACTCACTCGTTTTAAAAGTGTACAAATAGAAGGTATCTGGAAATTTGCGGAAAAAACCGGAAATGATGACTCTCAAAAACACGAGAGAAAACCAACTTGGAAGTTTTTGAAGTGAAACTTCTTTAGCACCGTTGTAATTTGAAACTCTATGAAACGGAAACGACACTAAAGAGACAAACGCATACATCTATAGCTCCCTTGAAGTGATTTTTCACAAAAATGGCACTCTCCAAATTATCCAACAATATTACTTTTTTTTTGTTCATATGAAGCAGGTACTTTGTGATGTGACATTATAATTTAAAATAAAACAATAACTTTGTAAACACCACTTTTATTTTATATACTTTACGCCGACCGGGTTTCGCTACAACCGTAGCTTCTTCATGGCAGTATAATTACTCTAATTTATAGTAAAATATATAAATATTTATGTTAAGTATATAAAATAAAAGTGGTGTTTACAATCGTTTTATTTTAAATTAAATAGAATTATTATAGGATTTTGCTTGCGAGAGATAGAATGAAACCTTACCGCATTGGCCGCTTTGATTATAAGCTTTTATTACGCCTTACAAGGCTCCTATTTTGTGTTGGTGGGTTAAGTTTCACTTCTACCGCGTGTGAACTACACTCGATTTTTTTTATATCTCCCCTCACAGGAGGCCCTCGGGAACACAATTTCCTTCGGGGACTGTCATCTTTAGGGAAGTTGTGTGGAGGGTGTTTTTAAGGAAAGGAATCCGGAGGTCAGTGTCCAGGAGTGACGGATGTACCTATAAGTCCATCCCTCCCACCGTGGTGCAAGGCAAAGGGTTGAGAGATCCCAACTGGAGAAGTCAAAGGGTTTCCCTAAACCGACCTCTCCTGATCCGACCAGCCGCGCAATCGGTAGGCGGATCTGCCACGACCTGGACACGTTATCCTAGGCACCTGGACAAGTCATCAAACATATCGAGTCACTTGGGGTGACTTATGGCAGAGGTGTTGGTTATGCAATGAATGGTTCTTGGGGCAGCGGTACCCGGTATACCCGGCTTCGAAATTATAATTGTTAGGTATAATTTGCAACAATGCACCTCTACAATGCACCTCTGCCACTTACCGAGGTATTTAGCGAATATAAATTAGAAATCAAAACATAGAAATCGCTAGAAAAGTGTAAATATTGACATTACCTATACATTTTCAATTTGCAGCTTAATAAGATTTGCAGCTTACTGACTGACTTTTGAATCACCACTATTCTATTAACTTTCAAAATAATACTAATATATGGATGATTTATACAGCGCCGTTTCTGTGAAAAATCACCTCAGGGGCGCTGTATAAACTCACACTATATTTCTAAAATCTAGAAAAACTACAAGCTAGACAAACAATTAAAAATAACTCATGGCTAAAAATTGCATACACCGGTTCATTGATCAACGATACGAAAATATATGTACAATGTTTTGACCATGAACGCGATGCTGCCTAAAAATGAATGAATACAGGACCCTACTCACCGGAAAGGTCGCTTGAAATTAACACTGCATATCGTCTATTTAAAAAAATTTCGATAGAGTTTGCACGCAGAGGACATAATTTATTGTGAACACATGTCATTTAATCCTGAAAAATATTTTGATATCAGATAATACATAATATATTCTTTAATGAGTGTATTTTGGAAAGTAAAAGCAACATTTTATGGTGGGCGGTACAGTAGTACAAGGATTTGATCTTCCTAAATGTGATTCGTCATGTTGTAACCAGACAGATCAAAACCATGTTAACAGGATTTTAGCCTGAGTTTCCGGAGACCATGTATCGAATAACGATCCGAGAGGCCTGTGGTAGGAGATTAGGAGAGTTAGTTTCGGGAGGCGGGCGAACGTGACAAACTTCACGTGTGGTGGAGAACAACTAGAAGTATATATTCCGCTAAAATACATACAGCGATCGATTTGATTTATGTGCGTTCTTAGTCCAAATGGTGCACAAATTATTCTCTCTCAGACGGCCTACCTGCATCCTACGGTTACACACACATAGATAAAACGAGACAGATTGCATTTACGCGGGAACCAATTAAATTGTTGCGAAATGCATTAGTTTGCACCACGTAGCGAATAAAAAAAAACATTGGCAATTCTTTTGGTTATTTTTGGTCAATTTTTTTATGTATATTTTGACAAATTTGAAGGTAGGTTGTCACAATAAAAGGGTTATAAAAGCGGTTAGCATTAATAACGAATAGTCAGCATTTTAAGGTCAGTAAGTTTAAAAAAATAAAGACCGAAAAAGTGGTATATGATCCTCATTATCGCCCTGGTGAAAGACCACCATTCAGAATCGAAATGGCTTTAGCCGTGTTTGTTGGTCGAGGGATAAGGCTCTTAACTCGCAAACCGAAGGTCGCGGGATCGAATCCCAGCGTGCGCAATTGTGTTATTTCACAATTAATTCATCGCGTTCCAGAGTGGGAGATAACCATTATAATGCAAGTCCACATTAATAATTGAAACGTTGCTTAAAATGGCTTTAGCAGTGTTTAGTTACCTAATCTGAATAGCCAGGTACATCCCTACCTTCCTCTTACCGATCCCATCCCCACTATCTTCAGTTCAGACAAACGTAACAACAACCGATGAGTGGCGGTGGGGGGGGGGGGGGCAGGGTTACAAAGTTGAAATACCGTGCAAGAAACAAAGAAAGACGAAGGACATGCAGTAGAGATAGCTAAGGATGAACAATGACATTGGTAGTACGGCCACAGTAAATGTTCGTCAGCAAACAGCATTGCTACATTGTGAATTGTGATGGTTTTAAATAGGGGACATTATAGATTTTGTCGAGACAGAGGGCTGGTGACAGTCGATGGCAACCCTAGCCGAGCCCTAACCTGACCAACCCAATCCAAACCTAACCGGGCGATATTTGGATAAAACTTTTATATTTTTTAATGTTACAGTGACCAAATAACACATATTGACCATTCTGTGAATAGAATAAAGAATAACCAGACACAACCGAAAATATGTCATTTTTAAATCAAATTCTAGACATGTCGACTCTCATCGACAAGAAAATATAAATTGATTATAAGGTTTTTCCCTAAACAATGTTGAAGTGAGCTACAAACCCAAGGTAATTAGCCTACTGGAATTACCTAAATATTTAGAAATTCTAAAACGACTTAGTAACAAATATAATTGATTAAAATCCTTGTAGATAACCCCTCTTCCCCTCCCTCATATGTTACGTATATAAACCGTAGTCTAAGAATTATTTGTACCAGTCTGAAGATGGCTTTAACAAGCTGTAACCGGTTACGGTCAATAGAATTGAGCGGAATAAAGTTTGAAATTTGTTTCATTATAATATACTAGCTTTTTCCCGCGGCTTCGCTCGCATGGTATTAGGGGATTTCCACTCAGCTTCCTCTACCTTCCCTCTCCCCACTCCACTCCCCCCATCAATCCCCCTCCCCCTCCAACCACCCCTCTCCCCACTCCACTCCCCTCCCCCTCCACCCACCTCTTCCCACACTCCTCCCCCTCCACCTTCCCTCTCTCCACACCACTCATCTATAAACCCCCACCCCACTCCACATCCCCCCACCTTCCTCCACTTCCTTCCCTCCCCCCTCTTCCACCCCTCCGCCTCCTCCAACTTCCCTCTCTCCACTCCACTCCCCCCATCAACTCCCTCCCCTATCCCTCCACCTACCACTCCCCTCACCCCCTACCCCTCCAAATTCCCTTTCCCCACACCACTCCCCCCCATCAACCTCCTTCCCCCCACCCCATACCCTTCCCCACACCCTCCTTCATCCTTTCCCTTTCCCCTGCCTTCCCTCCCCCCTCTCCCTCCCCTCACCCTACTCCCCCTCCCCTTCCCCCCTCCATCAACACCCTCCCAACACCCTCTCCCCACTCACCTCTCGCATTCCACAAATTCATTCCCGATACATTCAGTTTTCAAACTGCTCGCATGCCACCTATTATAATTTCTTATACAAATTTCATAATGCCAGAACTCAACGGTAGTTTTATACGAAAAAACGAACAAAAAAAAAAGAATTATCCAATTTGGTTCAGTCGTTCGGGTTTATGCGCGTACATACATTTCGGTGATTCATTTTTAGAGATATTTATTAAGTACGAATTATTATTCTTCTATTTATATTCTACCAAAAAATCCAGTACGGAAGTTTTATACTTAAAAAATGCGATACCTGTCTATCCAATTAAAACAATAATTGTCGTGTGATGTCAAAATTTGAGAATGACATTTTGCAAAACAAAGATTCATAAATAAAAATTCTATTTTAGAAAATATTTATTTTAGCGAATTTATTTGAAGTACGTACTTCCCTAGTAATTTGAATCGATTAAAAAATTATAGATATCTTACTAATCGTGCGACCGATTGCAATTTTTTCATACGAATTTAGTAATGCCAGAGCTCTGAGCTATAGCCTATATGTTTATATTATTGTAAAGTATCATTAAAATCCATTCAAGTAGGAATTAGTATTTTATACATATTTGAATTTTAACATCAAAGGGATGTCCATAGTAACCTAATAAAAAAAAACATCGTTTCCAAGGCGACAATTGGCGTTTGCAATAAATCGATTTTGTTAGCGACAGAAAACGTATGATAAATAATTTCATAACGCCAGAGATTATTCATAACGCCAGAGCTTACCAATATATATAGCCTATAGATCTCGCAAATAATGTAGCTTTCTATTAGTGAAAGAATTTTTAAAATCTATTCAGTAGTTTTTACGTGAAAGAGTAACAAACATACATCCATACAAACTTTCACCTTTATAATATTAGTAGGATGATTTAAAAAGATAGTTATTTTATGTAGTAAAGTTATATTTATTTTTTTTGCAAAAATAGGTTTATTTTTGATATAACTAACTAACTAACGAGGACGGACCGCCAAACAACTCGATCTTAGCACACACTACTTGCCTCGCTCACATTCATGGTCCGACTCAAGTATCTGATTCACTTGGTCGTGTCATGTTTTTGCGTCTCCGACTTCTACCATTCACATTTGCGTCATATATTCTCCTTACACATCTTTCCTCGTTCATTCGCTCTACATGCCCAAATCACCAGTGTTCCTTTAATCTTACTCATTACGCTTACATCAGCCTTGCATTCTTTGCGGATCTCCACGACTCTCACACGATCGTACATGGTTTTGCCACACATACGCCTCAGGGATCTCATTTCTACAGCATTCAGTCTACTTTCAAAGACTGAAAATATGCCATTTTTAAATCTAATTCTAGATATGTAGACCGACTCTCTTCGACAAAAAAAAATTATAATATATAATTGATTTAGAATGATTGTTATTTTATGTAGTAAAGTTATATTAAAAATTTTGCAAAAATAGGTTTATTTTTCGTTATTTATTTTTGGGGTGTTATGCATTGTTGCGCTACCTTCCTAGCCAACGTTTCGGGCAGCGTTGCAGTGTCCATCATAAGGGCAGATCCGGCAGATAGGTTTATTTTTGTTATAATAAGGTTTTACCGTTGGTAGATTCGTTATTTTTCAAACAAAATATTGTATTATCGAACACACATTTCAAATCGTATAATCATACAGTAAAATAAACTACTATGGAAATATACTACTATAATATACTAGGAAAGCTACTATCCAGGATTTTAATTTTAGTTCGAACAAAATCATAAAAAAATACGCGCACGTGTTTTGCGACGAAAATACTTCAGTTTGTCTATTAATTTATGCTCTTACAAATGAATATATTTCAGTTTTTTTACACACTTTGCTTAAACATTATTGATAAATTTTAAGTACAAATGATCAAAAAGTAATAACAAATGGTTCACAATTTTAATAATTTTATCATCACTCGTTTGAGCATTTTTATTGCTAACTTGAATGTACGTATAAATAATATACTAAATCAAATTTTGAATCAAATAAAATCGATATGGAGTTTTTTTTTTACATGAGCTCCACACAGGAGGCCCTGAGGAAAATAATTTATTTCCCACAGGGCCTATGTCATCTTTGGGGATGCTGTGTGGAGGAGTTTTGGGGGAAAGGAAGGAGAAGAGAGTTCGGGGAAGGAAAAGGGTTTAAGGGGTGGGTAGGAATCTGGGGTTCAGTGTGTCCTGATCATCCGCCTCCAATACGTAGACAAACCTCACCCCATGAACCCGGGCACCCCTGCTAAACCACCAAACGTAGCGAACGACTTGGGGTGACCTATGGCAGAGGTGTTTGTTGTCCAATAAAGGTTCCTGGGGCGGCGGTACCCAATCCCGCCTCCCAAATTGATAGTTGTAGACTATATGAGAATAATTAATCTTTCTCACCGGAACCGCCCCGTACAGATCCAAGGGCTCGACCGCAAGACCATCTTTCGGCGAAATTTGAATTCTCGGCCGCTGGTTAATGGGCATTAATAAAATACTTATCACTAATAAAATTTAAACGAACACTGACTAATGATTAGTTACCTTACTTTTGGACCGACATCGCGACGATATTTCGTCATTAACATATATATATTTTTTTATTGCGAGAGGTCAGTCATAAAATATGAAATTATTATACACGACCAAAATTTATTCATCGGATTATTATTAACAATAAACACAATGAAAAATTTGGCTTAAATGCCAAAGAAATGTCTTCCAGATGAGACGTAGATTAAATGTCTCCGGTCACGTAGACCTTTCTCAGTAAGCTAATCGTATGATATCACTGAATAGATAAAACACACTAGAAATGCTTTCCATTTTTATTACATTATCTCCACAATCCTACAAATCCGCCTCCTTCTCCTTCCCTCTCCCCTCTACCCCTACCCCCCTCCACCAACACCCTCCCAACACCCCCTCCCCCCTCCCTACTCCCCCCTCTCATTCCACACATTCATTCCCGATACATTCAGTTTTCAAACTGCTCGCGTGCCACCTATTATAATTTTTTATACAAATTTCATAATGCCAGAACTCAACGATAGTTTTATACAACATAACGAACAAAAAAAAAGAATTATCCAATTTGGTGCAGTCGTTTGGGTTTATGCGCATACATACATTTCGGTGATTCATTTTTAGAGATAGTTATTAAGTACGACGCCAACAAAGCACTCTTTTTAGGATGAATTGCCTAATTAAAAAATAAATAAAAAAAACATCGTTCCCAAGGCGACAATTGGTTGACGTTTGCAATAAATCGATTTTGTTATTGACAGAAAACGTACGACAAATAATTTCATAACGCCAGAGATTATTCATAACGCCAGCGCTTACCAATATATATAGCCTATAGATCTCGCAAATAATGTAGTTTTCTATTAGTGAAAGAATTTTTAAAGTCCATTCAGTAGTTTTGTGTGAAAGAGTAACAAACATACATCCATACATACTTTCACCTTTATAATATTATATAAATATAAATTATTATAATATTATATAAAATAGGATAATAGGATTTATTTATTGACGCCCTTTCTCGGGGCTTTTACATTATAAATTTACAAATTAAACTGTGATTAAATAAAATTTAAATAGTATATATTTATTTACGCCCTTTCTCGGGGCTTTTACATTAGAAATTTACAAATTACACTGTGATTAAATAATATGTGAATAGTATATATTTATTTACGCCCTTTCTCGGGGCTTTTACATTACAAATTTACAAATTACACTGTGATTAAATAAAACATAAACAGTATATATTTCTTTTACAAAGAAATACACAGTATTTATTGTACATAATATTAGTAAGCTTGGTAGTTTCGGCTCACGAATCGGGTGCCCGGGTTCATGGGGTGGGGTTTGTCTAGATCTTGGTGGCAGGGTCGAGAGAGACTGGTTGAGGGAGGCCTTTGGGGGGAGTGGAGTGGGGGGAGGGGTGGGTGGAGGGGGAGGGGGATTGATGGGAGGAGTGGAGTGGGGAGAGGGAAGGTGGAGAAGGCTGAGTGGAAATCCCCTAATACCATGCGAGCGAAGCCGCGGGAAAAAGCTAGTATTAAATAAAAAGTTAATATAATATTAAGTGTTTTTTAATTCCCTCATTTTTTTCACCTAGTTTTTACAAAAAATGGGCTATATGAGGGCTGACCGTAAAATAAGGCCTTCAAGGTGTTGCGGTCGCGAGGAACAATTTTACGCGAGATCCGGCAACACTGGCGTGCAGCCCGGTTTCCATATGCCAAATCCCCACCACGCTGCACTCTCTGCGACACTTAATCTCGGCGGGGCAACCGTTCGCGATGGAGCTTCCGCTCGCCGCACCCGCCAGGTGTGAATTAAGCTCTGTAATCAGTTTTTTGTGCAGCAGAAATTCATTCTCAGCTACTTGAAGTGTACGGTAAACAGTGTATGAGTCCGAAAATATGCGCAAATGGAGTAGAGAACCTAAAAGCGTCCCGGTTAGCCATCGGTTTCAGGCGAAAACATTGCAAAAGTGGAAAAAACAATGATTGTAGATCGACGGGTGACAGTTCGGGAGCTCTGTGATATGATCATTGATGTCAGTAAGACCACCACTAAGATTATACAGAACATTTAGGAGACCACAAAGTCTGCCCAAAAATGCTCACCGAAAAACACAAACAACAAGGGGTCGAAGCAGCCCGCGAATTCCTTGAGTGCTACGACATCGATGGCGAAGAATTCTTGGAGACCCGGATACACTACACGACACCAGAGACAAAAGAACGATTCCAGTGGCGTCATTCAGATTCACGAAGCAATGTATAAAAACGAATTACAGAGCATAACTCACACCTGGCGGGTGCGGCGAGTGGAAGCTACATCGCGAACGGCTGCCACGCCAAGACTAAGCGTCACAGAGGGTGCAACGTGGTGGGGATTTGGCAAGGGGAAACCAGGCTACACGCCAGTGTTGCAGGATTGCGCGTAAAACGTTCCTCGCGACGGCAGCTCGGAAATGGGAATCCACATAATGTTTATAAATATCTAATGAATTTATATATAATATAAGTAATACTAGCTGAAGTCACTGGTTTTGCGTCACTGGCGTTGCCAGGGCTTTACGGAGGGTTTTTCGAAATCAGATGTAGAAAGTAATTTTTTTCCTGTTTGAACGTCAAGTGTGCAAAATTTTATCAGAATGCGTCAACAAAGGGAATGGGGTGGTTTTCTTCCTTCATTTTGTTTTGAAGACAAAGGATGGGTTGTTGAAAAAAAAAGAACAATTCATCAAATATTTTAAGTTAATTTTCAGTTTCTGTGTAAGTTCTATTCAAGTTGTGAGATTATTTCAGTTTAATGAAGCAACTAGCCTACAATGATGTAATAACAGAACTTGACTAGAACTTACACAGAAGGTAAAAATTAATTTCAAATACATATTTTATAAATTGTTCAAATTTTTTTAATCAACCCCTAAGTACGCAAAATTTCATAAAACTTTAGATTCGTACAATAACACAAAGTCATTCAGACGAATAAAAAAAACTGTTCAAAAGTTGAAAAGAGAATTTAGACTTTAGTTTATTACCAAACAGATTTTTTTTTACGGAAGGTGATCTATTTATAAATAGCTATACGATACGATTGTACCAACCCAACTAGGAGCACTCCTGCCCGGTGAGGCCGGTACACCAGGGGGCACTGATATCTTAGGACTTGGAACACAACGTACTAATCAATAATGCATCTTTTTTTAGTTGTTAATTATATAAATTAAGTTAAAATTGGAGTTCTGTGAAAGTTCTATCCAATTTATGTTATTATGTCAGACGGGTTTTCCTCGGTAACTTTTATAACAACGGAACTTGGATGTTAACTTTGATATTAGATTAATTGTTCAAAACAATCCGACTATAAAAATTCTACAAAATTATCAATAAATTGGTTAATCTAACTCTTTGGATTAAATGAAATCATTCGACTAAAGAAATTGATCCACTCTGTAATTTCATTAATTGTTAAAATTCTGTGAAACAACCCGTCTCTAAAAATTCTTACAATTATTTTCCCAGTAAATCATCAATGTAGGTAGGCATCTTCAAAATTGAAATTAAGTCGTCTCAATGTGGTCTAACCACAGTTTGAAAATGGCCTTGTAAACCGACACAATAATAAAATAAAAAACAAATACTGGCAGGACTTAATAATAACATTATTAAACATACGAGAGGTGGGAGGGCTGACAGAGATATCGAAAGAAGGGTAAATGCAGGCAACTCTATTAATGGAGGACTGAACGCCGTTGGTGCCAACAAAAAACTGTCCAAAGAAGCGAAGTTAGCCGTCCATAATGGAGTGCTGGTACCTACCCTGATGTAAGGCAGTGAGGCATGGAACTGGCAGAGGAAGGATGAAAGTAGACTGAATGCTGTGGAAATGAGATCCCTGAGGCGTATGTGTGGTAAAACCATGTACGATCGTATGAGAGATGTGGAGATCCGCGAAGAATGCAAGGCTGATGTAAGCGTAATGAGTAAGATTAAGAAAGGACGCTCAGATGATTTGGGCATGTAGAGCCAATGAACGAGGAAAGGAGTGCAAGGAGAATATATGACGCAAATGTGAATGGTAGAAGAAGTCGGGGACGCCCGAGGAAGACATGGCACGACTAAGTGGATCGGATACTGCTATGCGAATAATAGAAGAGCATGTATGAGACGATGTATGAATGTGAACGAGGCAAGGAGTGTGTGCCAAGATCGAGTTGTTTGGCGGTCCGTCCTCTCTGCCTACCCCTGCGGGGAAATGGCGTGATGGTTAGTTAGTTAAATTAAATTCTTAGAAATTAAATGGAGTTATACACAAAATTAAACACAAAACAAACAATAAGTAAAAATTACATAATTGGCCTTGCATTCTTTCCAGATATCATCTAATCAAAAGTAATCGTAAAAATAACTCAGCGTTATCTGCCAATTTCACGCCCACTTAGGCCTTACACGTGTCTCGCTACTCGCTACTCGCTACTCGCTACTCGCTAACCGCCACTAGTATTAGTTTATTAGTTGTCTGTACGCACACACTATAGTATAGTTAGGGGGAGTATTTATTTATAAACGGTAAATAGAAGCCCGCACGACTATACCAAACAGATTGAATGGGTTTAGTGCTTCCGGGTCTGTGGAGCGAGGTTCAGGGTTGCCGATTCCAGGGGAATTCCCCAAATCGCGGGGAGTAACTAAGATTTTTCCAGTATTGGATTTTCGGTATTTACAGGAGAACCTTTTTATGGGGAAAATGCCGGGATTGTGGCCAGTTCTTGATTATCGAACCACATTGAAAAAAAAAATATTCACAATAATTATGAGAATGTAGGAATTATAATTTAATTTTCTTTAGCAGCAATGACATAAGACGCCACGAGTAAAATGCAAAAGATGTGGAGTGACCTGCATAGGAGGCATACATTAATTAATTAATTACTCAAAAGGGGGGGGGGGGTCAGCAAAATCTCACGTTACTTGAAAAGAATATGCAAAGTGGCCCAAATTTATCTCACCAAGTGGGGGGAGGGGTCCTAGATTGGAAGTAAAATTGCTCACGTAATTAATGTATTCCCCCTAACGAAGACCACCACCAAGGAGAGACTTGTCCGGGCGTTGATTTTCCCCACATTTCTACGGTACGGTGTGGAAACGTGGACATTTAGAGCCAGCGAATGAAACCGGATAGACGCCCTCTAAAGGTGGTGCTGGAGAAAAATGCTCAGGATTTTATGGACACCCAGACGTACAAATGTGTCAATTCTTGAAGAGCTAGGGATTCACAACAGGCTTTCAACTATCTGCCTAAAACGTATCTTAAGATATTTTGGACACGTTGTTAGCCAAACTGGGGATTCCAATTTGGCGAAAGATTTGGACATAGTCAATGGCAAAGCGGAAGGCCAAAGAAGCAGAGGAAGGAAAGAACATGTATTCAAAATAGTAGCCAAAATCAGTAGCTTTTCTTTTGTTCTGGGTACACTGAGAAATATATTAAACATCGAATCGGTAATGGCCGCATACTATGGTTATGTATATTCAATAATACAATACGGAATTATCTTTTGGGGAAACTCAGTAAACGCCAAAGATGTTTTTATCATCCAAAAAAGATGTATAAGAAAAATGACAAACTCTGCTAATCGGGATTCATGTAGACCTATATTTAAAAATTTGAAAATTCTTACAGTCACCGACATATATATAATGGAGTTATGCATGTTAGTGCGATCATCTCCAGAAAAGTTTCCACAAAAAAAACTCTACACATAAACACGCTACAAGGTTTACAGAAAATTTGTTAATACCAAAAGCAAACAAAACAATTTTCCAAAAAGGACCCTTTTACATGGCCATTAAAGTATACAACAACCTTCCACATGATATTAAACAAATAAAAGATACACTCAGATTTAAGTCATCACTAAAAACATTCCTTCTGAACAGGTCTCATTACACATTAAGTGAATACCTCACATAGGTACAACTGTTTTTATATTTATATTTATATAATAAATTAAAACAATTTCACTTTGTATTACACCACTTTTATATTTATATTTTATTTGTGTTCATATCTGCATAACATGTTAGGTTAACTGGAAGAAATAGGATATAGGTACCTATAAGTTATACCTTTTGTACTAAATGTAAATTTTGTACAATAAATGATTTTGATTTTGAAGGTCACCAATGCGCTGGAGTGACCAAGTACCACTGGCGTCTGGTACGTCGGTGTCCGAAGCTCCCCACGCAGCGCAGGACCGCGAGGAGTGGAGAAGCCTTGTCCACCATGGAAATTGGAGTAGAGGTCACGATCCTCAGCAATGAGGAAACAATTGAAAAGAAGTTCAAACAAATTTCTGTTATAAAGCCTGAACGAAAGAAAAAATCCGAAAATGACTACTTAATAATAAAAAATGCTAATTTCAATGGATTTTTGTTTCATTTCAAAGGTAAAGGAACTTGTGGCGAATTTGAACATCTATTGAGGGAATTTTAGAAGAGATGCATTGACAACCCTGGTGGTAACCTTCCCTCGCACGTGGAGCGGCAGGGTCACTCTACTCTTAAGGCCTTGACTGCCAACATGTCGACCTAATAATAATAATAGGCGACAACCTGAAATATTGTGAGTATTCTGCAGACCAGAGTTTCCTAACTTGTTTGAATGACTGCCCCCTTTTACGAGTTTTTCTTCGCTGATATTTCTAACTTGCTTGGCTCACATCCCATTTTACGATATTGTGTTTTTCCCCGGTGAGAGTTGTAACTTGTTTGGCTCACTACCCCATTATAGGATATTATGTTTTTTCCTCGGTGAGAATTTTTACTTGTTTGGCCACCACCCGCTTCTATGAGTATTTTCTCAGTTAGATTTCTAACTTGTTTGGCTCACTACCCCATTATAGGATATTATGTTTTCCTCGGTGAGAATTTTTACTTGTTTGGCCACCACCCGCTTCTATGAGTATTTTCTCAGATAGATTTCTAACTTGTTTGGCTCACTACCCCATTATAGGATATTATGTTTTCCTCGGTGAGAATTTTTACTTGTTTGGCCACCACCCGCTTTAATGAGTATTTTCTCAGTTAGATTTCTAACTTGTTTGGCTCACTACCCCATTATAGGATATTATGTTTTCCTCGGTGAGAATTTTTACTTGTTTGGCCACCACCCGCTTTAATGAGTATTTTCTCAGTTAGATTTCTAACTTGTTTGGCTCACTACCCCATTATAGGATATTATGTTTTCCTCGGTGAGAATTTTTACTTGTTTGGCCACCACCCGCTTTTATGAGTTTATCCTCAGTTAGATTTCTAACTTGTTTGGCTCACTACCCCATTATAGGATATTGTGTTTTCCTCAGTGAGAATTGTAACTTGTCTGGCTCACCACCCGCTATTACGAGTGTTTCTTAAGTGATATTTCTGTCCAAAGAAGCGAAGCTACCAGTCCACAATGGAGTGCTAGTACCTACCCTGATGTATGGCAGTGAGGCATGGTACTGGCAGAGGAGGGATGAAAATAGATTGGATGCTGTAGAAATGAGATCCCGAGGCGTATGTGTGGTAAATCCATGTACGAGTATGATCGTGTGAGAAATATGGAGATCTGCAAGTAATGCAAGGCTGATGAAAGAAAACGTAACAAGTAAGATTAAGAAAGGTTTGAGCATATAAGTAAGGAAATATACAACGCAAAATGTGAATGGTAGAAGAAGTCGTGGACACAATAATAGAAGAATATGTATGAGATGACGTTTGAATATGATTGAGACAAGGAGTGTGTGCCAAAGACCGAATTTGGTGGTCTGTCTTCCCTGCCTGCTTCTGCAGGAAACGGCGAGACGGTTAGTCAGCAATTTCTAACTTGTTTGGCTTACCGCCCTCTTTTATGTTTCCTCGGTGAATTTTTAACTTTTTTAGCTCACCACCCCCTTTTACGAGTTTTTCTCAGTGAGATTTCTAACTTGTTCGGCTTATCGCCCCATTTACGAGCGTTTTCTAAGTGAGATTTCACACTTTTTTGCCTCACCGACCCCTTTTACGAGTTTTTTACGTACATATATACATATTTGAATTTAATTTTGTTTTCTTGATTGAATGCAGGTACGAATGATCTATTAAAAACTAACACTACTAAGTGAGAGTTCTATGATATCTTCAGCATTTTTTCTGACTATTTTCTCCATTGTGGAAAATGCCACATAAGCGGTTGTATTCACGCAGAACAACGAATCTGCAATGAATCTGCTGACGAGTATAAAGTTTTCCTACGGTTTTCTATTTTGAACGAGGCTATTTTTTTTTTTTTAAATTCCTTTATTTTTCCCATATTTTACAATTTATATCTACATATTTTGAAAATCATAACAATAATGTGGGAACCTACTAAGGCGCAGCCTGTGCGTGGGTAATATAGTTAAAATAAGTTTTATTTAGTACCTAGAAAAAACAAAACAGTGGTATATAAAGCAAAAACAAAATTTGTTTTAACATTTTGTACAAAAAGTGTAAAACAATAGTGTACGGTTAAATACTAAATGATATGCATTGTAATAATAGGTGTAAAGTTTGTGAGAAAGTGATATAAGTGATATATTGATCGACACTCTGAAGTTATTTGCCCCTGGATCCCTCTAGGGCCCCCTAGGAGAAGATATCACCTACTTTGGAAATCACTGGTTTAAACCACAACGTGCTCGAAAGAATAACCATAACCGGTTAAACAAAAATAGAAAATAAATTCTGCAATAAGTTCTTTCGCATAATCACAACACGGTAACATAACAATAAAGAAAACAACACGCAGGCCTTAAAATGCCCATAAATATAATAAAAACATTTTTTTTAAAAATCCACTTAAATATATTGCGCGGGATTCGAATCCGCAAACAATCTACTCAAAGACAAACATGTAAACCACAAAGAGTGTATGTTTCAAGTGTTTTGGTAATTTATTTATTTAAACGCCATATAATGGCTTTTACATTCAATTGATAGGTACATGATATTATAAGTATACAGTGCCACACAGGAGATTATCAATAATAACAAAATAAGAATGAACATTTAACAAAGTATGTATGAAAAAAGTATTTAGGTATAGGATACTATTATGTGTTACTAAACTACTGTTACTATACTAAAAAAATAATAACAAAGTTATAATAACAGAGAACATAATATTTAAATAGGATTATTTAGAATAAAAAAGATGTAAACAAAGGGGACTTCTCAGAGATGTAAACAAAGAGTAATGAAAAATATTTGCTCCAATCGTATGGGCAATCTACGCTTTGAGTCGGGAAACTGCGGGTTCGATTCTCGTCATAGTGCAAAAACTGAATTCATAGTGTCATGCTCTAGTGTTAGAAGCTCTCAGTATCGCCTTGGTGATGCAATCATTCAGGATCGAAACATTGCTTGAAATGGCTTTAGCTGTGTTTGGTGATCATTCCCCACCTTCCTCTCCTGAATCTCACTAGCTCTGATTAGCAGGGAACAGTTTAGTGTGCGGTATTCATATTAAATAAAATACATCGTAGAAGTTTTACAAAAATTTGAATTCATCTATTTTTACGAAAACGCTCTATTTCTTACAAAATTATGGATCGATGATTCCAACATTACAATACAGATTTCGAAAGGCCAACCACAAAATTCTTTTTTTTTAAAGTTTTTGATGAAAAAAATACACAAAATTGCCGTATGCGTCACATTTTTCAGAATTTTATTGGCTAGAAAAAGAAGCAGAGTATTTTCATGCCCAATCTGAAACAGCGAACAGTCCAGTGTTTCTCAACCTTATTTGTGCCACGCCCCACTTCATTAGCCATAAGTTGTTTATAATTGTTTGCCTAGCTTGTAGTTTTTTAGATTTTAGAAATGTATTATAAGTTTGTACAGCGCCCTTGAGGTGATTTTTCACAAAAACGGCGCTATATAAATCATCCAAATATTATTATTATTATTATTAACCCTTCCAAAATCTCAATGCCCTTGCACACTTCTAAGGGTTACAAGTTTGTACAGCGCCCTTGGGGTGATTTTTCACAAAAACGGCTCTATAAAAATCATCCAAATATTATTATTTTTACCTTATTATTCAGATATTTGACAATATTTGATCAATTTCACCGAAAGTAAGGTAAAATTGAGCTCACTTCAGGCACACAGCCACGCCCACATCGATTTATCTTTTAGTTAAGAAACATTATTTAAAAGGCCATTTTTTAAAAACGATACGCGAAATTGAGGAGCATTTACACAAAGAAAAATAATGATCCCAGGCGGTTTTTTTACCCGTTATCGCTTGACATTGTTTTGTCAGATCTTTCATTACAAGGGATACACACTAGTACTGGGCGTTGGCGATAATTCTATCCAACGCCAACGTCGTTATCGTTGGCAATTTTCAACTGTTGAAAATAACGTCGACGTTGACGCAACTATAATAAATAGGAGATCGACACGATACTAAAAAAAAATATTTCAAAATCGTATTAAGTAATCCCTTTTAACGGATGGTTCCCCGAATCGTTGATGTATTATTAATTATTATTATCTCTATGCCCCACGCCCCAATCTATGCCACACGTAATAATAATCCTATAATAACGTTGAAAGTTGAAACTGTTGGAAGACGTTGGTTTCGGTGTTGAAAATATTACCCTGTTGAAATATTAAGACGTTGAAGATATATTTTGCTAGTCACTGATAAATTCGCTTGTTGCTTGGCGCTACGGATCGGCCGTATTGGACGGGAAAAAAATCGTGCAGTAGGTACGTACATTACCAAAAGACCATGTCTAATTGGGTATAATATCGTTCACGAAGTGTGATCTCTTGACCCTTTTGATTATATCATTCCAACACCGTTGAAAACAATAGGTACAAAACTTAGCTGTTAGGCGACCGGCGTTGATAATTATCAATAGGTTATTTTTTGCTTGTCGTTGATAAATTTGATTGTTCCCTGGCGCTGCGTATCGGCCGTATTGGATGGGAAAATAAACAAAAACGTTCAGTAGGTACGTTCATTACCAAAAGACCTCGTGTAATTGGGTATAATATCGTTCACGAAGTGTGATCTCTTGACCCTTTTGATTATATCATTCCAACACCGTTGAAAACAATAGGTAAAAAACTTAGCTGTTAGGCGACCGACATTGACAATTATCAATAGGTTATTTTTTTGCTTGTCGTTGATAAATTTGATTGTCTCCTGGCGCTGCGTATCGGCCGTATTGGATGGGAAAATAAAAAAAAGTGCAGTAGTTACGTACATTTCCAAAAGACCATTTAAAATATCGAGTATTGTTGTTCACCAAGTACAAACTCTTAACCCTTTTTATTTATTAGGCAGTTGAATCGTTGACTGCGTTGAATAATATTCGCATGTAGGTATTATATTTCAACTGTTGGCGCTAATTATTTTCAACAGCGTTGGACGTTGAAGCAATATAACTATTGTTTCCAACGGCTAGTTATATTTTAATACAGTACTAATACACACACATCTGTCTGTCCATGGTAGGTATGAATCAAAATGAACGCTTGCGGACGTGAACCACAGCCATCCATTCCCGTCCATTTCACACCTTCCTCGCTGCACGTACTCAAGTGTCAAGCTCCATGGGCAAAGGGCCACGGTTTGTTTCCCTTCGCGTGGCACGTGCCAGCTATTCATGTTATGGCCTCACGTGTGCCTTTGAATCTGCACGTAGCCATTTATAATTTCCGCACCTACATAATAATATATATTCAGTGTAACGCTCCGGCCATAATATAATCATGATGTGTAGATTACAACATCCTTTAGTTTTTTTTGTTTTTTTTTTATTTGAATTAGATTGTATTTGACATTTTTGAAGAAATCTACAACGATTACATTTTAGGTACCTATAATGTAAAAAAAATGATAAAATTCAACCGTTGATTTTCCAAAGATAAGTCAATATTTAAAAAAAAATGTCCTTGATAAAGAATAACTTTTAACTAGATAATACTGAAATGAACAGTCAAAATCAAATTCAAAATTCAACTTAAAATACAGAAAGTACAAAAGATAGGTACATCCTATTTCTTCCAGCTAACCCAAAAAAATAGACGTTATATTATAAAAACCAGCGATTAAAATGAAAATAAAAAACAGAGGTATTTAATTTACGTAGTGTATTCATTCATAGTGTAATATCTATAGTGATATTTGTTAAAAATAAATGTTTTTAGTGATGATTTAAATTTAGTACATCGTTTATGGTTCCATGCCAACCGGAGAATAAAGTCAACTCAACACCTCTTTGAAAAGACAAAGCTATTAAAAAAATATTAAAATAGTCTATAACCTTAACCTAACGTAACCTATTTTTTTTTTCATCATTCTAAATATCTTTTGGAGTTGTTTTTTTTTTATTCCGAGTTATCCGGTCACCAACGTTTATTTGTTTAGGTTGTAAAAGGTTCTTATATACTTTAATGGCTATGTAGTAGGATTCTTTTTGATATATATGTAGTTTTGTTTGCTTTTGGTATTAATAAGTTTTCTGTGAACCAAGAACCTTATTAAGTTTTTTTGTGGAAACTTTTCTGGAAATAATCGAGCTAATAGGCATAACTCCATTAAATTATATATGTATGTCTGTCACTGTTAGAAGTTTGAAGATTTTTAAATATGGGTCTACATGAATCCAGGTGATCACAGTAATTTTTCGTAGGCATCTCTTTTGAACGATAAAAACATCTTTGGCCTTTACTGAGTTTCCCCAAAAAACCATTCCGTATTTTACCATTCCTGGAACAAAAGAAAAATCACAGATTTTGCTACCACTTTTGATACATGTTCTCTCCAGTATATTTGCATCTTGTTGTATTCACAGCAGTGAACCTCAGAGTAACATTACTCTGAGCAGTGAACACGTTTGGGAAGGTTCAATGTGATTGTTATTAAAGCTGACATTTACGCTTATAGGTGTAAGCTTGTACTGGACAAAATTTTAGAACCTCAGTTTTGTTTGTGTTAAGTGAGAGATTTTGTGATAACAGCCAGTTTGGTAGGTACTTATTGACAAGTCTCGTTAACATGTTTATTAAACTCGTCAACGTCTCCAGTACATTCAAATAGACAATAGACAAAGCGGGTGTCATCAGCAAACATTGAACATTCTGTGCCAGCAATAATCGGAAGTTCGTTTATGTACACAAGGAAGAGGAGAGGCCCAAGAATGCTTCCTTTTGGCACACCCTTGTTAGGGAACGTACCCATACTACGTGATACGTTTAGGGGGGGGGGGGGGGTCTTCAAAATGTCACGCTCCATACAAATGAGCGGCGGGTTGCTTAGGTTTTTGGTCACCGGGGGGGGGGGGTGGGGGGGGTTAAAAATTGCAAAAAATTGGTCACGTAGTATGGGTACGTTCCCTTAATAGTTCTCCTTTGGGACTCTACCATGTACTGCACCAATATTTCGTCAATATTTGAAATTTGAACTTTTTGCTTACGATTACGATTGTTTAGGTACAATTCAAACCAATTTGAACCTCTTATACCAATATTTTCAAGTTTAATTAGATGAAGCTTATGATCAACATTATCGAATGCTTTTATGAAATAACTCATAACGAGAACATCAGATAATATCAAATAAATTATGTATTTTGTAACTTTGCATTAGCCAGTCAGTATATTACGCAAAAATTGTTTTAAGAACGAGATTAAATTGTACGAATTGTGGTGTACGTGTCATAAACCAAAGAGATAAACAGCTTACTTCGCCGACCTGAAGACAAAATTGCATCGGGAAAAAATTATTAACGAATGTGGGCTAAGCTTGTTGATTCGAAGGCCAGCAATCAGCAAAACGCATAAAATAATACAACATACGATCGTAATCATAATTCGTTTCGGATTACCTCCATTAAAAATATAACATGTGAATCAATCTTATCGTTTCGGATTACCCACATTAATAACACAAAATTGAATCCATCAATGACCTCAAGCTATTTTCAAGACAATATTTTTTTTATTACATCTGATATACCCGTCATCAGACATGACCGTACAGCTACGGTTCGTAGTTTGTATGGTATGAAATCGATTCTGTTCGTAATATACACATTCGTATAACGGATCCGTATTACTAACATGCTTTGTGAACTGCGTCATTCCAAAACCGTGTAAAAAAGACCGTGATTAACTCTTAACTACCAAACCCCCCATTTTAGTTACGTAATTACCTACCCTCGGTCTGAGAGAATTTAATGGCAGATGGAGATAATTTGAAATAAAACTAATTATTTTAAGGGCTTTTACTATTTATCAAAATTATAGAAACATAAAAAATCAACAGTTTTTCTTAGATAAATAAAATTCTCTTCATAAACTCAAGAAAACGTAACATATTTGGAAAATGAGATCCATGATCAGATTTCAATCAAAATGTAATAATTACATTTACAAAATTGCAACTAACACTTACTACCTCTACCGCGGTCTCCTAGACCGGTGCCGAAAGTTCTTTACTCACCAAATGCAAACACGAGCACGTGTACCTCGTGTCTTCGACGAGCGCAAGCGCGCGGCAGTGCGGGTGGCGGTGCATGGGGAGAAGGTACACGGATGCAGAGGTATGCACGCTTAGTTATTCTCAAAAATAATAGTTAGTGTCTGTGAGACCGGGGTAGGTAGTTAATGGTTAAATGGCCAAAAATTGCTCGTAAATAAAAAAAAACTATGAAAATCAGAATCTAGAGAATAAAATATTTAGATACTCTTCGTCTTCACTGACCATATTAGGTACTTCAAAATAATTTTTCGGTTCATCCCGTACAAGGAGTTCTGCAGAATAATATAATTCGCCGAAATGTTTGATCATCATTCAGCGTAATCACATAATTCAGGCACATCGCCCCGACGCTAATTGCCATTATCGCCGATTGACACTGTCTCCTCGCCAGCTATTGGGCTGCATCTAGTCCCGCCTACCTGATGGCCAGTGCGACCGTCTCATTGGTCGGTGGTCGGTGGTCGGCACTGTCCCAAGGACAAGCAAGGTAATTGAACTTTACTATAGAGTGCGTGGAGGTTGGTGTAATCGCGCACATAATATTCATTATTATTATTAATCTAAACTTGAAACAGAACAACGTACAAAAGGTAAAGAGTAAAGGTCGCAATTGGAATCGCACCCATGACCTCTCGACACACAGGGACAACGACACTCTAACCTATTAGTTTACTTTATTGATTAGTTCCTTTAACCTAGTACTAGAGGCGAGGGATGCCATTGGTTAATTTTTACACCGCCGCCCAGTTTTACAAGTATGATCCCTGGAAGGGATGACCGATAAGGTACACGTTTTAACTCTAGAAAGTTAAGTTTGCTTCCCGGTTCTAACCGCGCATCTTCAGGTAAAATCTCCGGCAGGACTTAATCAAAGAGACGATTTGTAAACCGTCGACGTCGAGTTTCAGCTAACCTAGAGTAGGGTTGCCAACCGTCCTGTTTTCCCAGGACATGTCCTGCTTTTTGGCATGTCTGGGCTGTCCTGGATAGTTTTTAAGCATCGTCCTGAATTTTTAAAGAGTCCTGTTAAGGACCTATGTTTTAAAATTCGCGCGCCACTACTCTCTCCAATCGTTTTGTCACTGGGCTCGCGCCGCGCGTGTGAAAGTCGACGTTTTTTCACTAATACTTATAAACACACAGTGGTCAATAGAGGGAAATCGGTTACTTCCAGCAATAATCAAAATTATCTACAACATGAATATGAACTATGAAACATTGTATAATTATTTATTAACTCAACCACAAATGTAGAGGGACAATTGTGGAGTTGAAAAATACAATAAAAATAAAGAATAAAATAATGAAAGACTAAATAAAAATAAAAAAAATAAAACCTAAGAATTCGTCCTATTACATTTCTCACTTAGACTTGATTATTTTATGATTAAAAACATCATTCCTCCATTTGATTTGCTAATTTAGTAACTAAATGTTAGTTGAACACTTTAATAAAAAATGTGATTTATATTAGTTGTTTTATTGACCCTGTTTTTCAGTGCAATATAACTTTAACAATTAGTTACTGCTCTTATTACATATATAGTCCTGGCTTTAAACCGAAATATCCTGGTATTTCTACCGTCAAATCCTGGATTTCAAAGTTAGGAGATGGCAACCCTAACCTAGAGTGAATGGACTAGTTGAAACCCTTTTGGTAAAATGTTAAACGAGCGGTTGAGGGAACAATTAAGTTCCTTTGGGAGTGAACCCATAAAGTTTTTTGATCCTGTCTTGCTATTATTAAACTGTGTCATACTTGCAAATTTATTGTACCCAAAAATAAAGACTAATTGTGTTTACCGTAAAAATTGTTGATTTTATTTAATTATCCAGTTACATTATGAATTATTTACCTGTGAAAAATGTGCCATAATATTTGATATTTGGCAAATTTATATAGCGTCGGTTTTGTCTAAAATCACCTCAAGGGCACCATGTACCGTACCACCTGAGCGCTGTTTACGTTTATAGTAAGGGTAATTATTGTAATTATATACACGAAAATCTAAAAAGGTTATTCAGATCCATTTTCAGAATGATACAACATTTATCCATTGTTAATTTTCACAGCAATTTTTTTTCATGTGGAATGTTTGTTTATTGGCTTGTCGAGGTTTCATACATACCTATTATTTTTTTAATCTTAGTATTAGATAATCTCAGTCACTCCCTGGTTCACAGTGGAAAGTCCGCAATTTAGAATCAAAGCGTTTCTTGAAACAACTTCAACTGTGTTAAGACAATTAGTGACCAGATCTGATTAGTTAGGTATTTCCCAAACTGTCTCCTACACTCCCCCCCCCACTTCCCACTCAATCTAACAACATAACCCCAATTGGTGACGCCACAGTCCCACTAGCATCGGGCAGTTGCAAAGCTATAAACTAAAGCAAAATACAATAAACGAATTTATAAAATGTTACATAAATATGTGATTAAAAACACACTTGTGTCGGGATGTCACTAGTCAACCAGAATAATTTAAGAGTATGAATGATTGGGGATGAAGAAGCAAGGGGTGTATAAATGGCAAATCTGCCTTTCGCTCTCCGCGGTGATGAAACGATATTTGATCAAGTATGAAAATCGGAAAAAAATATGTATAATACAGTACGTCAATTTTGCATTAATAAATCACACCCAATTATGTTTATTTAGGTATTATTTATTATACCAATAGTTCACAAAACTGGAATGCCGGCAGACAACAAGTTTGGTGAGAAATTAACAATAATATACGTGTGAAATATATTGAAATATGCCCCCTGGGAAGGAGCCCGTCAAGGCTGATTGGCAATTAATTAATTATAATAATATTTATTGTTAGATATTATCACATAAAACAAACATTTGGTAGTTCCGTGATTAATGTTGAAATAGAAACCATCGTATCAATAATACATCAACTGGTATTCATTACTGTGATGAGTTTGGAAATTTCCAAACGTAATTTAAGTCACCGCTATCTAAGGTTGTGAAATAATACAAAACCATATTGAAAAACTCTGTGCTCACGCCTAATAGAATATAGTAGGTACCTTCAAATTAATATAGATAGAATCGTGAATAAGGCTTGTCGACAGAAAATATTATTATGACGCGAGTAGTGGAAGAAGTAACTAATCGTGGGACTTCCCTTCAAAATTCACGAGGGTTTCCCAATTACATCGAGAAAAGAATTACAATAAGGAACTCCAGTGAAAAATATTATGGCTTTAAAAAAATATGTTCCTATAGACCAAGAAACGCTGATTCTGAATATATAAGTTTTATTTCATAATATTAAACGCAGAGTTTTTAAAAAAATATTAAAAAGTGCATTTTTAAACCTCTTCTCAAAACACAGCGTTAAGTTGGCATTACTGAAATGGTTAACGGTGACGTCACACTTAACCTGTCACCTGGTGATAGTGTGTTGACATTTGAAATGACTTGAAGTGCACACGTACCTATGCAATTCAACATTTCGTGTGTTTGGTTTATTTTCATACTGTTTATAGAGATTTAGATGAATAATAGTTATTGTGTTTATTGAAACATAATTTAGGCCCTCAACAATTTACGAAAAGGGCTATATTTGCGGACAATCTGCAATAAATTTTGTCTATTTGAGGTTAAAGTCTTGTCATATTTTGACTTTTGGTTATGTATTTTCAAATTGTTTTTAGTATAGGGCTTTTTATAAAGTTGTTACACACTCGTCATGATCAGTGTATTATAAATACCCGTGTTTCTGTATGTATTATACATAAAACAATGTACCTACAAAGTAACGCCTGACACAAAACACGATGTCACATGTATTTGCAATGAAAGAGATGATTTATTGTTTTTATATTGCACTTTGATTAAATACAATAACAGTAGCGGTGAAATGTGGACATTTTACCAATGTTTTTCTATATTAAAAGCAGTTAATCTTGAATAAAAAACACACCTCACACCTAAAAGTCATTACAAAGCATTCTGCCATGACCGCCATGATCAGTGTTGCCAGCAGTGTCTTGTAAAAAGTCACCTAAAATATATAAAAAAGTAACCTTTTTGTGTGAAAAATAACCTTTCGTATTTTTTCCAGTGGAATGGTAAAAAGTTGATAGAATACATGAGGATATAAATAAACCAATCATCATGAGGAGCTCAGTATTAAAGTGGGACATAAGCCATTTGGATTATTTTTGAGTAGAGCGAGTTTTTTGTTTTGTATATACTGGTATGAAAAATCTGATATTTTTTTCTACCTGCATAACCTTGCCGGCGTAAATAGCGGGTACTCAAAATGCAAAAAGTCAGATTGAGCGATCAATCAGATTTGTCGAGTGAGCGAGAAGCTATGGTTAATTTGTAATTTACACATTTTTTTTTTTTTTAGTTTATTGAGGTAACAAACAGTAATACATATTTTAATAATAAAGTAACATATTACATGGTTGCATTAACCAGCGAAGTTTCCGGTAAAATTTATAATATATATATAAAAACATAGATTAAAACGTTAAAGAAAACATAAAGTGATAGAAAAAAAAAATATATATATATACAACAGAAATGAAAAAAAAACATACAAATTATAAAGCATATTATAGGATATATAAATAATCCAAATATTATTATTATAATAAAAAGAAGGAAAACAAACATAATGAGAATGAAAAAAAAAATAATAACATGCAGCAGGGGTGAAGAGTTCGTAATTAACAATTTGTTTAATTTTTTTCTATTACTGATTTAATAAATTGGCCTGAGGACAAATGAAAAATATCAGAGTCGTAAAAGATATCATTGAATTTTGTGCACGTCCTTCAGAGAAATGAATGTTGTGTGTAATTTGTTTTTGAGTGTGGGATGTGGAATAGTTGGTTTGATCTTGTGTTTCTTATTGGACAGTGGAAATTAATGTTTTCTAGAAGACAGTTGTTGTCAACAACGTTGTTAATGATTTTGAATAAAAATTTTTGGTCGGATATATTTCTTCTATCTTCTAAAGTTGATAAATTATGGAATGTTATGAGTCTTTTAGGTTTTCTGATGTTCGAAAAGATTTAAAGTCTAGGTGTTTCAATGTCTTTTTTTGAATTCTTTCTAACCTTTCAATATTTACTTTGTATTGGGGATTCCATATGACTGATCCTAATTCTAATATTGAGCGAAACGTGTTCCTCTTTCACAATAGTGTGAAAGAGAAAGAAGTAAAGTTTTGCTATAAGTGTATAGTCCACGATTTAGCAAGCCGTTAGCCAACACGAAAAAAAAAACAAAAGAGCATTCCGTTTGACGTTGGTTCTGAAAAATCACCTAAAAGTAACCTTTTGAGTAGTGTAACCTGAAAGAAACCTTTCAGAGTAAAAAATCACCTAAAAGGTTACAAAAGTAACCTTCTGGCAACGCTGGCCATGATTCTTCATTCAAACAGGGATGTTCTGCCCAAAAAAATTATTTCCCTAGATTTCGAAGTGAAATTTCCCTAGAATTTCACATTTACGCAATTACCTACGTAGCCACCCGATTGTGTAACACTAATCCTGTTATATGTTAATTAATATGATAATTAATTGGAAAGATATCGGAACTTGGTAAATATACTAATAATACCGTTATTTTCCAAATAAAACACTTTTTGCTACGTGAAGTAATAATTTAAAAGTACGAATACACTCACCACTGAATTAGAAACTGAATTCCAAATAATAAAAAAAACACTTTGCAAAATAAAAATCATAAGCAACCCGCCGCTCATTTGTACCAAGCGTGGTATTTTGAAGACCCCCCCCCCCCCGAACGTGTCACGTAGTATGGGTACGTTCCATAATATCATTTTGAGTTGTCAGTGTTAAAAATAACATTGCATGTAAGTACATGAACAATAATTAAGATTCATAGGAATTCCAAAAAATATATATACGTATATATATACATATATATATATATAAATATTACCAGTAATATTGTCATATGTAATAAAATTTTTGCCAGAGTTCGAAATTTCCCTAGATTTTGTCCTGATTTCCCTTATCCCTAAAAAATATTTTTCTCCCCTAGATCTAGGGAAATTTCCCTCGACATGACATCACTGATTCAAAATGACAACTTAAAAAGTAAAAAACTAACGGTGGGTGAAGACCACCATAGATACGGTGCGTTTCTGGGAGTCTTTAAAAATTAAAACTTTGACAATTATTTTAACTATTAAAACTAACTATAAAAATAAAAATAAAAATGCAGTTATTTAAGTTTGAAGGTCTTTATTCATTAAAAAAAATGGACTGGAGTTCTCTATTCTCAATTACATCGAGAAAAAACTGGTAGTACAAGCGGAAAGCTTGTTATTCTAGATCACATAGAGCATAGAGCAGGGGTACTCAAACTTGAACTGCTGGCGATCTACTTTAATATTCTTAGACTTTGATCGATCGACTCTGACAGGCTGAAGCGCCCGGGGGGGGGGGGGGGGAGTAGAAATTATTTTTTATTGCGACCTCATTTTATGCCGATTTTTATCACATGTGACCAGTATTCTTCCAATAAATTTAAACTACACTCAGAACAAAAGAATGTTTTTTTTATTCTGGCAGTATGCAAATAGTCTACAACTAGATTTTTATAACCGCACTTCGAATAAGATAATTTCCTTCAAAAAGTGTCAGCAGATGAATCCACAACTTGAATTTTACATTGTGAACACAAACATGGTTTAAATTAAATCTGTATGTGGCGAATTAAAACTAAACTCAGAACATGAAAATATTTTTTTATTCTGGCAGCACATTGCATAGCCTGCTAGTCTGCAATAAAAAAATTATAACTGCACTTCGAATAAGATAATATTTTCCTTCGAAATGTGTCTGATAAAAACTGTGAATAGATCTATTTACGTCGGCAAATTTTTCTCGAGATCGACTCAAAGAGCACTCGCGATCGACCGGTAGATCGCGATCTACCGTTTGAGCACCACTGGCATAGAGTATATAGAGAACCCAAAATTTCGATCTGAGTTTTCGATTTTTTTTTGGAGGCGGTCTAATCTTCGGCGTTTTAAGAAATTAAACAACTGTTACGTTAATTCACAAAAATAGACATATTTTTTTTTTCTAATCATCATCTTTTATGCAGTAGGTTTAGACAGAATTTCACCCTTTTATCTAATAATTTAAATTTTATCTCGCTTATAACTCCAATTTATATAATTTTTCCTAGAAAACTAAGACTTCGTGTACTTTTATTTTATGTATAATTAAAATCTTAAAATAATAGACGTACTTTAATATTATTATCACGCACAGGCTTTGTTTGATTTTGTAGATTTTTTTTACATTTCGGCATTTTTTTTTTCCATTTTCATTTTATTAGCCTGTATTTTGCAACTGTTCCAATGTAACAAAAAAATTCAATTAAAAAAGATTAATAAAATTATATATTTAAGGTAGGTTCTTGTAGTAGTAAAATTAAAGCAGAGAAGATGTAGATATCAGTGTATGCAAGTGAACGAAGCAAGAAGTGTGTGCCAAAACAGTGTTGTGCGGCATTCATCATCTTGAAGAAGATTCTGCGAAAAAATGAATTGAATTACGTTCTCGTAGTAGGTCAGAAATAAAAATGGAAGAGATAAGAACGAACAAAAAGTAAGGAATGTTATTCATATCACGATTATGTAATTCGTATCGTTGGAAAGAATATTTTTATCAGAGTTTACGAGATATTTAATTAAAAAGTCAACAAAAGCCATTAGAGACACAGTTTCTAAGAAGAGTAATAAAATTTTCAGCGTAACGATTCGATGAGAAGATTTATGACTAATTAAATACTTGGAAATTTGAATAATAATTTAGGAGCATCCTAGTTGAATATCCTAGTTTGTATTCTTGTTTAGAATTCTATATTTAATACATATAATAATGGATAATTTAATTCCTTGCATAATCATTATTTACACCTTTACACGTGGAAGCCATTTATAACAGCTTTGCTGAAGCACCATAACAGTAGGTAGAGCTGTCTCAGTTAAGATTGGAATCCTTAATTATCGCACGAAACAGTAAGAATAGATTTAAATCTGGTTTTGTTCAACTCCTGGGCGGTACATTTCAATGGTAAACACTTCCCCGAACGAGAGTTTTGTGCGAAATCCAAGGCTAAATTGTTCGCTTTTCGGAACATGGTCTATAGAAATCATAGGTCTCATAGAAATCGCTGTCTCCCGTACTGTCATAGTGAGAAATATAATATATACGGTGTTAGAAAAAGAAAACACCATGCTTTAATCACAAATCAAAACTCCTATTGGAACAACGGACACTATGATACGACACAAAAAACTCATTTTTTTAAATAGATTCTTATTTTCCGTAAAGTGGTGAATCATTTAAATTTACTGAATTAAAAGTAAATGTTCTTTATGCAAAAACAGCGTCATGTCATGTGCGTCGCGCAATTTTTAATGCATACTGATGTTTAAAATGTTACCTGACTATTATAAAACACGAAAAGGACAATTGGTACTCATGAGGTATTTTTAACTCATCCCTTTGTTTCGCAAACAGCACACCAAAGCCAATTATCAAGTTCCTGTACAATTTGTAAACAAAGAAAGACGCGACATGTTCGAGACAAAGCAGGACTATTAGTACTGATATTATTAATATTTTCCAGTTACAAAATTCCAATTCAAAGAATCCAAAATCAAATGACCAGTATGTGGAAGCTTACCTCAAATTTTCCACTTGGACGATAATATAATAATCACAATACGTCAACCGGATCGCACCGATATCGTCCAGTAACAGATGCCCAATCAAAGAAAGCATTCCTCATGTTAGATTATCATCGCCAGACCAACTTGCCCAAAAATATTGGCATCGACTTTTTCTCATTATTGATTGTTCTACCAACAGCAAATGAGGATGAGAAAAATGTCCGAAGTGTCACGTACAGAGATAATACTAATTATAATTATTCTGTGAAACAATCAACGGTAGTTTATCAGCAAACAAATCGATCACACGCTGACGGATCGGGTACGGGAGTGAAAAGCGCGTGTTTTTCTTTTTCAAAGTGTGGAAATTATCTTTAATTATACGACACACCAGTCAAAGAAAGTTAGTTACAAGTCCGAAAAACAAATTTTCGGGTTAACTACCACCATTGCATTCGTCCCTTTGTGATCTAATCCATTTCCTCAAGGAAATTCAATACTTTTTAAGTTAGAGTTATGATTCACAAATTCAGTTTTCTTTGTGGGACCATAACTTAAAAATAACATACAAAAGCTAGTTAAGAGATTTTGATTTGATTTACATATATTGAAAAAATGTGTATTATTATTTTTCCTTCTTATTCAAAGCTCAAAATCACTTGGAATTACTTTTAAATAATAATGTTTTTATTTCAGGGTGTGGTGGGGAGGATAGTGCAATCCCACACATATTTACACAACTTTTGTTTTGAAAGGGGAAATTTATATAAAATTATAGTAATTATCTATTGCGCCAGGGTTTCAGGTGCGAAAAAAAATGGCATAAGTAATTTTTTTTCCAATTGATACATCGAGGCTCACGACGAAAACGAGCTGAAAATACATAGATGCGCTCAATCACAAATTTCAGACAGAAAATGCTGTGCAAATTTTACAAAGTAAGAACTTCAAGTCAGTTATGCTTACAAGATTTTAGTTTTATTGTTGCGGCAATCTTATTAATTTTTATCAATGTAAAAATAAATTAGGAGACTTAAAAAATTCAACTTTTCAAATTCGTAATTTTCACTCGAAATTCGCAATTTTCAGGTAAATAAAAAGGGAATTTTCGTATTTTTCAGGCAATATTCTGCTGTTTGAAAGTTAGATATATATTATATTGTAACTTTTCTAAATATTTCTTTTTCTATGGTTTTGACAAGCTTGAAAACGCCGGGTACCATAATTATTATTTCTAAAAAGGAAACATAAGATTGATTTTCGATGAAACCATGATAGGTTAAGAGAGTTCAGGTGTGAATCAAAGTAAATGTGTTACATTAATGTAGATTCCTCCTCAATGAAGAATCGTGTCGTAATGTTGGCACTGCTTTCGTGTAAAGGGCTTTGCCCTGCATAGTGCATAGCATCTACACCCTGTTGCCAGATTGCGATTTGATATTTAGAGAGGATAGATAATGTTGTTAAATTGAGTGCTGGTCCCGGGTAAGACTAGAGGATCTCGGTTCGAGTCCCACTTTCGACTGTCACTTTTTTAAATTTTCGATGTTTCAACGTTAAGCGTAGTGACTTTGCAATTCTGTAAATTTGTTTGTGTGTTCCTTGTCCGGTCAATCCTGTCAAGGTGGTAGCCGTGTTGGATAAGTTCGCATAAGCGTTACGAGCTGTCAAATCGAAATTAATGAGGTCCACTACTGTTCACAGAACTACTAGTTATAATTGTAAATATTATATAGCTCAACTTTAAAACAATGACTGAATAAAATTCCTAAGAGATCTGAATTCAATGCTTTAAATTAATCGTAAACCTTTCTAAAAGACCAGTTTTTTAACCTTATTTCCCCCAAATCCTGTTTTCCTCCATTTGTCGAAATCAACTGTATCTTTTTTTAGGCGGTTATGTTCTTCAGAGCACTTTCAAAATGGAATTCTAGTAATGTGTAAGCAAGTGTTTGCGGTCGGAGGAGACCCTGCTTAACATGTGCCTTTTTTTACATTAACACCACACAGGAGGCCCTGGGGAAAATAATTTCCCTCAGGGCCTATGTCATCTTTGAAGATGCTAAGTGGAGGGTCTTTTTGAGGAAAGGAAGGAGTGAACATGGGTCTTAAAGAGACCCTTGTTGTAGGAGGGAGGAAACACAGAGGCCGGCAAATTGTTTAACAGCCGAGCTGTTGAACTCAAGAACGAGTCGTAGAAACGACCCGTTTTCAGGTGACTAGTATCAACCGTGTACAAATGTAGGGCGCGTGTTTGGCGTGTTTCCCGACTATGGACCGGTGCCGAGGGGATCAATGACGCTAGTTCCTCGGAGCATCTTCCATTGTAATACCGGTAGAACAAGGACAGCTTCCCACCTGACGCCTATGCTCTAAAGATTGCAATCCGTCTGTTAAGACGGGAGAATCTATCAAACGCCCGTTTCTGCAGAGTCAAGTGCTTTTATTTTTAGGTATTTTGGAGCTCCAGACCAGAGGTGGCTGTCAAATTCAACCGCGGGGCGCACTTGCGATTTGTACAGGGTTAGCAGTTGTGTACTATCAAAGTATCTGCGGGCCCTGTACAGTACGCCCAGTTTCTGAGAGGCTAACTTAACTCTGGTTTCGATGGAGTCCCCGTACCTGAGCTGGTCACTTAAGAGTTACAACAAGCATATCGATGGAGATCCTGTTCGGAAGATTGCTTCCGTTGAAGGAGACTAGATGTGCCTACAACTTCTTTAAAAAAGTCGTGGTGAAATTCTTATTGTTATAACTTATAACATTTTATGGAATGGGGGCAGTCGGCACAAGTGTGTACCAAGAAACCATATTCAATTCAACAAATAAAGAAAAAAATAACAAATTCAGTTCGATATATTTGGCGTTACACCGATATAAAAGGTGGGACGGGTAGGGAATACGGTAAGTTCAATGATCAGAAACACTTTATTATCAATAAATACCTGCAATGGAAATGGAATCACTGCCTAGGCTAGGCACAATTTCTTCGGGTCGGTCTTAAGTTAAACTTATTTGGTTATCTACCAAACGAGATTGTTACTATTGTATGTAAACTGGTCTAGCTAAAAATTGGTTTCTGCACAATAGAAACTGGAAGTTCTATTATAAAAAGCTGGTCAGAATAGTGGACATCGGTAACAAAACTAATAAGGTTATTTTGGGATAGCCGCGCGCAGTATCCGTACACAACGTTGCATTTTAACATATTATGGTCCGGGTTTGATAACCATTAACAAGAAGGTAAGGTAAGTTAGTGGTAAAAGTAAAAATAATTTTTATGGATAGCAACAAAATTTATGGTGCTTTCCATACAAGACTCCAGGTAAAACATCGGCCCGTTCCAAATGGGTGCAAAAATTGTGTAACGGTCTTGGTTTTTACCCTTTGTGCGATTGAATAACGGTTACCAGCTTGTGATCATGCTTAAAATGATGCTAAAGACAAAAATTCTGTTGACTTGAAATTCTGTTGCTTGTTGGAAAATCCCTGAAAACTCGTGGTTCTTTCAGCTAAATAATTGGCAAATACTGCAGCAACAGCTCACCGACTGTTACCGTTCTAATAACTTTTCCTAGAATAACGATACTGATTCGATGTAACGATATTTCGATAAATAGGTAGGTGCGCACTGCGCAGTGCACTATTTGAAATACATTTGTACAATGACAATGCCGCTGTTTCCTCCGTCTCCCTTGCGCACGCATCGAAACGCGTTGTCTGATAGGCCCTACTCACCATCCGATTTGCACAACAGCTTGTAGGGTTCTGACAATCGTATTGCTTGTAGGCAATACCCCAGCCGAATTATTATTGATCCGCTGCCCCAGCGGAACAGGATCACTTCCAATTACCCCCCCCCCCAATCTGCAGCAAGTCCGGGCGTGCGTAGGCAAGACTCCAACCAAACACCCAATGTCTCGATCCCGAGCGTGCGGTTGTTAGCGACCTATAAACATGCCATTACAGACATTTTCAAATTAATGTTATTTAATTTTTTGCATTTTTGTGAAGTAAAACTTCTTTACGCACGCTTGACTTGGGGAGTAAGCTAGTGAATGCGTGACGAGAGCGTTACGAAGTGTGATCGGGCGAGGCGAACGGTCAGGCCTTTACGCACGCTTGACTTGGGGAGTAAGCTGGTGAATGCGTGACGAGAGCGTTATTAAAAGTTTGATCGGGCGAGGTGAACGGAAGTTGAGAGGGAGATATAAGTTAGTGAAGTTTTACTTCAGTCGTGTGGTCGAAAGCACACTCGTTTTTTTACTTAATTTATTATCAATAAAGCCAATATGAATCATATTATCAATAAAGCCAACGCTAATCCGACCCGTCAAAATTTTGAAAGTGACATGAGTGGCACGTTTTCGCCCAGCTCTACTCATGCGTGTTCAAAGAACAAAGTTAATCGTCACTCGTCACACTGCAAATCGGATGGTGAGTTGGGCCTACTACGAAGTATGAAGCACAGTACAGAGTTCTCTCGTTCGCCGACGAAGGGAAATGGTGCGAAAGATGGATACGGAGAGCGCCGATAAACCATAGATAAAGCGTGAGTTATGCGTTATGCTTTGTTTGCTCGCCGTCCCTCTCTAGAATAGCGCACACCACACAGACAAGACAACACACTAATACTCCTATACTACATCATGTGTTGTCCTCCGTTCGGTTTGTGGGTCATGCCTCTAGTCACGTAGACAAGAAACCTCGTAGGGCGAGGGGAGCGGCGTGGAAAGGGGGAAAGCAAACGCATTCGCAGCGAAATGCAAGCGGACCAATGAGAGGCGCGTTTGCCGCTTTTTTTACGATGTTCCTAAATCAAATAATAATAAAACAGAGAGTGTGTGCCGCCATTTATTTATCCGCCGCACAAAATGCAGTTTGCACTTTGGATAACAATTAGGTATTATTAATCCAACAAAAACAACATCATGTAATAATTATTAATATTTCACTTTCCAAAACAGATGTATAACGTTTAAAAAACACTGCATCCAGCACCTTGGCCAAATTCACACAATAATTTCCATAAAAATGTTATTTTCAGCATGAAAGTAAAAAATATTATTATACATATAAGAGAGGCGCAAAAAATTTACGAGAGTTTATCAGGTTTATAATAATAACAACCTACTACAGAAACCTCACACCTTTTAAATATATTTTTTAAATGTTTTCCAGCAACATTAACAAAGTTCAAAGTCATGAATTCCGTTCCAGTGCTAATAAATCTATTGCTGACTATGCATAATGGCGGATTTAAACACAAAAAAACACTTTCATTGAACGAAAACCTGATTTTTATTCAATGACGACTAATCGACTACACGAGGCATTTCGACGTTTTGATTTATCGTCGAAGAATGTCGGCGGAAAGAGGAAAGGGAAACGAACTAACGCTATTTCTGTGACGGGACACAAAATGTTTACTTTCAAGGGGGAAAAACAAGAAAATACAAAATTAGTTTCTAATCAAAGAACACCTGCAACTCCGAATATACTGGTAACACCATCCACGTGCGTTCACATTTGGAGCGCGTTGCTGATATTAGGTACCTACCCGATTTTACATAATAATCGAATTTGGGTTGGAGAAAAGCAGAGATCGCTCACAGATGCGAAGATTTACCTAGCTAACGATTACATGGAACGACAAAAACGTGAGTCGATGATAACGGTTATAATTTATAATACATTTTTGCCTAATAAAATAGTATGTAAGGAGTTTTATGTAAGGTGAGCCATTTTTAAAACTTTTTTAAAAATTAATATTTCTAAATTATATGTTTATTTCGAATTAAAATTACATACATTTAAAAATCTTATTTTATCACCCTTCAAAAACAGGATGCGTTCAGAAATGTTCTATTCATTTGGATTTATTGGTTTATTGCAAAACCAAAATGTTTTTACCTTCCGAGAAAATAGGTTTAAGGTACTGGTTAAGGCCTTGTGCGCGTAGGCGGTCAACCGCGCGGCCTGCCGCATTTTTATTTTAGTATGCAACCGCTCATATCCGTACGCACCCAACCGCCGAAAAATTTCATACTTTATTTATTTATTTATAAGTACATGTTACATACATAATAAATTTACTTCAGGAGATACATTAGGTCACCATACTAGGCAGCTGCCTGTATCATGGTGACCAACGGAGGATAGTTGTTTGAATTGGAGTCTAGTACTCGTAAGTGTAAACATATCTAAGTATATCTAAGTAAAATAATAAAAATTTAAAAAAATATAAATTAATATCATTCATTTCTTATGAATGATATTAATTTACTAAAATCAAAATGCGGCTAGCCGCGCGGTTGACCGCCTACGCGGCTAGCCACTAGTGCGCACAAGGCCTAACAGTCAAATATCTGACAAATTATCAATATTTGAAGTCTCGAGCGAAGCCAGGTATTAAGTCTAGTACCCAGGCGTTGCGATTCTTTTGATTCTTGAAACAGTTATGCCCTTCCGGGAAACTGGTGAAATGGACATTCTTCTACGACAAGTTGTTCTGTGAATGTATTGTCCATATTCAAACAATTCAGAGTCCTTCAGGGTCCACTCGTAAATTATTATTATTCCCAAAAGGCATTGCGAGTCTCTTGAAAGAAAAGAATGAAACAGATATGCCCTTCCGGGAAACAGGTGAAATGGACATTCTTCTACAAGTTGTTCTGTAGTTTGTATTGTTATGTACCAGTAAAATGAAATTTTTTGATCCGTGTTCACGTACATGGTTCACACTGATTCATTATAGCCCCTCCAGACTCACGGCGAGAAGCCCCGAGAACACCCGAGAAGCGTGAATGTGATGAGTTTCTCGCATTCTCTTTCTCGGGCTCGCCTGTTCTCGGATCGCTGTCGGTAAATTTGGCCGCTTCAAAGGATTTCTCGGGCGAGAAGCGAGAAGACTGCTACACTCACGTTTTGTCTCAGTGTTGTTTAGTGAGCGGTTGAGAGTAGACGTGCGTTATATTTTGGTTTTTGTTTCGAAAATTTTGTTTCCTTGCATTAAAAATCAACAAGAGTTGCAATTTATAGAATATTTTCAATCTGAACCGGTGCTATGGAATGCAAAACATCGAATTACAAAGACAAAAGTTTGAACCACGATGCGTGGAACAGACTTGGAAGAAATAATGGAGATGCAAGTACCTGAACTCAAAAAGAAAAAAGATTCCCCTTTTGCTAGTTAACGGAAATATAGAAAAATGGTGAATGATTCCTCTAAATCGGGTGCTGGTGAAAATGAAATTTATAATACAAACCTATATGGTTTGCATATGATGCTCTGGATTCCTTTCTAAATCAAGGGCTACGTTCAACGTTACAACGTTCACAAAATTATAATACGCCATGGCGCACAGAGCCAAACCTGCTGAATTTTGAATATCGTCTGTAATGTCGTCCATACCGGATGGGAAACAGATCACGAGTGAGAAAAATGAGAGTGTGGATAAGTGCTTGTTCTCGCCGTGAGTCTGGAATCGCCTTTACAGAACTAAAATCATTAAAAAAACCCACAGATACATTATAGCCAACCAAATTTATACTCTGAAATTTATTCGCGAAGAGAAGGTGTGATAATATTATTTTAAAAAAAGATTTATTGTTGAGAGGTCGAGGTCCACGGCTCCGAAGGATTGATTAGAATATTCTACAAAAATAAAAGATTTTGTCTGTGTATTCATTTAGACAAGTGTAATTAACATTACGCATCGCATGCCTAATCGAACACGTGTATTCCAAATATAAATAGACTGGAGTAATGCGTGTAACAGACGTAAGGAAATAATATAAATATATGTGTTCTGAAAGAGTGTTGGGTAGGTAGGACACGATTTTAAAATAAGTTTGTAGGTATGTTTGTATCCCACCTCAAATGGGGTAACGACGTGTGATATACAGAATATTTATGTTGATCCAAAACATTTTGTAATAATGCAAAATATTTCTATTGTTGCAAAACCTTTCGTAGGAATACGAAGAAAAATAATATGGTCAAATATATTATGTGAGGTGGTGGGACATTGTATGTCTTTGTATAGAACTAGGGAATGCAATCCCGGTATACCGGGATCCCGAAATACCGAGATCCCGCAGACATTTTGCGGGACTAATCTCGATCGAAAATTTTGCGGGATCCCGCTGGACTGGCGGGATTTCAGAGAAGCGTAGTTCATACGGATTTCAGAGCGGCGAACTAACTTGACAGCGGTTTTATTATACTTACATGATCCATATAAGTACGAAGAAGACAGAAGTCACTTTATTAATGTTGATGACACATTTAGTCTACCTTCAAAAAGTGTAATACGCAAGGCAATCAAAACTATAGTCGAAAGGCTAGAGTACACAGACACCGGTAACAACGCAGTAGCCACTGCTCCTGCTGGCGCTGATGATCCTTACGATGACGATGACGACACTCCTCTCGCTAATCTAGAGACATTCGCAGCAGCAGCACCAATGTCACTTCAAGACGAACTCGAACTTACTTTGATTAGTATGAAGAGTTCGAGATCAACAGCGCAACAACCTAGATCTGGCAATATGAGCAACCTTGAGGTTTTGATAAAGAAGGAAATGAATACTTCCGAGTCCGGTGGATTAAAAGGCACATAGGTACCTTCAATTCACTTACAATGACTATTGTGCCAACAAGCGTGGAAGCTGAACGAGCTTTTTCAGCCGCTGGCTACCTTGCGTCCAAGATCAGAAGCCGTTTATCAGACGACACAATTAATACTTTAACTTTTTTACGAAGCTATTTCCAAAATAATGTTTAAGCTTATGATGCTTATTGTACAAGAATATTGTTTATCGTGTGAACGTTATTATTTAAATTTAAATTGTTATGTAAATTTAGTCTTATCTTATTCTTTGCTAATTTATGACTTAAACTTTACCTATGTCTAACTAAAGATATATTAATAAACCATTTAAAATGTCCCAAAGAACTTGTTTGATTAGGTATAAATTTAAAACTCTAAAAACAGGGTTGGTAGATCGAGGTATTAGGTCTTTATTATACGATTGATTAGATTTCTAAGTTCACCCTGCTGGATCCCGCAAATACCTGGATCCAGCGGGACTAAGATTGTCCAGTCCCGCAAATACCTGGATTGACATGGTCTTGCGGGATTGCATTCCCTATATAGAACATTTGTAGTGCATCTTGTATGAGGTACTCAAAACTAGAGATGGGTAAGTTCTGCATTTTGCCGGAGGCCTCCGAGACGTGCTTCCTTTTAAAATAAGTTATTGGAGAAGGTCCCGGGAGCCACCCCCGACTCGCGTATGGCCAAAACCTCTAGAGATTTTGGTAAGGCACTGACACACTTGCTCACACAAGCCGGCTTATGAGCATGCTCATTTTATGTAAGGTGAGCCATTTTTAAAACTTTTTTAAAAATTAATATTTCTAAATTATATGTTTATTTCGAATTAAAATTACATACATTTAAAAATCTTATTTTATCACCCTTCAAAAACAGGATGCGTTCAGAAATGTTCTATTCATTTGGATTTATTGGTTTATTGCAAAACCAAAATGTTTTTACCTTCCGAGAAAATAGGTTTAAGGTACTGGTTAAGGCCTTGTGCGCGTAGGCGGTCAACCGCGCGGCCTGCCGCATTTTTATTTTAGTATGCAACCGCTCATATCCGTACGCACCCAACCGCCGAAAAATTTCATACTTTATTTATTTATTTATAAGTACATGTTACATACATAATAAATTTACTTCAGGAGATACATTAGGTCACCATACTAGGCAGCTGCCTGTATCATGGTGACCAACGGAGGATAGTTGTTTGAATTGGAGTCTAGTACTCGTAAGTGTAAACATATCTAAGTATATCTAAGTAAAATAATAAAAATTTAAAAAAATATAAATTAATATCATTCATTTCTTATGAATGATATTAATTTACTAAAATCAAAATGCGGCTAGCCGCGCGGTTGACCGCCTACGCGGCTAGCCACTAGTGCGCACAAGGCCTAACAGTCAAATATCTGACAAATTATCAATATTTGAAGTCTCGAGCGAAGCCAGGTATTAAGTCTAGTACCCAGGCGTTGCGATTCTTTTGATTCTTGAAACAGTTATGCCCTTCCGGGAAACTGGTGAAATGGACATTCTTCTACGACAAGTTGTTCTGTGAATGTATTGTCCATATTCAAACAATTCAGAGTCCTTCAGGGTCCACTCGTAAATTATTATTATTCCCAAAAGGCATTGCGAGTCTCTTGAAAGAAAAGAATGAAACAGATATGCCCTTCCGGGAAACAGGTGAAATGGACATTCTTCTACAAGTTGTTCTGTAGTTTGTATTGTTATGTACCAGTAAAATGAAATTTTTTGATCCGTGTTCACGTACATGGTTCACACTGATTCATTATAGCCCCTCCAGACTCACGGCGAGAAGCCCCGAGAACACCCGAGAAGCGTGAATGTGATGAGTTTCTCGCATTCTCTTTCTCGGGCTCGCCTGTTCTCGGATCGCTGTCGGTAAATTTGGCCGCTTCAAAGGATTTCTCGGGCGAGAAGCGAGAAGACTGCTACACTCACGTTTTGTCTCAGTGTTGTTTAGTGAGCGGTTGAGAGTAGACGTGCGTTATATTTTGGTTTTTGTTTCGAAAATTTTGTTTCCTTGCATTAAAAATCAACAAGAGTTGCAATTTATAGAATATTTTCAATCTGAACCGGTGCTATGGAATGCAAAACATCGAATTACAAAGACAAAAGTTTGAACCACGATGCGTGGAACAGACTTGGAAGAAATAATGGAGATGCAAGTACCTGAACTCAAAAAGAAAAAAGATTCCCCTTTTGCTAGTTAACGGAAATATAGAAAAATGGTGAATGATTCCTCTAAATCGGGTGCTGGTGAAAATGAAATTTATAATACAAACCTATATGGTTTGCATATGATGCTCTGGATTCCTTTCTAAATCAAGGGCTACGTTCAACGTTACAACGTTCACAAAATTATAATACGCCATGGCGCACAGAGCCAAACCTGCTGAATTTTGAATATCGTCTGTAATGTCGTCCATACCGGATGGGAAACAGATCACGAGTGAGAAAAATGAGAGTGTGGATAAGTGCTTGTTCTCGCCGTGAGTCTGGAATCGCCTTTACAGAACTAAAATCATTAAAAAAACCCACAGATACATTATAGCCAACCAAATTTATACTCTGAAATTTATTCGCGAAGAGAAGGTGTGATAATATTATTTTAAAAAAAGATTTATTGTTGAGAGGTCGAGGTCCACGGCTCCGAAGGATTGATTAGAATATTCTACAAAAATAAAAGATTTTGTCTGTGTATTCATTTAGACAAGTGTAATTAACATTACGCATCGCATGCCTAATCGAACACGTGTATTCCAAATATAAATAGACTGGAGTAATGCGTGTAACAGACGTAAGGAAATAATATAAATATATGTGTTCTGAAAGAGTGTTGGGTAGGTAGGACACGATTTTAAAATAAGTTTGTAGGTATGTTTGTATCCCACCTCAAATGGGGTAACGACGTGTGATATACAGAATATTTATGTTGATCCAAAACATTTTGTAATAATGCAAAATATTTCTATTGTTGCAAAACCTTTCGTAGGAATACGAAGAAAAATAATATGGTCAAATATATTATGTGAGGTGGTGGGACATTGTATGTCTTTGTATAGAACTAGGGAATGCAATCCCGGTATACCGGGATCCCGAAATACCGAGATCCCGCAGACATTTTGCGGGACTAATCTCGATCGAAAATTTTGCGGGATCCCGCTGGACTGGCGGGATTTCAGAGAAGCGTAGTTCATACGGATTTCAGAGCGGCGAACTAACTTGACAGCGGTTTTATTATACTTACATGATCCATATAAGTACGAAGAAGACAGAAGTCACTTGTTGATGACACATTTAGTCTACCTTCAAAAAGTGTAATACGCAAGGCAATCAAAACTATAGTCGAAAGGCTAGAGTACACAGACACCGGTAACAACGCAGTAGCCACTGCTCCTGCTGGCGCTGATGATCCTTACGATGACGATGACGACACTCCTCTCGCTAATCTAGAGACATTCGCAGCAGCAGCACCAATGTCACTTCAAGACGAACTCGAACTTACTTTGATTAGTATGAAGAGTTCGAGATCAACAGCGCAACAACCTAGATCTGGCAATATGAGCAACCTTGAGGTTTTGATAAAGAAGGAAATGAATACTTCCGAGTCCGGTGGATTAAAAGGCACATAGGTACCTTCAATTCACTTACAATGACTATTGTGCCAACAAGCGTGGAAGCTGAACGAGCTTTTTCAGCCGCTGGCTACCTTGCGTCCAAGATCAGAAGCCGTTTATCAGACGACACAATTAATACTTTAACTTTTTTACGAAGCTATTTCCAAAATAATGTTTAAGCTTATGATGCTTATTGTACAAGAATATTGTTTATCGTGTGAACGTTATTATTTAAATTTAAATTGTTATGTAAATTTAGTCTTATCTTATTCTTTGCTAATTTATGACTTAAACTTTACCTATGTCTAACTAAAGATATATTAATAAACCATTTAAAATGTCCCAAAGAACTTGTTTGATTAGGTATAAATTTAAAACTCTAAAAACAGGGTTGGTAGATCGAGGTATTAGGTCTTTATTATACGATTGATTAGATTTCTAAGTTCACCCTGCTGGATCCCGCAAATACCTGGATCCAGCGGGACTAAGATTGTCCAGTCCCGCAAATACCTGGATTGACATGGTCTTGCGGGATTGCATTCCCTATATAGAACATTTGTAGTGCATCTTGTATGAGGTACTCAAAACTAGAGATGGGTAAGTTCTGCATTTTGCCGGAGGCCTCCGAGACGTGCTTCCTTTTAAAATAAGTTATTGGAGAAGGTCCCGGGAGCCACCCCCGACTCGCGTATGGCCAAAACCTCTAGAGATTTTGGTAAGGCACTGACACACTTGCTCACACAAGCCGGCTTATGAGCATGCTCATTTTATGTAAGGTGAGCCATTTTTAAAACTTTTTTAAAAATTAATATTTCTAAATTATATGTTTATTTCGAATTAAAATTACATACATTTAAAAATCTTATTTTATCACCCTTCAAAAACAGGATGCGTTCAGAAATGTTCTATTCATTTGGATTTATTGGTTTATTGCAAAACCAAAATGTTTTTACCTTCCGAGAAAATAGGTTTAAGGTACTGGTTAAGGCCTTGTGCGCGTAGGCGGTCAACCGCGCGGCCTGCCGCATTTTTATTTTAGTATGCAACCGCTCATATCCGTACGCACCCAACCGCCGAAAAATTTCATACTTTATTTATTTATTTATAAGTACATGTTACATACATAATAAATTTACTTCAGGAGATACATTAGGTCACCATACTAGGCAGCTGCCTGTATCATGGTGACCAACGGAGGATAGTTGTTTGAATTGGAGTCTAGTACTCATAAGTGTAAACATATCTAAGTATATCTAAGTAAAATAATAAAAATTTAAAAAAATATAAATTAATATCATTCATTTCTTATGAATGATATTAATTTACTAAAATCAAAATGCGGCTAGCCGCGCGGTTGACCGCCTACGCGGCTAGCCACTAGTGCGCACAAGGCCTAACAGTCAAATATCTGACAAATTATCAATATTTGAAGTCTCGAGCGAAGCCAGGTATTAAGTCTAGTACCCAGGCGTTGCGATTCTTTTGATTCTTGAAACAGTTATGCCCTTCCGGGAAACTGGTGAAATGGACATTCTTCTACGACAAGTTGTTCTGTGAATGTATTGTCCATATTCAAACAATTCAGAGTCCTTCAGGGTCCACTCGTAAATTATTATTATTCCCAAAAGGCATTGCGAGTCTCTTGAAAGAAAAGAATGAAACAGATATGCCCTTCCGGGAAACAGGTGAAATGGACATTCTTCTACAAGTTGTTCTGTAGTTTGTATTGTTATGTACCAGTAAAATGAAATTTTTTGATCCGTGTTCACGTACATGGTTCACACTGATTCATTATAGCCCCTCCAGACTCACGGCGAGAAGCCCCGAGAACACCCGAGAAGCGTGAATGTGATGAGTTTCTCGCATTCTCTTTCTCGGGCTCGCCTGTTCTCGGATCGCTGTCGGTAAATTTGGCCGCTTCAAAGGATTTCTCGGGCGAGAAGCGAGAAGACTGCTACACTCACGTTTTGTCTCAGTGTTGTTTAGTGAGCGGTTGAGAGTAGACGTGCGTTATATTTTGGTTTTTGTTTCGAAAATTTTGTTTCCTTGCATTAAAAATCAACAAGAGTTGCAATTTATAGAATATTTTCAATCTGAACCGGTGCTATGGAATGCAAAACATCGAATTACAAAGACAAAAGTTTGAACCACGATGCGTGGAACAGACTTGGAAGAAATAATGGAGATGCAAGTACCTGAACTCAAAAAGAAAAAAGATTCCCCTTTTGCTAGTTAACGGAAATATAGAAAAATGGTGAATGATTCCTCTAAATCGGGTGCTGGTGAAAATGAAATTTATAATACAAACCTATATGGTTTGCATATGATGCTCTGGATTCCTTTCTAAATCAAGGGCTACGTTCAACGTTACAACGTTCACAAAATTATAATACGCCATGGCGCACAGAGCCAAACCTGCTGAATTTTGAATATCGTCTGTAATGTCGTCCATACCGGATGGGAAACAGATCACGAGTGAGAAAAATGAGAGTGTGGATAAGTGCTTGTTCTCGCCGTGAGTCTGGAATCGCCTTTACAGAACTAAAATCATTAAAAAAACCCACAGATACATTATAGCCAACCAAATTTATACTCTGAAATTTATTCGCGAAGAGAAGGTGTGATAATATTATTTTAAAAAAAGATTTATTGTTGAGAGGTCGAGGTCCACGGCTCCGAAGGATTGATTAGAATATTCTACAAAAATAAAAGATTTTGTCTGTGTATTCATTTAGACAAGTGTAATTAACATTACGCATCGCATGCCTAATCGAACACGTGTATTCCAAATATAAATAGACTGGAGTAATGCGTGTAACAGACGTAAGGAAATAATATAAATATATGTGTTCTGAAAGAGTGTTGGGTAGGTAGGACACGATTTTAAAATAAGTTTGTAGGTATGTTTGTATCCCACCTCAAATGGGGTAACGACGTGTGATATACAGAATATTTATGTTGATCCAAAACATTTTGTAATAATGCAAAATATTTCTATTGTTGCAAAACCTTTCGTAGGAATACGAAGAAAAATAATATGGTCAAATATATTATGTGAGGTGGTGGGACATTGTATGTCTTTGTATAGAACTAGGGAATGCAATCCCGGTATACCGGGATCCCGAAATACCGAGATCCCGCAGACATTTTGCGGGACTAATCTCGATCGAAAATTTTGCGGGATCCCGCTGGACTGGCGGGATTTCAGAGAAGCGTAGTTCATACGGATTTCAGAGCGGCGAACTAACTTGACAGCGGTTTTATTATACTTACATGATCCATATAAGTACGAAGAAGACAGAAGTCACTTTATTAATGTTGATGACACATTTAGTCTACCTTCAAAAAGTGTAATACGCAAGGCAATCAAAACTATAGTCGAAAGGCTAGAGTACACAGACACCGGTAACAACGCAGTAGCCACTGCTCCTGCTGGCGCTGATGATCCTTACGATGACGATGACGACACTCCTCTCGCTAATCTAGAGACATTCGCAGCAGCAGCACCAATGTCACTTCAAGACGAACTCGAACTTACTTTGATTAGTATGAAGAGTTCGAGATCAACAGCGCAACAACCTAGATCTGGCAATATGAGCAACCTTGAGGTTTTGATAAAGAAGGAAATGAATACTTCCGAGTCCGGTGGATTAAAAGGCACATAGGTACCTTCAATTCACTTACAATGACTATTGTGCCAACAAGCGTGGAAGCTGAACGAGCTTTTTCAGCCGCTGGCTACCTTGCGTCCAAGATCAGAAGCCGTTTATCAGACGACACAATTAATACTTTAACTTTTTTACGAAGCTATTTCCAAAATAATGTTTAAGCTTATGATGCTTATTGTACAAGAATATTGTTTATCGTGTGAACGTTATTATTTAAATTTAAATTGTTATGTAAATTTAGTCTTATCTTATTCTTTGCTAATTTATGACTTAAACTTTACCTATGTCTAACTAAAGATATATTAATAAACCATTTAAAATGTCCCAAAGAACTTGTTTGATTAGGTATAAATTTAAAACTCTAAAAACAGGGTTGGTAGATCGAGGTATTAGGTCTTTATTATACGATTGATTAGATTTCTAAGTTCACCCTGCTGGATCCCGCAAATACCTGGATCCAGCGGGACTAAGATTGTCCAGTCCCGCAAATACCTGGATTGACATGGTCTTGCGGGATTGCATTCCCTATATAGAACATTTGTAGTGCATCTTGTATGAGGTACTCAAAACTAGAGATGGGTAAGTTCTGCATTTTGCCGGAGGCCTCCGAGACGTGCTTCCTTTTAAAATAAGTTATTGGAGAAGGTCCCGGGAGCCACCCCCGACTCGCGTATGGCCAAAACCTCTAGAGATTTTGGTAAGGCACTGACACACTTGCTCACACAAGCCGGCTTATGAGCATGCTCATTTAAGTAAGCTCCTGTCAAAAATAGTCAACTGTACACATTTGCTCAATAATGAGCAGGCTTGGTTTAAGCTTTCTCGTGAATGATCGTGCTCAAACAAAGCCAACATTTGAACACACATGCTATTATGCTATATTTGCACACTGATAGCACGGGCAGTAATCATAACAATATCTGTTTGTTAATGTAAATATAGGTTTGTAAATGTAAATACAGGTTTGTAAATGTAAATATGTATAATACTCATAAATAATTATTTTTAAGACACATAATACGTAATTAATAATACGATTAGAGTAGTTTTGTAATCGATTATAAAAATAAGTATAGTTTTAAGTCACTAGTCATATATGTCTTAGTTGTAAGTCATTAGTGTCATTACATTAGTTACCAATCTTAGTAATAAGTCACTTGTAATATACATATATAGATTAAATGTGTAAATGAATTGTAAAGCGCCCTTAAGGTGATTTTCTCACGAAAATGGTGCTATAGAAATCATCCAACAATTATTATTATTTAATGAGCATGCTCATATCAAATAAATGTCACATAGAGTCGAGTCAGTTTCATTCGCTCAGAACTAAGCAAAATAATATTACTGCTTGCAATGCAATTATTTAAAAATCTTCTGTCGTAAAAAAATAAGACGTTTGATTTGGGTCCAAGATGTCAAAAAATCCGAAAATGACTAAAAATTAAATGCCACTTTCAATAGAATGCGGTTTCATTTTGGAGGTAAAGGAGATTTTGAGGAATTTAGAAATCTATTGTGGGTATTTTAGTGACCTTGTGTTCCAAAAATATATTCGCGATTCCCATAATAAATCACGAAAAACAAGGTTTTTTTCTTCTCCCCAGCGGACTATTTTGACATTTTTGCAAAGAATGCGCAGATGCGAACTGAGATCGGATTGAAATGAGCACGCTCATAAGCTAGCCTGATCACATATGCTAGAGGCTTCCACTTCCACCCGATAATCCAATGAGCATGCTCATTAATCAAATGGCTGTTGATTTGCGAGCATTCTCATTCGGCTTCAAATGAGCACGCTCATTACTAGCAACGCCACTGACACACACGATACTAGGCATCAATTGGTACTAGCTACCATGCTCTTAGGCTTTTAATGAGCAAGTGTGTCCGTAGCAATATGGCTCGGACCTTTGCACCTCGGAGCCCGAGCGCAAACTGCTCCCGACTCGCAAATGGCTCGAACCGAGACGCTAAGGTACCAACCACCCTGGCCAGACAAAAGAACTCGAACGCGCAACCTTCACCCGACTTGCGCGTGCCTCGGAACGCACGGGTTTGACGAGTGCGAGTGGCGACTGCCGCGCCCGACCCGCGATTGGCTGCCCCGAGTTCCGGGTACACGTACTGAACCGGGTTCTTTGGGAGTAGTCGATTTGAAAAGGGAGTAGGAGTAGAAGCTTCGCGCTAAGCCGAGTTTAAGACCCCACCCACATATCGCTACTCAACACTACTCGGAAACGATTCGCAGTTTATGCGCAGATTAACTATTCATATACAATACAGATCTCACGCCGTACCCGCTCCTGAGGCGATATGCGAAAGGTTATGCGACCCCCTCTCCGCCGAAAATAGGAGAGGGAGTCATTTTAATTACGGAGCTGCCTAAACGGGCAGACGACAGATGTCAAGTCGACAGATTCAGTACAAAGAAATGGCATTTCGTGGCAGCTCTCTAATTCATCTGACCCCCTCTCCTACCAAAGGAATAAATATTTTATAGCGTCGTGCGACAGATATCTGCTCGCGCTTTTATCTTTGCGCTTAAAGAGTTGTATGTGAACGTCTGTAAAAGAAAACACGGTTCAAACGCTTAGCTTATGAAAGAAACATCTTTGAGAGGAAATTCCAAACAGAAAATACTCTTACTGTATATTAATCAACAAATTTTATTGCTTTTTTATTCCGAATTTCTGTATCAAAGCACTTATTTTCAGCACGCAGCGTCATTTCCATCACACATAACAATTTTAACTACCTACATCCAACACGAGCAAGTACAATGCCGATAAAGTAACGACAAAAACCCATATGAAGTTCTACCATCTCATTTATAATATACGTAGATAATAATGAACCTGGACACCCCTGTTAAGTCACCAAACGTAGCTAACCACTTGGGGTGACCTATGGCAGAGGTGTTTTGCCTCCTGAAGACCAATTGTGAGATATATCTAACACAAATGAGATAAATAACTGATGAACGATAACACAAAAGATAAAAGAAAATAGCGGGAGATAATGTAATACAATCAAGGAGAAGAAAGTAGCATAAAATATTAAAAATATAATACAGAAATAAGCGATACTTTATTTATAACATGAAAGGTTAAGTCACAAATGATACTATTATTCCGCGATTCCCACAATTCCCAGGGTCGTTACATTTGCATAATAGTTTGTTATTATAGTTATAATGCTATTTGACTAAGTGAATAATATCGATTAGCAATAATTTGTCGTCAAATTAAAGATCTCCGATAATCATTCATCACTGTTTTATAATGTTATCACACTCGCCGAATACCAGAAGGCCTTTATCAGTAGAACTCGACACGATGTAATGACTTGATAAAATATCAAAGGCGGCGAGATAGGATAATACGTAATGAAGAACCTAAAATCACTTTATTCAGTGAACAGAACGATCGATCGAACGAACGGTGGAAATCAGTTCGAAGAGCTTGCTAAAAAGTTGTACTTTTTTTGGATGAAATTCTGTACCTGAGAAGCATACGGATGCAAGTCCAAAATTTGAGTTTTTGATGCAGACTTGGAAGTAAATAATCATGTTTATCAGTGGCAGAGAAAGATACAGGTCCTATCATGAAGAAAAAATAGGATTTTCAAAAATGTATACAGATGCAACTACCATGATGCAACAACTAACTTAGAAGCAGAAGGATGTACCATGGACTTTCATCTTTATGATTTAGTTGCATTTTGAGTATTATGTCTCAAATCCTACGTATTATGACTCAAATTATACATTACTACACTTTCTATGGAAGTAAACAATTTTTAAACATTGGTCCTTTCATAATACACCACATGTCATAACAAAATATTCCACTTCATTTAGAAGCAGAAGGACTCAAGTCCGTGTTTTTATTTGACTCGAGTCCAGAGTTTTTTTAAACAATATTTTAAAAGGCTTTGCATATAGAATATTTCGTTTTATTTGCTCGTTTTTAAAACAAAACTAATTGATTTAATAATAACTTTATTTATCTATCAGCATGGAAACCCGAAGAAGTTATGAGACCATAGTTAGAGAAAAAAATATTTTTTGGCTCTCCTGAACATTTACCTTCTTGGACTTGCATCCGTATGCTTCTAGGGTACAGAATTAAACTCGCCCTTACTAACAAACGTGTGTTTAATTTTACACAACTGATAAACAACCACACATATATTAGGATTATTTAGAAGAAAAACACAGTATAGGTAGAAGAAGAACACATATTAGGAATAAAACAGATATTTTCAAAATTACAGGATTTCTTTGTTTTAACCACTTTTTAATGTCTATAAAACCGACATGTTTCGAGGGCGATGCTCTCTTCCTCAGGGTTAACCCTGAGTTAACCAAGTTAACCTTGAGTTAACCCTGAGGAAGAGAGTATCGCTCTCGAAACATGTCGGTTTTATAGACTTTGAAAAGTGATTAAAACAAAGAAATCCTTTAATTTTTGTTGAGATATTTTCAACATACCCATATAAGTTGAGAGTGGGACATTAAGGGTCGATATTTCATCTGCTTTTTCAGCTCGGCTGAGATATTTTTACGTAATCCTGACAACCGAATCCGATTCATAACAAAGAATACTGAAAAACCAGCAGCTATTCTTAGACAGTTTTCAACACTTTTCTACATTTCCACAAAAGTCGGAAAATAACCACCGAACATTCAAAGAATCCATTTCCCGCAGCTTTCTACTGGGTCTCTCTATAAGGGCGAAATAATCATCGCGCTAAGAAAAAGTCCTTTTGAGAACACAGGGATTTTTTATTTTGGGACAACAAAATCGCATTTGATCGACCAAAACCAAATTAAGCATGAACAATGCATGGAAAATTATATTTTTTAAATAAAATATGCGTGAATTGAGTAACATTAAATTCTGTTACTTGTATTGATTTGGCCTGAGCCGCCAGGGAAAAAAATACCGGAGTCAAAAATTAATACTTTTTAGAATTAGAACTTCTCAATTGGTCAGGTTTGAACAAGAACAATATAAATATTTAAAAAATATATATTATAAAGTATATAAAGGGTGTGCCGATGTAATGTACAGTTCTCATTTCCAAAATACTACGACTGGACGCCAGACGCTGAAGATTACTGCCAAAAAATAAATTCCATATGTAATAATATGTGTAATAATCATTTTGAAACGTTGTCTACCAATAAGGGAATGTGGTACAGAAAGCTCCAAAATGAACCGTTTAAAAGACCATGGTTCACTGAGGTTAATCTGAAAAGATCGGAAATGAGAATAATTTTTAGATTAAGATCCGTCATGCACTAATGGGAAGAATATTGTGTTTGATAGGCCTCTCTGATTCTCTAATGTGCTCGATATGTGAACAAATTGAAGATGTCGAGCACACATTATCGAAGTGCATTAAATACGAACGACAGAGAGTGACAATACTAATGACCTCGAACTCATCGGAAGTTAAGAATTTAATAGCCTCAACCGAGTTTCATGCCATATCAAGAATAATGAAATTTATTAGATCATGTAAACTGGAAAATATTTGAAAATGAATTTTTATATAAAATGAATATAAAAGGACTAAGTACCTTTTAAAGATCATTAGAGATTATAATGATAATATTATAATTTAAAAACAGAAGAGGCAAAAAATGACAACATTGTGTGTGTCAGAAGCCTTGATACATGACATTAAACAAAATATATTTTTCCAAAATATTAAAGGTGTGCCGCTTGTGAAACTACATAATATATATATATATTAGTCTCAACACAGGTATACCCTAGTGAGACAGGCATCGAATAATGTAATGTAAACATACCTTATATAGATAAATAAATAAATAAAATAAATACATATGTAGTTACTTATTTCAAAAATATGAATATATATTTAAATTGACTCACCTTCGTTCTGCCGTTAATGCTGTAGGACCCTAATTTGCCGTTGTTGACCATTTTATTCGCCCGCATGACGATATTGTCAACCTGCAAAAAAATGTACTGTTAATTTTCGTGTCTTGTAATTAAATCGTTAAAGGTAATTAGATTCATGTCCTGGAACGCCATGAAAAGCAGTATTTAACAATTTTCGTGGTCTGGAAATACCATGAAACGTTTTGGTGACCGGACAACTCAGAACCTCATTTGAAAAGTCATTAAGTGATAAAAAAATATATAAAAAACTGGTTAAATGGGTTACGTTAGGTTAGGGCAGTGATTCCCAAAGTGGTCCAGGTGCACCCCCAGGGGCCTGCGGGGTTCACAAGTTGTAAGTGGGGTGGTGATCGAAAATTTATCAGGTTTCAATAGTAAAGGACAAAAATGTTGGCTTGGCTTTACCTATCAATGTAGGCAGATAATATACTACTCAAAAAATGAAGGGAGCAAAAAACTTCCAAATTTTTGGGTGATTTTTAACAGGCTGTAATTTCGGTAAAAAATGGTCGTATTGAGACTTTAAAAAAAGCATTTTGAAGCTTTTAGATTCTAATTTTCAGATTTTTGGCTAAATTTTTTTAGGAGCTACGGTTCTCATGCAATCCTAACAGATAGCGAGAAAAAATAATTTTGCATTTTTTTTTTGTTTTTTTTTTGGTCCACCGCCACGCCACGGGCTTGAAATTTTTTTCTATTAAGTCTGTAATTATATTATTTTAAATAAATGGAAAACAAGAATACATTTCTTTTAAGTTTACCACTCCGAATTAAGGGTTGGAACTCAGCCACGACGCAAATTTCCATCGTTCTAATCTTCACATTTTTTGACGAGTTTTGGGAATATGATAGAAATGTAGCGGCAGGGGGTCCAACGAAATCAGTAGAATTTTGAAAGTGGTTTACGAGAAAAAAAAGTTTGGGAACCTCTGGGTTAGGGTTATCGGCTATTTTAAAATTATTTTTTTCACAGCTTTTAATGACTCTTCAAGTTGAGTTGACTAGATTCTGAGTTGGCATGGAACCAAACGTATTACTTTGTAATTTTCATGTCCTGGAATTCCAGGTCCAGGAAACGTTCATTTCACGGAATTTTCCTGGAATTCCAAGAAAATTCAGTGAAATGTATTATTTAGTATTAAATAGCAATACCGTGAAAATAGATAAATATCAATTTATATTTATCGCAGAGCGCCCTTGAGGTGATTGAAAGCGATACACAAATCGTCCAAATATTATAATTATTTCAGGATGCATATTAATCCTATGCTTCTCAGACGTTGGTCGGTAGTTCACTCTTTGGTGAAAATTATTTAAAAGTGCAATAGACTTTTTTTGGTTTTTAACCCAGATAGCCCTGAAATATTTGTTATTTATGTATTGATTAACGTCCTTTTTAGGTGCTTTTTTTAATAATTAATAATTTTTTTAGTTTCATCGCAAAAAAAATCACAAAGTAGCATAAAAATATTTATTTAAATATTCATTTCGTATTTTGGGAGGGGGAAGGTGTTCCAATTTTGAAGAAGAAGGGTTTTTTTAACATTAACTCCACACAGGAGGCCCTGAGAAAAATAATTTCCCTCAGGATCTATGTAATCTTTGGGTATGCTGTGTGGATAGGGTTACCAGGGCTTGAATTCGAAAAGCCGGTTGCAAGCAGTGAAAAATCCTGATTTCTGTAAAAAAGTCCGGTCTTTGTCTTAAAATAAAACTCAGTAGATAATAATTAGGTTTTATTAACTTGACTTGAATTACATTTTTTGCACATTATATTTTTGTCCACTAGCAACAGCTTTAAAAAAGTTTGTTTTTGTATAAATTTCACTGTGAAATTCGGCACATGTCAAATGTTTGAAGTTGTATTGTGTGAGTAAAATTGCTCTTATTGACTCAACTGACAACCTGTTCCTTTCCTTCGTCCACTGCGAAGTCATAAGTGAAAAAAATCGTTCCACAATTGCGTTGTGTGGCATAATACAAAAATAGTACTGACAAATCTTCAGTAATTCGGTAAAACAAGAAAATTACCCTTTGCTTTTCAGCTAGCTCGCCATAAAAATCACTTTGCTTTGTGTTAAGAAAAAATTTTAATAGGCAAAAATCTTCAAATAGTTTAACATCGTCAATGATGATTCCTTTGTTTCTCAAAAATACAATACAGTCTGTGATATTGTCGAATTGTAGCTCCTGATTTTGATTTAATACCAACCATTCAAAGCATTTGAATGAGTCCAAAGGTTTTATCCAAATATTTATGTAGTCTGTGCATTCTTGATACATCAGTTTTATTTCGGTATTTATCTTATTGCGTTCGCCTTCGTTAATTTTATATTTTTCAAAGAGATCTCGCACTTTTAAAGGAACGAAGTTATTATGTTCGATTCTTTGACTTAGTGACTCAGTCGTTCCTTTCAAAGTACAAAGCACTTCGACGATTAAGTTTTTCTCCCTTTCAAGTGAAGCTATTCTTGAATGAAATGTAACCATCAATGAATGAAGATAGAACAAATATATTTCGCTAGTATCGCTTTCAAAAAACTTTTTGATGAGAACTGGAGATTTATCTGTTGTTAAAAAGAATTCTTTCAAAGCCATGTATAATTTTAGCATCCTTTCGATTGCTGGACAAAGGCTAAGCCACCTCGTCTTACTTATGATACAGCAATTTTTCATAGTTAATCTCAACATAATTGCACAATTCTTTCAGCTTTTCTGTTAGTACAGTATAAACTAAAAACTTATTGAAAATTTTCATCACTAAAGATTCTACGTCGAACTCCAACAAATCGATAGCATGACGTAATGCATTATGAAGAATATGAGCTGGATAACCAACAACCACAATTTTTTGATCCAAGTTTTGATTCAGATGTGAGATTACATTGTTACCCACATTTCGAGAAACACACCCGAAATCGACATTTGCGTTATCACCAGTGAAGGAGAAGCAGTTGTTTTTTAAATATTGTACTTTTCAAGAGTCTTCTGTAAATGATTGGCAATCGTTGTTCAAGTTTCGTTTTCCAAAGCTGATAACTCCAGCAATTTATTCTGCATCCCCGTCTTCCAATCGAAATATTGAATAATTATGGGAAATATTTTGTCAGCGTTGTGATTGCTGGCATCAGTCGATAACCCCAAAAGTTCAATATATTTTAGGTTCTGTAGAAGCATTTCAATAGCATAAGGTGCGATGACATTATTAATAATTGCCTCAGATTTTGTCCTCGCACAAGCTAAGTTTCTGGCCAATTCAGAATCAGAAAATAGTTTTTTCCTTAAGAGGGCATTACCAGAGAAAGCCTGAAATACGTCATTTTCAAAAAAGTTTTTAGACGTATTGACTCTTTTCCACAAAAAATTATAAATGGATTTCGAAAGATTGTTCTTTTATCTAGCATTCGTATGTAATAAATTTTTAGATTTTTTTTTAATTTTTAGTATAATAAGGTTATTCCATAGGTCGTTGGCAGATTTGTTAAATTTTCAAAAAAGTTTTTGTATTTTACCACACCCATTTCAAATAATGTAATCATGCAGTAAAATAAATCAATACATTATCTAGCAAAGTTATGTATTAGAATTTTAATTTTAGTTTCAATAAAATCATTAAAAAATATGTACGTACATGTGTTTCTTGACGAAAATTGGTCCATTTGTGTATTTATTTGCGCACTTACAAACTAATATATTTCAGATTTTTTTAACATTCTTATTAAATTTAGACATTATTAAAAAATGATAAATACTTATAATAAAAAAATAACTACAAAAAGTACACTATTTTAATAGTTTTATCATCACGCCTTTCAGCATTTTTGGATGAAGGTATAAATTAAAGCTAATTTGGATTGAAATAATTTCGATATTGAGTTATAATTTAAAAAAGCTGGTACGGAGAATAATTAATCTTTCTCATTGTAACCGTCCTGCACGATCGGAAGAACAACTTTCGACGAAATGTGGATTTTCGTCCGCTGGCTGGTTAAACGCTCTTAACGGCGAAGAGCAGTCCATGGTTTTATATGATTGATGGTGTTTTAGCACGGAAATGTGAAATGCTCTTGCATTGTGAAACTTACTTGTCGATGCGCACAATCTGTTTTGTTCTTTATACTTCTCGGTATTTATACGCTTTTCTATGTCAGCAGCACCTTTATACCCAATCGACACAATACACTTAACTTCTTGTTCGTTCCGTCCTTCTATAAACGACGGATATTTTGCTCCTAGTATATCAGTGAATTTACAGCGTTTTTTACTGGAAGTTGCCATTGCAATTTTCAATGTATAATTATTATCAAGATAACGCACGCACGAAAGTAACCAACGCAAAACGGAGAGGACGGACCGCAAAACAACTCGGTCTTGGCACACACTCTTTGCCTCACTCGCATTCATACATCGTCTCATTATTCTCTTCATAATCTTCTATTATTCTGACTTTTGACATGACCTTACTCAAGTATCTAATTTTTACGTGGCATGATAAAAATCCGGTCTGGAATGAAATCCGGGCGGAGTCCGGTCTAAACTCTTAAAATCCGGTCTCGACCGGATTTATCCGGTCAGATGGTAACCCTATGTGTGGAGGATCTTTTCAAGGAAGTGAAGGAGAGGAAGTTCTGGAAGGAAAAAGTTAAGAGGGTTGGGTAGGAATCCAGGGTTCAGAGTGTCCAGGTCATCGGCCGCCAGATCCAGACAAACCTCACCCAATGAACCCGGGCATCCCTGCTAAGTCACCTACGGCAGAGGTGATGGTTATCGAATAAATGGTTACCGGGGCGTAGGTACCCATTCCCGCCTCCCAAATTATTTATGGGTTCATGGGATGAGGTGTGTTTAGGTCTGATGACCAGGACACACTGAACCCCAGATTCCTACCCACCCCTTAAACCCTTTTCCTTCCCAGAACCCTCCTCTCCTTCCTTTCCCTAAAAAACCCTCCACACAGCAACCCCAAAGATGACATAGGCCCTCAGGGAAATTATTTTCCTCGGGGCCTCCTGTGTGGAGCTCAAAAAAAAAGTTTTTTCTTTAAATTCTTTTTCATTTGCTTGTTAGCGCACTAAACACTGTCTTTTCTGGAAGAAGGTGATGACTGATGACGAATGCGATCAAATAAGCAAAATTTGTAAACATCCACCTGTAAAGGCCAATTCTGACTTCGCTGATCTAGATTCTGATGATGAAAATGAGACATGAATAGAAAGTTAACCAGGGCCACATTTTCAAAATGAAGCATTTGTGGAATATTTCGATGATGACGATATTTTAATGTCAGACTCTACTAACAACTCTACAAGGTTATGGTTGTATCTGCATAACGCGTACAATCTATCGTCGCGTGAATATCGCCGTTAAACGTTTAAAGTACCAGCCATGGCTCTGTCATAATATCCAGGTTATGATGGTTCAATTGATTCGAAGTGTAAATAAATATCATTCGTGAGGACCGCCGCGCCGGGAACAACAGTGGTTTATATTTATAAAGAAATAGTGAACAATCGCGGTTGTATGAATCAACCAACCACCACAAGAAGTAATTAACTAAGGGAACGTACCCATACTACGTGACTTGTTCAGGGGGGGGGGGGGTCATCAAAATACCGCACGTGGTCACAACGGGGGGGGGGGCTTAGGTTTTTATCACGTAGTCAATCTAAAAATCTCGTGTTTTTTTTCGAGCTACGAGGGGAGGTTTTTAAGTTCGCGGAATGGGAAGGTAAGTGATTAATGGGGGTACCGCTGAATTAGGTACTAACTGAACAACTCATTTTTGGGATAAACACCGTGTTTTATCGTAATTAGGTCATTAGTCTTTGAGCTATCGTCGACCAAACACTTCAATCGGGAAGAAATTGTGAAATGTGGAGAAAATTGAGTTCCGCGCTGTTATAAAGTTCCTTTAAGTTAATTTAAAGATCCGAAAAATATATTAGGGTAGTAGGTGAATATGTTGAAAAGGAAAAATAATTTTGGTTTTTATTTCCACTCCTTACCCAATCCGCAAACTTAAAAACCCACCCCCGTACATTCAAATAAGTGAAAAAGTTCAGGGAACGTGTTTGTTGAAGATGATTGAGATGAAAAATGTTTATAAAAATAACTAGACTTTCGTTTCCATAAATTACGTTCCGGTTTCAATATATTTTGACATAAGTTTTATCTTGATAATATTTTTTCCACTTGTAATGCATGCACTCTTGCTGTCACGCAGCAAGCGCCGTATTAATAAGGACAAATATAAGCCAAATAATGCATTTTTTATTTTTTGTTAGCAAAAAATGATTCGAAACCATATTTATGAAATACTACGTGAAAACTGTAGGGGGGGGGGTCTTGGAATATACTACACGTGGTCACCGGGGGGGGGGGGGGGGGTAAAAAATTACAAAAAGTGTGTCACGTAGTATGGGTACGTTCCCTAACCATCACGTCGTAGGGGTAGGCAGAGAAGACGGACCGCCAAACAACTCGGTCTTGGCACACGCTCCTTGCCTTATTCACATTCATACATCATCTAGTGCCTGTGGTCAAATCCTAACCATCCAAGTGCAAACCAGTGAGTGGAGCTGCTGTAACCAATATTGCCATGTAACCAGCCGTGTGCGTGAACCCATGTGAAATGTTTTGCCATTGATTTGGGGCATGCAGGTCGTTAGGGACTAGGGATGTGTAGTTTCAGCCCGAGTTTAAGAGGCCACTCCAGCTGAAACTACACATCGCTATGTGTCGAGTTGGTATTCTTATATTCACTAGAATCAGGGGTTCACGACAGGAATTTCAACTTAACAATTTGAAAGAAAAGCGTGGGTACCGCTAACCCTTCTTCGATCCTCAAGTGCATATATATTTTAAAGGTATTCGATAAGGAATTAAAAAAGCAAAAAAAAAGGTCTAAAGTTATTTAGGTTCAGGTGTAGTACGGGATGTTACCAGTATTTTTTTAAGTGAATGGAATTCCATTAATGGAACCCACTTTCTAATTTTTTTTAAAAAGAAAAAGAAACATCCCGGGTTACGAGTAACCCGACAATATTCGAAAATCTCCTACTACCACCACAGTAAGCCGAAAATGTTGCTCGGGTCGTAATGGAGGACCTGCCGAGGAATAGAACACAGAACGTCTGGGTGGGACCCAAACGCGATGCCCACTCAACCACCGACTTTAAATAGATTAAAAAAATAGAAAATGGAAGAAAAAACAAACCTAGTGAATGAACCATTAGTAAATGTATTTAGACAACAAACACAATCTCATTATTAGTTAGAAATCAAATATTATATACGTACCTGTATTATGTAATAAATAAAATTATATTTGTATGAAACGCCAAAAAAATTCTCTTCGCCGTCTTCGATATTTTCCCGGGAAATATGATACATATTTATGAAAGTAAAACATGAAATAAAATAGTAAAAAAACAACAGTAACCGGATTAAAAGAGAATATGGTAAATGAATAGGTTAGTTTGTTCGGTCAGACGTGATCTTTTTTCAGTCAGGTCAGTTTGATCTTTTTTTCACTTTTCTTCAAAATTATGCTTTGTCATGTAACGAAAAACAACACTTACTTGGCTAATTAGTTGTCCAATATGGGCGCATTTGGGCTCTTTTCCGTCAATCCACGTGATCTGGTCTCCCCGGATGGTCTTCAAGTCACTCCGCCGAGCACTGTTATTTACCAGCTGGCCGTCCTGTGGACAAATAGCACATAGGAATAAGTTCAAGTGTCAAGCCGTCCTGTGGACATACAGAACATAGGAACAAGTTCAAGTGTCAAGCCGTCCTGTGGACATACAGAACGTAGGAACAAGTTCAAGTGTCATTCATGGCCGTCCCGTGGACAAACAGAATATAGGAACAAGTTCAAGTGTCAAGCCGTCCTGTGGACATACAGAACGTAGGAACAAGTTCAAGTGTCATTCATGGCCGTCCCGTGGACAAACAGAATATAGGAACAAGTTCAAGTGTCAAGCCGTCCTGTGGACATACAGAACGTAGGAACAAGTTCAAGTGTCATTCATGGCCGTCCTGTGGACAAACAGAACAAGTTCGAGTGTGAAGCAAGACAGCCGTCATGTATTCAATTAAGTTGAATATTTCCTTAAACAAATAAACAACACTATTTTTTTTTTTTTTTTTTTTTACATGAGCTCCACACAGGAGGCCCTGGGGAAAATAATTTCCCTCAGGGCCTATGTCATCTTTGGGGATGCTGTGTGGAGGATTTTTTAAGGAAAGGAGAGAGAGAAGAGTTCTGGGAAGGAAAAGGGTTTAAGAGGTGGGTAGGAATCTGGGGTTCAGTGTGTCCTGGTCATCCGCCTCCAAGACCTAGACAAACCTCACCCCATGAACCCGGGCACCCCTGCAAACGTAGGGAACCACTTGGGGTGACCTATGGCAGAGGTGTTGGTTATCCAATAAAGGTTCCCGGGACGGCAGTACCCATTCCCGCCTCCCAAATTGGAATTAGAAATATAGAATTCTTCTAAAATATGTAATATGTTCCAACGATGAACTTTTTCTAAATTATAAATTCAGAACCAGACTGTTGAGAATTCCAAAGTCTAGACAATTTATGAGTACCAACTCGACACATTAGGCCATAGATTCTCAACCTTTTTTTGCACACCGCCCACTTTGAGAATATATTTATTTCTAGTGCCCCCTATCTCGTGAATCCGAAACAGCAATTGACCACGACGAAGGGGGCATAATGGGATACCACGACAGGGTTAAAATTGCCACAATGGTGCGGGCGTAACGGGATACCACGACGAAGGGGGCGTGATGGGATATCACGATGGGGTTACATTTGCCACAACGGAGGGGGCGTAATGGGATGGGAAAAATATTTTTGCGGATGGATGGCTCCTAATGGGATGGATCAAGATAGGATGGGATGGGTTTCTCTGGGTCTCCTACCGCCCCCCTGAAAGTCTGAAACGCCCCCCAATTTTCTCTTGGTCTTCTACCGCCCCTCTGAAGGTCTGAAACCCCCCCCCCCAAGGGGGCGTTATCTCTCGCGTTGATAACCTAGGTATGCATTAGGCATAAGGATTTTCCCAATGTCACCACTCGCAAACAAATTATGAAGCAAACTCTACAATTCTTCGCCTACATACAACACACCTACCCAATTTTTTTACGCCAAAATATTACTTCCGATAATTTATTTCTATTTTATTTAATAATTGTAAACCACTGTATTGTATGAATACTATTGTGTGCTATCACTTTGTATAAAAAATTGTAACCATTTCACATACGCAATGTAAAAAGCCCAATGGGCATTTGAAGGAGTAGATAAAAAAATAACGGTTAAATGTGCCGATGTACGATACGGGTGAAAAGGTAAAAAATAGCAGTTAAAATAAAGGGTTAAAACTGGAAGATATACCTAAACTGTATACTATATAGCCTTCATAATCAATATGGCTGAATACATCGTCAAACGTGATGAGAAAGCAATGAAATCAATGCCATAGATCTGATACATAGGTAATAATATATTAATATATTTATTAAAAAAAAAGGTAAAACAAGATAAAATCATAAACCAATCATATCACTAAGGCAGTACCTGTGTCGAGATGTGCAGCAAAACAATTATAGTAAAAAAATACAAGTAAAATGAATAAAATATAAAAATACAAACCTACAAAAATAAACACCGTAGGTAGTTAGTTATTCAAACAAAAATTACAGCTGGGCGGTACATTTATAGTTGACAACAATAACATTCTACTGTAAACTACCTACAAAGTATCAATAATAAATAATATCAGCCACAATGATAAATAGGGTGGCCATTCAAACAAGACAAGGGGGATAGTATAAATAATTATAAGTAAAATAAATAGATAATAATAATTATAAATAAATTAAGAAGATAAGTAAATAATAATGAGATAAAATTAGGTAGATAATAATAATAACAAATAAGTTAAGTGTGTACATAATAGTAAGTAAATAATGATAATATCGAATATTTACAGACTGAAATAAGCGACAACATGGGTAGGACCAACCTACCTAATCTGAAATCATGATTCTCAGTTTACGAAGAGCTTTCGTCCGCTCTGGATAAATTATTCAAATAATGATATTTGGATAGGTAGGTATAGTCTGTCAAAAAAGAGTGGAAAATATAAAAACTGAAACTACCAAATTTGTACACTGGCAACACCAATTTAACTGTCAAATATATTTTTGAAGTGCAATGACACTGAATGTATAGAACACAGTAAACCACATTTAAAAAACATTTTTTCTTCATGACATAAATTTGATTAAAAGGTGATTTATAAAGCGATTTGCTTTAATTTAATTTAACATAAATTTGAATTTAACAATAGATAGAAAGGAAGAATCACTAATGGTGAGTTTAGTTATACTACTTTTAGATCTGAATTCAGATCTAAAATTAGAGACATGCCTAGGCAACGCTAGGTACTTTATCTAGTATTAAATAAATATGAGCAATTTCTAAACTGTGCTTTATATTTTATTACATTGTAGGTATTCTTCATTATTCATTATGTTAACACAAAATTTCAAAGGTATAATAATAATATACCTAAATGCAATTCTAATTTTGAGATCGGCGAGTATCTATACTGCAATGAAAAAATATTTTTTCCACTATTATGCCTTTTTAATTTTTTATAAAAATGTAGTTTACACAGCTTTACTTTAACACCATGAGTTATGGGTTTAGTATTGCCATTTGATCAACAGTGGCGCCCTCATATATTTTCTACTCTTATTTGACAAACTGTACCTACCTACTTTCTCCGAGGATTTTTCTCAATACTTAATATATATTATCACATATTTGAATGCATTCCATTTTTAACTGTCAACCAAACCAAAGTAGCAGTTATCAATAATTGTAAGAGGTTTAAACATAGAAATAATAATAATTGTGAGTTGAAAAAGACATAATATGTGTAATTTGAGGAAAATTATAAGAGATATAAAAAGTAAAAACAAATACATATTAATTTTATCAAAAGAAAACTTTTTATTACTGGACCCTGCTATTCCAGACAAAATTCTCAGATTCAGCTTAAACACTCGGACCCATAAGCTTGTTTTCAAGCTATCTACAACATTGCCAGATATATGTAATGACGTATGAGGCGTAGGTACCTGACTTATCGAATCACCCCCGATGAAAATAATTGTTTCTTTTAATGGGTAAAGTTCGGTTTAGAGGCGGCGTTCCTAGATAATAAAACTAGTTATTTTTATACTAACTATGGGCCGGAAAATCCGAATCTGAAAGAATTAGGCGTCGGCAAACAATATTAACTGAATTACACGACTTTAAAATTTTCTATACACACACAGGAAAACAAGCCATTTTGAACGTATTTTGACACTACAAAAACAAGAAAGATGTTACACCACATAAAATTAAGTGTTGCCATTAAGCAATAATATCAATAACTAATTTAAGTAATTATTTTTTATAAATTTTACTCACTTTTGTATCACAAACCATGTTACATAAACCTAGCGTAGCCGCTAAACTACTTGAAAACTGGGATGTTTTCTTGCCTTGACGCGAGTAGGCGCTATGAAGGGGGCACTTTCTTTTCTATCACAAACCATGTTACACAAACCCAGCGTAGCCGCTAAACTACTTGAAAACTGGGATGTTTTCTTGCCTTGACGCGAGCAGGCGGTATAAAGGGGCACAAACCATGTTGCCGTTGAGATAGTCATAATTCATCAGGTTTATGTGTTATGTGATGAATTATCATGTGAGGAAGTATCGTGTCGGAAAGTTTTACGTTATTGATATTATTGCTTTGGCAACACTCAATTTTATGTGGTGTAACATCTTTCTTGTTTTTCTATGACTTGTAGTGTCAAAATACGTTCAAAATGGCTTGTTTTCCTGTGTGTGTATAGAAAATTTTAAAGTCGTGTAATTCAGTTAATATTGTTTGCCGACGCCTAATTCTTTCAGATTCGGATTTTCCGGCCCATAGTTAGTATAAAAATAACTAGTTTTATTATCTAGGAACGCCGCCCCTAAACCGAATTTTTTCCCTTTTAATAATTAAGTAACCTAGGTAGAAACGGAGAGTTATTTCAATAATTTGTTCGTATTAAGATTGAAATGGAATCCGAGAATTTTAACTTATTTCTCTGCCAGAAAAGGTTCAGTATGAAAAAGAAAGAAAGGGAGGTGTGTACCAAAAAATAATATAAATTATATATGTATAACTATCAAAATAATATAATATTTATAATAATAATATTTAACTATCAAAATTCCTCTTCAGCTGTAATGCAACGTGTCCACAATTGATTATGAAATGAAAAAATCACACTATTATAGGTATTTTTGAACTGCGGAAGGTATAAAACCCGGAACCTGCGACTCCTCAAGTCGCATAGACCATTTTGCTACTGGATCCAACATTTCACAGAGAGTGAGTGTTGAGGTATGGAGAGCATTTTGTTAAGTCATACTATATTACTTTGAAGTAGAAAATAGTTCTTAGCGAACTGAGCAATGTGTGATATTATATTGTAAGATCATCGAAAAAGCAACACAGCTTATTAAATTGGTGCAAATGAGAGGAGTTACCTACCCAATTACGTAGTACGCATATCTTTACTAAGTATAAAACGAAATCGCTCATGCTGTGTGGGCGCTTAGATCTTTTAAACTACGCAATAGATTTCATGCAGTGTTCACCAATAGATAAGAGTGATTCAAGAGGGAGGTTTTAAGGTAAATAATTTGTCAAGGTTTTTGTGTAAATTGGTTGAAATACATAATATATCTGTATGGATTTGATTTAACAGATGGCGTTGGTTATAAAGGTTTCGTTAGTCACAGCAACGTGTGGCCGGGTCTGCTAGTTATTTATATAATAATAAAGCAACAAGTCAAATTATAAAAATTATTTATAATCAATTCACCGACAACTAGGTATTTTCTGCTTATAAGTAAACTCTGTTTAATTTAGAAATGGGTAAAATTTTACAATTATTTTTAACTATCACTCGACAGAAGAAAAAGGAATACCTAGATCTAGGTAGGTCCTCGAAAGATCAAGACTGTAAGATGGAGGAAACAAAAGAGAAAACTTGAAGCATATCTTCGTGTAGGTAGGTACTTAATATATATATGTAATATTATTGTTACATGCAGTATTTTCACACAACTTTAGGTGTGAACAGATATCATCAAACTGAGAAATAAAACAAATAATGATTGCTGCCATTTTACAGGCGAGTAAATTATGTATAAATGAAAAAAATGATAAACTAGGTAGGTAAATAGAATTACAAAAAACTTTCCATTGTTTAATGACATACTGATGATGTTACATGTGGCGTAGGTACCTATGACAAAAATATCTGACTTGCTTAGCAGCAAATAAAATAATTTAACGATCATGGCAGGACATATAAAAAAAAAAAACATTTATCTAAATAAACTTACCTCAAACAGGTGTTTAAATTATTTCTATTTAGCTGTAGTGTTGGTTTCTATTTTCAGTGGAGCCGTTTGTAAATCACAACGCTCGAGCACCGCAGACAATAGCAAATAAGCAATTATAATTATCACAGCAATAACAAGTACAAGTACCTACCTACTCTTACAATTAAATTTATAAACTTACAACAATATTCATTCATATCTCAAAACCCAACAATAAATTCAAAAGCATTTCGATCATAAACTAATTACAACTAGGTACCTACCGACCTATCTATATTATTTGTGAATAAACCATATTGTTGCATTTTACCTAACCTAACGTAAATATTAACACCATACCAGCTTTACATACTAAACTTTGCAGGAAGAACAAAAGAACTACATAGGTATTAATTTGTTAAATCGATAGATTTTTTTCTACAGCAATATCACTCAAAAAATTTGTAAAGGGCAATGAACGATAGAAAAAATAAAACAGAAGGTAGGTAGGTACCTACCAATGAGATCGATAAGTTTTAAAGGAACGATTAAAATTAATATGGAATACATATTGAATCATTTTCATTTTAATTTGGGATAATTCAAAGTTCAATGAGGAAATCGATAATAAGCATTTGATTCTTACAATCCTTACTGACTTTGGTTTTGTACCTACATTGCATAATAATAATAATTGGATAATTTATAGAGCGCCATTTTTGTGAAAAATCAACACAAGGGCGCTGTACAATTTAACACAAAAGACAATAATAATAGCATAGGTACCTATCTTACATAGGTACCTACCTACCTACATTGAAAAAAAAACAATCAAAGTTGGCATTACCTATCAGCCATAACAAAAATAAAATTATTTGTTGTGAATAATGTGACAACAAACTAGGTACCTACCTATGTTTTCCTTAAAAATAAAAAACGTAAGTACCTAAACTTACCTAATATTGACTAAACTAAAACCATACATTATATTGTTTTAATGAAATAATTAAAAGTAAAATGAATTCATGCATCAATTTGGCACCAAGCTAAACAAAAAACAAATAGGTATAAGAGATTTATGAAAAAAAAACTCGCAGGGATATCAAACATATATTACATACCTAATCTGAATGGATAAATGTTAGCCGATTGTAAAAAGGAGGCAAGATTAAATAATTGTAGAAATAAAGAATGAAAGCAATTTTATGTTTAAAATTTTATCTGCTTAAATTCAGGTAGGTAGGTAGGTACCTATTTACCGCACTCGAGAATATTGTAATTTTTCACTTGAAGAATTCCAGTACAGTAGATAAGTATCTACCTACCTACATTATCAACTGAAAAGCAAAGCAAATAGAAGAAATTTAAGTGGTAGGCCTAGGCTCTCAATCATTGTTAAATTAGGTGCAACAAATAGAAACATTTACATACCTACATAGGCAGTTTTATCTAAAAGGTTTACAACATTCTTGGTGGATACTACCTATATGAAAAGTTTGAAAAACTTTTCCTAGTCAATTTTAATCTCAAAAAATATTGAAGTTTAAATTTGTTTTCATAACTAGATCAATAGGTCTACCAGAATCACTTTTATCCGCAACTAACAAGCAATATGATTAAATAAATTTGCAATGACTTATTATTGTTAGTCATCTCGTTACTCATGCGACCATTATTCAGTTTGCTCTAGCTCTTCAACTTCAACCATTATGTACCTACCTACTATCAAGCAATAAATAGAAACTCCTACAAGTGTTTGTAAACACTTGTGAGAAAAATTCAACAGTTGTTAGAACAAAGGATAAGGTTTTATAATATATAAGAACATGAAATGGCACATTAGCAAACATTCAACATAAAAATTAGCAGGTCGTAAAAGGTAAACAACGATGAGGGAAAGTTTTTCTAACCTTAAATACTCCTGCCGAATACATGTCCAGGACTTCGTGTAGAACTTCGTATCCTCTATCACAACCCAGGAAGTTGTCCAACACACATAGCCCGTAAGTATTCATGTCTCTTATCACACTCTTACATATTTCTTCCAACGCTTCCGCAGTTTCATCTTCTACACCGAAATTATTTTTGTTGTGCAAGAACGGGGGCAAGCCAGAACTATATTCTCCATTTAAAGAAATCTCGGGATATTCCTTAAAGGCATGCCGTTTAGCTGGAAGAACACCCTCCCCCGGCATAGGCATGATTGTTTTTGTATTATTCACAGACGTATTGGCACAAGTGACGTCCTTCGAAGAAATTTCACTCGGCTCGGGGTTTGGTCTGTCGGGTTTGAATTCATAATTTGTTAGAACCACCGCACTTGAACTTAATATTTCTGTCTCGGCAGATCCTTCAAATACTATTGCATGATTACTGGCATTTAACTCCCGAAATGGCACTTCGCCCGTCGCATTATCGCGACAATTCCGCAGAGCTGAAGGAACATTTTTTTCTTTGATAACTTTTTTACACTCGGCCTTATGTCTTTTCCAATCTAATTTTTGATGTTCTTGACTACAATAAAAAGATAATTTACAACGTGAACAGCGAAGAAGTCTATTACTAACACCGCAAACCTCGCACGCGGCTCCGGCGGCCGAATTCATTCTGCCCTCCCGATGGCCCCGATGCACAACACAATTCGAAGTTTGACAAGTGAGACACAGAAAACTTAGCAGACCGGCCATATCTAAAATCTACTTTCGATTCAAACGTAACACTTTTTTGTAAATTACTTTTCTGTTTTTCTTATTAAACTACATCATAAAATATAATTTAAAAAACAAGGAATATTTTTAATTGATATTAGCTTCATTTATTACTTTTAAATCTGTTAGTTTAAGGTTTAAATTAATAAAGAACGCTGACAGGAAAACAGGCAGGCCCAAAGCCATTTAAGGATATCAAATTCTACAACGCGGCAAATTTAAATTAATTTCGTACAAAAAATATTGTAGAATCATTGTTATATATATATATATACATCTACAGAATGAATCACAAATTTTGTGCATAATATGTATATATTTATAGCCTTCACTGATTCGGACTATTTTTTTCTATATGCTTCAATTAATTAATTGTATATTTATGCATTACCTTTACAAATAACTAACTTAGCAGCAGCACTGTGCAACAGCTCTTCCGAAGGAATGGACAAAATGTGTTTTAAACAATCATTGAGATGATTTATTGCCTATGGAACACAACATACTCTTCAGAATTTAACATGTATTTTATTCTGTATCTACCAAGGTTCTTTTGAATATTTTGGGAACTTGTTAAGGTAGAGTTTTTAGCACAGTACTATGCCCTGTGCAAATATATAGGAGCTTATACCACACCGATTTTGACTAGCAATGTGTAGGTTCAGCTGGAGTGGGCTCTTGAACTCGGGTTCTTCGCGGGAAGCAAACCCTACTTCTACTCCTTTTTCAAATCGACTACCCCCAGAGAACCCGGTCCAGGACTCGGACCCAAACCCGGAACTCGGAGCCGGACTTGGAGCCGGAACCCGAATGCCTCCACCGACATCCCCGTGCCCGCAGGCTTGCGCCACTCGCAAGTCTTCTTGTACAGGTTCGAGTTCTTGTGCAGGTTCTATTTGCGGCTCCGAGGTCTGGCTCCCGTGCAACCCTGTGGCCGCAACAGAACTCATTCCGCACCCAAGAACTCGGACCTGGGACCTGCTCCTAGAACTCATGTACTTTTAAAAGGAAGCACACCTTGGAGACCTCCGGAAAAATACAGAACTTACCCATCCCTAATTCTGACACACTGTATCAGTATCGCCGTGTTCTTATAAGCTTCCGTAAATTTGAATAGTGCCTAATATGTCGCTCTGTTGCGGTGACACTGATGCATACACACATAGACGATGTGCTTAGAACTCTACTATATTCACATCTACCAAGCCTGGATCAATCTTTTAGTAGGTACAGCTGTTTTGCAGGCAGTCGATCCTATTATTATAAAAGCGAAAGTTTGTTACTATTTCACACAAAAACTACTGAATGGACTTGAAAAATTCTTTCACTAATAGAAAGCTACATTATTTTCGAGTTCTATAGGCTTTATATATTGGTAAGTTTTGGCTTTATGAATAAGCTCTGGCGTTATGAATTTATTTATCATACGTTTTCTGTCCCTAACAAAAATGAGTTATTGTAAACTTCAGAAGAAAGTAAAACAAACAGTTTGCGGGGGGAGGGGGGGAGGAGGAGGCAGTGTGGGAACCCCCCTAATACCATAGGAGCGAAGCCACATAAAAAAGCTAGTATATAATAGTCTAAACTATAAAAATGTTAATTTGTGGTACTAAAATTCGAAACCCCAACATCAATAGGCCACTTGCATGGATTTAATAACGACTTGGAAAAAATCGTGTGGATAGATTTTTTTACTAAAATTACGAAAATGTTAGTAAAATTTTTTTTAAATGTAGTTTTTTTTATTTTTTATTAATAAATCCATTATTTGGGCGCCGTGACGTTACTGCATGAAAATATCCCGTCAATAATGTTTAGCCATGTATAGACGTTGAACATTATAATGATTAAATGATCAATAATGTAATTATTAGACTTACTAGACATAATTTCAAAATAACTATCCTCCGTTGGTCACCATGAAACAGGTAGCTGCCTAGTATGGTGATCTAATGTATCTTCTCAAGTAAATGAATTATGTAACATGTACTTATAAATAAATAAAATAAGATGGATCATTCATGTGGAAAAAGTTCTTTTTTTTTTTTAAATGATTTTCGGCTATCTAATTGTCGTTTTTTTGCACCCATAAAATTATGTCCCATCTTTCCGGTTTGATTCCAAAAATGGTCTGATTTTTCGTATTGAAATATTCAAAAAATGGCCAGGGTTTCAAAAATACAAAAAAAAAAACGGAATGTCTTAGAATATTTGCCTAAACCAGTAAAATTCTTTTTTAAATGTGATGCAAGTGGCCTATTGTTAGTTTTTAGTCATGACTGCCAAAGATAAGCATAATATTAGTAGCAATTAACTATGGCCTGTATTCTGCTTGATAACCAGACTTGAAAGAAAGGCGTGAAACTAATAGTGGCCTGATTTTGTTATGGTTTTAACGTTTATGAAAGAATCTATTTTACCTATCTTTTTTTATTTCTTTAGAACTGGGGAAAATTCCACAGCATTGAACATCACATCACTGCAAACTTTTAGGTCTGGTTGTTTGTTCTCTGGCTTTGTAACATTCGATGGTGTTGTCATCAAATCGGCAATAAATTTTTTAGACACTGAGAACGGGTTGTTTCAAAGAATTTGAACAATTCACCAAATTTCAGAGCTAATATTCTAGTTCTGTGAAAGTCCTAATCAATTTTTGTTATTATCCAAATACTGTGAAACAACCGCCCTGATAAAATAATAACAGAACTTGAATAAATAATAATAAATGAACTCTAACACCAGTCCTCAATAATAGTCTCTGATAAACGCAGATTCTTGAGCCGTCAATGTCTAATGTCGTTGAATTGTTTGAGTAGCTGTCGAGCATCATGGAATGATAAATCGGCAGTTAATCGAGACTGATTTCACAATGAAGCATTTTTAAACATTCTTCTATTTTTAGTCTGAATTCTGATATTATGGTTTATCATAAGTTAGGTACTTCATTGAACCTTGTTTTTCTGGATCACAAAATATATTTTTAAATGTTTTTCTGAAATATTTCAATCACTGAATGAATCAAACACACTAGAAATCCACTTCCATGTAGATTTGAATGGAAATCAATGCCGCCACTGACATAATATTTTTTAGTTCTAGCCCATTTAGCACAAGTTTTTCTCTCACCATTATATACTTACCATTCCATAATGATGAACACAGTTTTGTTTTGGATATTTACCGAAACCGATATATCGCTGTCTTTTTTTAACTGACGCGTGAACAAGCTTGTGTTTCCGAGCCAACTCAATCGTCGGTCAACACTGCCGAGGGACGACCGCTGCTGTTAGTAAATACCACAGTTTTGTTGCTATGACAACACGTTGCGCTCGAGAGGCGTATGTGTATCTTTTATACAATTCTCTATGATTTAATTTTTCTTACTTTTTATTGATGTACGTAAGTATAAAAATTGGTTATTGTTATTAATTAATTTTAATTGTTTAATTGTTTTGGGAACATTTTAACATCATGACGAGCAGAAGAGTGTTGGGAGAAAGTGAAATAGTTTCTTTTTTGAACCAAGAAGATGAAAGGACAGATGATGGCAGTGGCAGCGAGATGGAGAACCATGTAAGTGACGACGACGTTCAAAGTGATACTGACGATGAGTACATAGATTAGGTCATCGACGAAAACTTGTATGATAAAACCAGACTAAAGACGGCGTCGACACGTTTGATCAGATGTGTTCTTCGGTCTTGTTCTAGGAAGACTAACAGATGGCCAATGACAATGTTTTATGGCATTTCGAATATAGCTTTTATCAACTAATACATAATTTACACTCACAACGTTTTGTCAAAACAAGAAAAAACATTGAACGGCATAGAGTATATGAAAAAGCTAAGTACTGAATTGTCTATAACGCGGATCAGATCTAGATTGGAAATTCCTACTTCATCAAGGCGTTTGAGAGAAAATATCGAGAAGATCCTGAGATCACAAACCAATCACGAGGTTTCTTAAGAAGCTGACGAGGAACCTCCGGCTAAAGTTCGGCATTACTGGTGCAACAAAAAAATAACGAATGTCCAAGATGACGTGTAAAAAATGTAAAAAGACAGGGTGTGGTGAACAAAAAAAGGTGTTTGCAGCAACTGTCTATAACTTTTGATTTTTCCTGTATTTTTTGTAATTTGAGTCTGATTATATCGTAATTAATTAGTTAGTAAGACAAAATATTAAAAATTTTAACTATTTAAAAAAAAAAATCCTTATATATATGGTTACTACTATAAATACCTCTAATTTGTGTTACTTTATAAAAAGTTTGGTTTTTTTTGTTCCTTAAAATTAAAAAATAATAATATATATTTGTGTTTTATTTACTTATTAAAAAAATAACACTTGTTCGAAGTTATAAAAAAAAAGTACAACCGTTTCACTTTGTTAATAAATCGTTTTTTTAAACTGTGCGCCTCTCAGGCATATGTTTATCTTTTCGATACTAAAAAATAAGATTATCTTTCTAGGGTTAAGGATTGGTTGACCAGACTTTTGGATCATGAAACAAGCCCACGTCGTATTTCTCGTGTACTTCATTCTATGATTTTAACAATGTACATATTCAATAATATATATGTATATATATATTTTTTTTTTAAAAGAAAGACAAACATTCCTGGGTTACGAATAACCCAACAATGTTTGAAAATCTCCTACTACCACCACAGAAAGCCGAAAACGTTGCTTGTGTTGTGATGGAGGTTTTAGCCAGCCGAGGAATCGAACACGCGACGCCCGGGTGGGACCCAAGCGCTATGCCCACTCTACCACTGACCGGTCAAATAAAACAAATATATTAATAAAAAAAATAAACAAAAATAAAACAAATATATTTTTTATATGCTCGTTTATTAAATTAATGTTTATGTATTGTCAAAAAATGCAGCGACTGCAAATAAAAAAAGCATTCTCAAGTTTAAAGTTTGTTTCTAACGATTATTTCAGCAAGCTTATTATTAATATTGACGTAAATGCTAAAGCGAGTTCATTTCTCCATTTTGTCAAATTCATCTCCCCCAGACGGGTTCTTATTCCACTTTCACCGGAACATATGTGATGATGATCACAGACTTGGGAGAGATGGGCACATTTGTAGATTGGAGGTTGCCACTGAAAAGAAGAAAAATATTTATTAGACACATTAAAAAATATGGGAAGAAGTCAGTTAGAATCTCTATTTACGAACATGAAAATGAATATCACAGAAAAAAGAAAAATTTATCAACTCTTTAAAGATGTGATGTTTCGATAGATAAGCTGTGTGCAAATATTGCCAGACAACAGCTGTAACGTCCAGTGGTTGACGCGTACAGTGGTTTAAAAATGCTTAAGAAATATGAGATTCAATTAAAATGACTGAATGTTTTTTTTTAAATCTGCAAGTAAATTTGAATGGGGACCAGGGGAAAAATGGTCATCACACCTGAATAGCCAAGTACTTCCCCAACTTCCTCTTTCCATCTCCATCCCCTCCCCACTACCTTCAGGCTAAAAATATTATAGAGGTTGGAAGCAATTTCTTATGTGATATTCGCATAAATAAAATAGTAAGCAATAATAAAAAATGTTTAACAATTTTTTTTTACAAAAATTTGGTTGGCTAGTGTGCAGTGTTTAACAATGGGGAACCCGTTATCATGATATGTTTTTGGGGTATTACGCCATGTTGTGATACCTCTTTCTTTAGCCAAAAGTTTCAGACAACATTAGTGTCTGAAAAATTGGCTAAAGAAGGAGGTAGCGCAACACGGCATAATACCCCAAAAACAAATCATGATAATATTAAATAGTCACAAGTAGTTAACACTCTGTGGGTATGCACAATTAAATTAGAATAACTTTGTTAAAATACCACTTTATTAAATACCTTTGACCATCCGGTTTCGGTTCGACCTGAAACATTAATATTTTTGTAGGTTCAGGTCAAACCGAAACCGATTGGTTAAAAAGACATAAATAAAGTGGTATTCAAAGAAAGTTGTTATATTGTAAGCATCCTAATTATATTTTTGGTCACGAAAATCTCAAATCATAAATGAGAAATACATTTGTTTTGCATTCATATTTTTCATAATAGAGACAATCCACCATTTGAATACTCACTTAACAATGACATCCGCCTCATTATAGTTGTGGCTCAACAGGCTGACACGGACCTCAGTTGGTATCCCCTGGATATCCGTGAGGTTAGCAGACGCCGCGCTGTTGGTGGGGTTGAAGAGGACCACCACGCCGGGGTTGCCAGACTTCAACCTGAAATAACATTGATAAAATAAATACTTAAAGATGAAAACTTCTTTCGTTTCATATGAATCCATTCCTCCCATTGCGATGCACGACAATCTTCCAAGAGTCCTGCTGGAGAGGTCAAAAGGTCTTCCTCAACCAATCTCTCCCGATCCAGCCAGCTACGCAGTTGGTGGGCAAACGCATCCGCTGCCAAGATCCGGACAAACCTCATCTCATGAGCCCAGAACCACCTGCTCAGTCATCAAATCCAGCGAACCACATGGGGTGATCCTGCAGCAGAGGTGTTGGTTATCCAATAAATGGTTCCCGGGGCAGCAGTACCCATACCTGCCTACTGTGCTGCATAATACGATACCAATAGGAGTGTATTAACTGATTGCACCCTTCGTAAATAAACAAAATTATTGTACACCAGATATTAAGTTCGGTGAGCGTGCTTTCGGAATGTCGGGACCTAAAGCTTAGAATGGACTGCCACATGATTTCAGAATGATCATAGACTCAACAAAATTTAGAGCTAAACTTAAAACTCACCTTTTCAGACAGTCGTATCCAAAAAATCAAAAACCTTCACCTTCACTGCCCGCGACATTGTAAATAACTAATTGTGTAAACAGATTCTTATCTCAACTTTGGCATTAATCTTCTTATAAATGTAATACCTAAAGTGATCAGGGTAGAAAATGTAAAATCATGCAATGTCCAGTGTTTTAAATAGAATGTCCTCCGCTTGCGAATTCGTATCTTCTCCAAGCATAAACTTTCTAATTAAAGTGTGTTTGTGACCTATCAGGTAAGTAAGTTTCTATATCTGTTTGTAAATATTGAACAAAAGGTGAATGTCCATCTGTCGGCGCCGGCCGCAACACACGGCACGCAACGGATTTTTCTATATCTTTATATGAATTAGTGCTGTACTAATTCATATGAAGATATGGAAAAATCCATTGCGTGCCGTGCGTGCGTTGCGGCCGGTGTGGACAGATGGACGCTCACCTTTAGATAGTGCCTAAGGATTAGAAATAATATTGTACAGGACCCTTGAGGTGATTTTTTACAAAAACCGCGCTATACAAATTATCCAATTATTATTATTAATAAATAATTTGTAAACAAGTAACGCCGTGCACTAGTGTTGTCATACCAGAATGTGTCAATATCCTCATTATGTAACAATTTCTACACGTTTTGTTTTTGAAGAGCTTTATTTTACAGTGTATGTACACTTGTTTTCATTCAATTAATTTATTGTCCATTGAGCAAATTAGGGGCTGAAGAATTTTAAGACCTCTTAAACACTGTAAAGTTTGTGGAGACGTTATGTTTGAGATGTAGAATCCCGTATGTAACAACCTTAAAAATGGACAGGAGGAAGAAGAATTAATGAATGAAAGATAACTTACCACTCTCTAAAGTCCAAGAAGCAAGAATAGAATACAGAAGTAGTTAGCAATGTTAAAAGTTGTTTGAATAGTGTTAGTACAAAAAAATAAATTATTTCCATAAATAAATTAACAATTTTAAAAAATCTTACCGGCTGAATGCGAAAACAGTTTTATTGGCAAGAAGGTAGCTGTTGTACTCTCCAAACATCATGCTGGGCAGCGTGCGCATTGTGGCCAGGGTCTTGTACTGGCTATCAACCTGGAAAAATATAATTATCTATTAATATTGCTATTTAAATCCTTGAAAATTTTAGACAAAAAAAGCCATGCCAATACCAACTCAGCATTTGCTACATAACCATTCGAGTGACAGATCACCATATTTGGATAGGTGATTTTTATGAAAATTAATTATAAATTTAATGGTTTATAGATAGACGGTGAAATGTGGTGAAAAAATGTGAATTCATTGACTTTAAACTGCAGTAAGCAGTTCATGTTTCCATGCAAAATTTGGAGGTATGATAATTATTAAATTGAATGGCCGAATCCAAAATTGAACACCCTGAAATCTCTACCGCTCGAATGGATAAGTAAAAATCATTTATAAACTGTCTTCTGAAGTACCTTCATACTCAAATAACTTAATTAATTTAAAATGACATATCCTCACAAAGTTAAATAAGTGAAATGTTGAATTGCCATTCCATTGGAGCAATGACTTTGGGATAGAATCTTACCTCAGTTTTGTTTTCAGTGACATTGGTGATCTGATCCAGCGATACGATGGGTACTCCGGGGAGCAGCATGGCAATGATGCCTAGTTCTGAAGACAGGCTGCCGTCCTCAGATGTGTACTGGAAAATGCAAAACACATATATGTAATTAACATTTTTCTCAAAAAGCAAATCAAATACATCACAGTAAGATCACAATGAGTTTTTAGTTATATCGGTTAGTGGGCGAGTAGTCCAGTGTAGGGTTCCCACACGGGTCTCGCAGAACTCTCTCCTGCTATTTGTAATGCTACAGTAGAACCCCATTAATTCGAAATCCACGTGACATCAAAAATAAAAATTTTGAACGAGTTCCCACACAATTCGAAATTTTAAGAAAAAAAATTTCATAAAAAATCACCGAAAATTGAGTTCCTCGGCCGCAAATTCAAATTTGTATAGATTCTTCGAAGTAAATTCGTAATAATACTCCTCATACATACATCTGAAGAAAATTCTGCCTTACATTAATAAAAATATGATATTTTCCATGTAAGCAAAATTTTCACAGCCATCACTTTAAACTCGTAAAATTGTGATATATTACCGCGTAAATCGAAATTTTGGGGCCGATTTCCGCCGCAGCCGGCCTTTTAAATTCATATATTCAAAGTAAATTCATAAAAATATGATATTTCCGTTGCAGCCGGCCACTCTAATTCAGATATTTGAAGTAATTTCGTAAAAATACCGATAAACTCCGCATAAACCAAATTTTCCCGGCAGATTACTGCAGCGACAGGCCCTTTGAATTCAGATATTCGAAGTAAATTTGTAAAAATATGATAAATTTCCTCATAAGTCGAAATTTAGCAGCCGATTTCCCCCGCAGCCGACTCTTTAAATTCCTTATATTCAATGGAAATTCGTAAAAATACGACATTCCAGTGTAAACTGACTCAGATTTACAAAATAATAATGATGGAGTTTTACCTACCATTAAAACTCTTATTATGTTGCCTTCCTCATCCAGAACATATTTATATATGTGAGAGACGACACGTCTATTCTTGTCTTAGTGGTATAATTTGACTTCCTTTTCCTTGTTTTGGCGTCATCAATACGTTCTATGATTGGTTGTTTGTTCTGTCACTGCAGTTGGCGTCTTGCGTCATTTCCCTTTGTTTTCAATTGTAATCTCACCAAGCAGTGGATTAAATATGTTCTGGATGAGGAAGGCAACATAATAAGAGTTTTAATGGTAGGTAAAACTCCATCATTATGTAGTGCCGTTCCTCATCCAGAACATATTTATATATGTGAGAAGTGTTTGTTATCGCCTTGGTGACAGAACTGATGTCAATTGTGAGAGGTCGTTGATTAATCTTGTATAGGTTCAAACAGATTTGTGAGGGATAGCGATGTTAGGGAGTTACCTCCTTCCAATACCTCTTTTCTGTAATGTCTCGCAAATGTGTTCTCACTCTTCCAATTTCCTCTTTCGAGGATCTTTTCAATGGGGCAATTTTCTAACCAGCTCAATGATGCTACGGCAGACCTTGTACTTCCTGATGATTTGTCGATGCCAGCGCTTCTTAGAACTGTTTTTACCCATCCTCCAATTATTGTTCTTGTAGCAGGTTTTGGCAAGCCCGTTGTTGAAATAAATAAATCTGGTATTGAATTTGCTTCATGTCTTCTTACTTTAGATAAAGAGCATACTTTACGGAGCCAATATACCGGATCCGTAGCTTGGTCTGAGGAAGCATTAAGCTTCCATCCTGACTGATGGTGAGTTGCGGAATCAGTTTTAGATCCAAAAGCTGGCCAAAGTATAATATGGTCCCCATTGTCCACAAAACTGTCTGGTGTGCATCGTAACAGAGTAAGATCATGCACTCTTCGTCCAGATGCGAGCAGAAGAATAACAGCGCATCTTCGAGAGGCCTCAAACAGAGTAACTGTTTCTGGAAGGTTTTCTTTTAACCAAAAACTAACTTGTCTCGGGTCCCAGATAGGCAACACTTTCTTCTTTCTGGTAGTATTAACTATACCCTTCATTACTTGTTTCACCAAGATATGGTTGCTTAGCGATTCACACTCTGGGTTAGTTAATGTTGAAATGGCTGATTTATGAAGTGCAATGGTACTTGGAGCCAAGCCTTCGTTAAGCTTTAAATTGGCTAAGAATCTTGCCAATTGGGAATCTGATGGATTAGTTATATCAACCTTATTTTTGACACACCACTGACCCCACCTTTTCCATGCTAGTTTATATGCCGTGATTGTTGAAGATCGCCATCCGGCATTGAGAAGACCTCTTTCATGCTCTGTCCATCCATATAGCGCTCCTCTCCAGCCCCAATCTTCCATACTTCCATCTCCAGTTTTTGGATCTGAGGAGGATGAAGACCTGTCGATGTGTCCACCAGGTTGTATAGAAGGTTGGTTATTTGCCGAGGTGGGGCTAGCGCTCTCGACTGAAGATCTGGCAACCAAAACACTTTGGGCCACCTCGGTACTACCAGCAGGTACATACCGACACACTTGTTTAGATGTTCCAGGACTCTGGGTATCAAACAGGGCGGTGGAAACACCCATGCCAGTGGGAAGCACCAGATCCTGCTGAAAGCATTGTGATATAGGGCTGCCGTGTCTGTGGGGTCTATGGATACGTAACTCTCTACAACATGAGCTCTTTTGGACGCAAATAAGTCCACCATGGGTCTGCCCCATGAGCGGAATATCTGTTCGATCGCTGGAGGTAGAAGGTGCCATTCGGGTAACAGGGTCCCTCGGGAAAGATGATCGGCGAGTCTGTTGTATCGTCCCGGTAGGTAATACACTTCCATCCTTATATTGTTCGCATCCGCTACTTCCAGAATCTGATATGTCAACTGAAGGAGGCTCACTGATTTCGTACCTCCTTCGTTGCGTAGGTATGCTAATACTGTTCTGTTGTCCGATTGAATGAGACAAGTAGAATTGCTCAAATTGGCTTTCCGACACTTCAATGCATGGAGAATATTTCTTTTAGGTTGCTGTGCCATTTGGTTTGTTGTTGTGTCCAACAGCCTGAAAGTGGAGTGTCGTCCACCTGTGCCCCCCACCCGCTGTCTGCTGCGTCTGTCGCAATGAAGTGGCATGCTTTGGGGAAATGAATAAGGGAATGTGTACTCACATTGTGCCTCCACCACTCTAAATCGTTCAATACTGCAAGGTTTACGGGTACCTTCTTCCGGGGTGGAAGCTTTGCCATGGCAATTGACTGGAGCTGCATCTGCCTGCAGTGCAAGCGACCCCTGGGAACCACAAACGCTGCGAAGTTCAGCTGTCCTAGGATGCTCTGCGCATCCCTCAGGGACCATCTCTTTCTTGTCATGAGGTTTTGCAATGACTTCCATATTGCGCGGCACTTGTTCCCAGTTAGCGTCTTCTGATTGAGGCAAGTGTTCCATGACACTCCCAGATATTCTATCGCCTGTGTCGGTAGGTGAACACATTTCTTTAGGTTGATGGTCCAACCGAGGGACTGTAATAAATCCAATGTTACTAGTGTCTGCAGTCGGAGAGTTTCTTGGTCTTGATGAGCCAGGAGAAAGTCGTCCAAATAAACAATGACTCGTATGCCCTTTTTCCGAAGGATCTCTGCGATCCAATTGGTTATTGCTGCAAAAATTTGAGGGGAACTGCTCAAACCCTGGGGCAAACATGTCATCTGCAGACATTGACCTCTGTACACGACACGCAGGAAACGGCGATGGGTCTTTGCAACCGGTATATGAAAATAGGCGTGTGCCAGATCTACTTTTGTCATATAGTCTCCGGGTTGCAAGAAATCGGGCACTTTGAAGTGGGAGATTAGGGAAAACTTTTTCACTCACACAAAATCGTTCAGCGCTTTCAGATTGATGACAGGACGATGGGTCCCGTCGTTCTTCTGCACCAGAAACATCTGGGAGAGAAAGCCTCGATTCACGGGTGCTGGTTCCAGTACTCCCATCTTCAGCAACTCCTTTATTTGCATGTCCATATCGGGTGTGTGCGCCTTGTTGAGAAATTGTGCAGTCTCACCTGAGTGGGTCTGGTCAATGGTGGTCTCAACCAAAATGGGATCCGATAGCCATTGAGGATTTTTAGGGCAAAGTCGGGGGCTTCTGCGGTACGCCATATTTGTAAAAAACTTCGCAATTGCCCTCCCTGAAATCGCCCGGGCTGGTTGTCAATTGTTTCGGCGGCGACGGTGCGAGGTCTGCCCTCGCCCCGTCGGCCTCCGAAATTTCCGTCCTCTGCTGGCAGAGGAGGAAGGGCCAGAATGATGACCGGGGTCTGCCCGCCGGTACTGAGACGGAAATTGGGTGGAACCCAGATTCCCTGCGGGAGCACACTGAGTTGGTATGACTGCTCGTGTTCCGCTTTTCGGCCTTGACAAAATTTCGCTACTTCTTGCTTGCGAAAACGGAGCCCTGAAGACTTTGCTCGCCCCACCAAGTCTCTGCAACTGGGAGATGAGCTTGTCTTCATTAAATAAATGGGTCACAGTTGGAGGAATTTTCCCCAGAGCTGATCTATCAACTGGGGTTTTACACATTTCCAGGATGCGATCACGCCGATGCTCGATAACTTCAGCCCGCTTCCCACAAGCAATCTGAAGAATGGCGTCGTTCTTCGAAATACTTCCCCCGAAAACCTCCTGAAATTTCTCTCGTAAGGTCTCCGGTGAGAGTTCAGCATCAGGCTGACAGCTCCAGGTTAGGACGCTCTGTATAGAGTCCTGGATGACCTACCTTTGTTGTAATGCTACGTGGGAAATTGCTGCAAAGGCTCTCTCCATTCCCATGAGTTGGGCACATGCGGGTGTGAAGGAATTGAGTTCGCAGTTCACCTCTAATTCCTTGAACCCCGGGTCTGCTACGTATTCTTTCAATGTTTTGGCGTAGCGAACGTCACACCAACTAAGAGAATTAAAATTCTGCAAGCGCTCCACCGTCTTCAGCATGGCGTCCGTCGGCGCATTCATTTGCGGTTCCTTTAGCGACACGGTGGGATCCGGCATATGGAAAACCGGAGCAGCGGATGTGCCACAAGTAGGCTCAATTTGGGTCTCTAAATTTTCTGGGCCCTCAAATTCGCTCGCGTCGGAATCACCGGCGGCATCTCGCCTGAAAACGAAGCTTTGCAAATCGCTTAACTGCCGCGACAATTTCTTCAGCATTTTTTTCTGCGATCTCTTCTTGTGCCTTCTGTTCTTAGGCCGAGAACAATAGAGAACTCCAGTCCAATTTTTTTATTTTTTTTAATGAATAAAGACCTTCAAACTTAAATAACTGCATTTTTATTTTTATTTTTATAGTTAGTTTTAATAGTTAAAATAATTGTCAAAGTTTTAATTTTTAAAGACTCCCAGAAACGCACCGTATCTATGGGGGTCTTCACCCACCCATAGTTTTTTACTTTTTAAGTTGTCATTTTGAATCAGTGATGTCATGTCGAGGGAAATTTCCCTAGATCTAGGGGAGAAAAATATTTTTTAGGGATAAGGGAAATCAGGACAAAATCTAGGGAAATTTCGAACTCTGGCAAAAATTTTATTACATATGACAATATTACTGGTAATATTTTTTGGAATTCCTATGAATCTTAATTATTGTTCATGTACTTACATGCAATGTTATTTTTAACACTGACAACTCAAAATGATATTATGGAACGTACCCATACTACGTGACACGTTCGGGGGGGGGGGGGGGGGGGTCTTCAAAATACCACGCTTGGTACAAATGAGCGGCGGGTTGCTTATGATTTTTATTTTGCAAAGTGTTTTTTTTTATTTGGAATTCAGTTTCTAATTCAGTGGTGAGTGTATTCGTACTTTTAAATTATTACTTCACGTAGCAAAAAGTGTTTTATTTGGAAAATCACAGTATTATTAGTATATTTACCAAGTTCCGATATCTTTCCAATTAATTATCATATTAATTAACATATAACAGGATTAGTGTTACACAATCGGGTGGCTACGTAGGTAATTGCGTAAATGTGAAATTTCACTTCGAAATCTAGGGAAATAATTTTCTTGGGCTGAGCATCCCTGATTTTGAATTTAAGAAAATGGCGGAATAAAATTAATATAGGATGACTCAATGACTTTTGTGTGAGAAATTGAGGCGTTTTTATTTAAGATTAACTGCTTTTAATATAGAAAAACATTGGTAAAATGTCCACATTTCACCGCTACTGTTATTGTATTTAATCAAAGTGCAATATAAAAACAATAAATCATCTCTTTCATTGCAAATACATGTGACGTCGTGTTTTGTGTCAGGCGTTACTTTGTAGATGCATTGTTTTATGTATAATACATACAGAAACACTGGTATTTATAATACACTGATCATGACGAGTGTGTAACAACTTGTATAAAAAGCCCTACACTAAAAACAATTTGAAAATACATAACTAAATGTCAAAACATGACATGACTTTAGCCTCAAATAGACAAAATTTATTGCAGATTGTCCGCAAATATAGCCCTTTTCATAAATTGTTGAGGGCCTAAATTATGTTTCAATAAACACAATAACTATTATTTATCTAAATCTCTATAAACAATATGGAAATAAACCAAAAACACGAAATGTTGAATTGCATAGGTACGTGTGCACTTCAAGTCATTTCAAATGTCAATACAATACAATACACAGGTGACAGGTTAACTGTGACGTCACGGTTAACCATTTCAGTAATGCCAACTTAACGCTGTGTTTTGAAAGAGGTTTAAAAATGCACTTTTTAATATTTTTTTAAAAACTCTGCGTTTAATATTATGAAATAAAACTTATATATTCAGAATCAGCGTTTCTTGGTCTATATGAACATATTTTTTTTAAGCCATAATATTTTTCACTGGAGTTCCTTATTAGAACTCGAAGAAGAAGAGTCTGATGAGTTTGTATCATCAATACGACATTTTTGCGTCGATTTCCTGGATTCTACGTTCGACATTGCGCGAAATAATAACAACAATAATGCGTTCCGCGTTTTCACAAAATGCGCAATGCGATCCGTAAAATTTACGTAAACTTCACTTGTTAAATATTTTTTACACCAAAGGAAGCACTTTTATAAGTTTTTTTTTTTTTTTTTTGTTATCTCGAGCACTTTTACATTGAATAAAACTTCGATAAAGCGCGAGATAGCTACCACATTCGAAAGAATTCGATGTCAATTGAAAACAAAGGGAAATGACGCAAGACGCCAACTGCAGTGACAGAACAAACAACCAATCATAGAACGTATTGATGACGCCAAAACAAGGAAAAGGAAGTCAAATTATACCACTAAGACAAGAATAGACGTGTCGTCTCTCACATATATAAATATGTTCTGGATGAGGAACGGCACTACATAATACAAATTAGGATGAGAACACTCCATTTTGTAAACTTATTCCAACAAAAAATGTGGCAGAATGAAACAAACAGAATACACAGAGGACTAACCCAAATGTCTTAACCTCTGATTTGCCGGAGACGCGCTGGCGCGCGCGTCGTATGCGCAAGCGCGAGAAAATAATAAGAAAATTTGAATAAAATTTTCGACCAAAACTTTTTGTCTGCGATTTTGGCCCTTCTATGTACAGAATTTGTATGGAGAACACGGTCAAAATCACTTGCGCTAACATCATAGATGATATAGCCACTAGTTTCATTCACCTTGCAACCCCAGAATATTTTTAAAACGATTTCGTCTATGACATTGACCTGTCAGATTTTGCCGCGAATTTAACCGTCGCAATTTATGGGTGTATAGCTCAAAATTAATCAACAAAACATTCAATTCAAAATTCAGAGTGGTGCTTTTTAGTGAATTTTTGTGAAATGGCGTGGCCTTTGACCGGTTAAAACAACAGCAATGAAACTCAATCAGATAATTTGAAATAATTAAAAATTAAAAAATCATTAAAAAAATTACAATAAATAGTTTTGACAGGGTTATACTATAGTCGGATAATGGAGAGGCGAACATTACTGAGAGAGTACTTGTATGTGACAAAGCGTTACGCTTGTTGGGGTAGATAGAGTTGAATCAGCCAGCATTGTAAATTTTATTAGAGCAAAAGCTTTGGTACACCACAGAGTTTTTCAAGTAGGTAAAGGGTTCTCATTCTCACTTTCCAGGAAGGCCAGGCGCTGTCTCCGAGCAGCGAGAAGACGCCCTGCATGGAGTTCTGCAATTTGTCGGCCGTGTAGGCCTTGGTGGTGGCGTGGTGCAGCATGCGCGAGGAGCGTGGCAGGTCCACCGCCATGCTCTTGTTCTGCCGCAGCGACTCTGATGACTCCAAATTCTCCTTCACCATCAGCAGCCCTGCAAAACACGTAGCAAGTATTTAAGTGAAAAGCAATTTCTTTGAATGTTATGAGATAAAACAATAAATGGGCCAATACCAATGCGTACATCCTCTTTTCATCTTGTTCTATTCGGGTCGGGGACCCATCAATTCAACCAGGCGCCTCCAGATGTCACATAATAAAGATGACATTTTGAATACAAAAAACCACTTCAAAAGCAAAGTTTACTCATTTACCAAATACAAGTTATTAAGGGTCGACCGAGATCTCGGTCTCGGCAACAAATTCTACTGAGAACTCTGTCTCGGTTCTCAGCGAAAAAATGCCGAGATTCTCGGCCATAACCGAGACCGTTGTAACTAGGTACGGTATAGGATAATGGGAATCAAATTTACCGCGCGCGTCCACATTGTTGATTGTGACACTCTTTGAGGAGTGAAAATGCATAAAAATTGCTTTTTATATGCTACAACATCATGTTGTTCAATTTTGATTTTTAAAACTATTTAAAACAAATTATTATTACGTTTTTAAATATACTATATTATGCAAAAATAGCGCATTTTCATTTTTTTTCTGAATTCATCTATTCTCGGCCGAGAACGAAAAACCTGTCTCGGTCGACCCTTACAAATTATATACATAGCAAATGTACCTTCTCCCTTGGTGCTGTTGGCCACCACCTCCTTCCACTGCGCCAGAACATTATAGAGGCCGTCCTGGTAGGTGGTCCTAGCGTGGTCGTAGAAGTGGTACTGGCCATTGACGGCGCCGCGCTGGCTGGCAGAGGTTGAGATACCCTCGTCAGCGAAGGTCGGGTCCACCAGCAGGAATTTTACGTGAGACAGCCTGTAACACAACATTAAATTGGTATTATTAAACACACAATGCAGCTAAAACGATGGCTGTTTGTCATCCGCCGACATTCGTTAAAGTTAAGCGCCAAGAAAACCCTTTAAACATTCAACACTGTCTTCGTCGGTTCGCTGAGTTAATTGATGTGCAAAAATCTACCGCCAATCAGAACCCAAGAAATTGTGAATTTTGATATAAAAATTGTGTTTCTCCCCTCTAACTTTCCCATTTTCATTTTTAACCTAATCGGTTTGAGGGCCCTAAAATTTCAAGATTACCATTTATTTTATTTTGTGTTCCGTATCGATGCCTGGAATCCATTATGAGAGAGAGCTAGCTCTTTCGCCCTTATAGTTTCAGTTTCGCGCGTGTTTATTCCCTATATTTGCCCTTTTTTTTATTCGACTTGCCACATTTTCTCTCTGCTGGCAACACTAGTGACGCGCATCTCAGATCACGTGATGTTATTGTTTGTTATATGACGCCGTTTTTTCGCGCCGAAAGCAGTTTTCGTGTTTCGCTGTACTTAAAAAACCAATTTTGAGTCGAAAATCGAAGTTTATTCCCTGCTCTTTCAGTTTAAACATTAAATATACCGTGATAGATAGTTTTCTGAGAAATTGACTAATTGTTTAGTGTGTTTTTTCGGTTGTTTACGTGTTTAAACTGTGCAACAAAATGAGTGATATCGACAATTAAGACGCTTCGCCGGTCGGAAACAATGATCAAGCACGAGTTTCTCGGAAACGCCAAATGCCGCGCGAAAGCTCTAGATCCGACACTTCGGAAGAAAGGCATTACTATCGGGATCCTCGGGTAGACATCCTGATGCAACAGATGTCGGCCATGACAGACGTTTTATCTGGGAATCGGGTAGAGTTCGCGGAGAAAACGGTATCGGACAAAGAAGACTCCGCGGGAGAGATGCGGCAAGAGGTAGAATCGGGGTTTTTAGAGATGCCCGCCAGCCTAGCCGCTCAGAAAAACGTTTTGGAGTTCTGCAATCCAAGCACATTGGTGAAGGAATCGCCGATTCCGAAGGCGGGCGCAAGAAGAGTCGCAGTTATCTCGGCTCTTCAGCGTTTTGGCTCGGAGGAATGATCGCGTGTTCGCTATGCCGAAACACAGAAAGTATACACCGCCACGCCCGCCTTCGTAGAGCTGGAGGTAAATGAAGAACTAGGAGGTTTGATAAGAACAACTCCTTCGCGCCAGCCCTGGACCGTTCACTGGGAGCCCTCTCCAATGCAGTGCTATCCCAAACAGAGTCGGTCAGAGGAAACATGCAGGCACTGGTAAACTGGGCATCCGAACCAGGCACCTGCTTGACCCCTGCGACTCTGTTTGACAAGATTCAGGGGATGTTTGCCAAGTACAGTAAGACCACGGACGACGTCCTACAGATTTTATGCGGAAGGCGAACGGAATGCCTACAAAGTAGGCGAAAGGCCCTGCTAGAGGGAGTAAGGGACCCGTACATCAAGGAAGGCCTTGCCAGGATTCCTCCGAGCGCCAGTCACCTCTTCAATAAAGAGGAACTAGCAAGTTATATCGTGGCAAACGGGGGACGAGACAAGATATTCGGTAGTGCATCCTCGTCGTATATCCCCCGTCAACCTCAACCCTCTACCTCACAAGCAGCAAGACCGGTGATAGAGGCTCCACACTCCCGACCTAGGAAGCCCTTTCGACCTGCCCCTAGGCCAGAGAAAGTCAGGACGTACAGGCAGCCCGCCAAAAAGCCAGAGCCCTCTCGCAAGGCGGCCAGCGATCGGGGTAGAAGGCGATGGAGGTGACTGGAGGCCGGAGCCATTCTGGGGAGGACGCCTAAAGGCATATCAGGAGGTGTGGAGGGAGCTGGGAGCATCACCGCTAATCCTGAACATTCTAAAAGGAGCAAGGATACACTTCATATCAAAACCTCCTCGGGCGCTTCCATCGGCCGAGCTGAAGCAGAATTTCAGGACAAGGTTGTCTCCAGGCATGACCGCACACATCGAAACGATGAAAGCGTCAAAAATCCTGGAGGCAGCAGACGACTCCCCAAGCTTCCTGTCAGGTATGTTCCTTACCTCCAAATCAGACCACACCCTCAGGCCCATCTTCAACCTGAAGGCCTTGAACGTCTTCATAGACTAAAGCCCTTCAGACTCTTCAGTCATTTTCGGGTCCCGGAATTCCTCCAACCCGACGACTGGCTGATAAAAGTCGACCTCTCTCAGGCTTACTTCCATGTGCCAATCGCAAGATCACACCGGAAGTTCCTGCGCCTCGTGTACAACGGAGAGCTCCTTCAGATGACGTGTCTGCCCTTCGGCCTGTCATCAGCGCCAAGGATCTTCTCGCTGCTCTCAAACTGGGTAGCAGAACTACTAAGGAAAAAGGGACTCAGGATTGTAGTCTACCTAGACGACTTCTTAGTAGCAAACCAGTCCAGAAAACTTCTCACCTCCCAAGCCGTTGCTATAGTGCACACACTTCAACAGCTAGGCTGGTGCATAAACCCGGACAAGTGTGTCCTGACACCCACGCAGAAGTTGGAGTTTCTGGGTATAACATGGGACACGAGAGCAGATCAAAAGTCTCTCTCCGACCGCAAGTGCGCTGGTCTACGCCAAGCCTTGCAGGTTCCCTTGGAATTCGGCAGTTGCTCTCCCAGGCAGGCTCTCGGTCTACTGGGAAGACTCAACTTTGCAAATTTCGTGATCCCTCGTGGTCGCTTGCATTGCCGCAGACTGCACCCGGACAAGTGTGTCCTGACACCCACGCCGAAGTTGGAGTTCCTGGGTATAACATGGGACACGAGAGCAGATCAAAAGTCTCTCTCCGACCGCAAGTGCGCTGGTCTACGCCAAGCCTTGCAGGTTCCCTTGGAAGTCGGCAGTTGCTCTCCCAGGCAGGCTCTCGGTCTACTGGGAAGACTCAACTTTGCAATTTTCGTGATCCCTCGTGGTCGCTTGCATTGCCGCAGACTGCAGAGGTTCAGCCGCCGCATACAGCACCTGAAACCATCGCGGCCCGTTGCTCTGCCCAACGCAGCACGGCAGGATATACAGTGGTGGCTAGCAGCCATTGGAAGGACAAGCCCAATGTCTTATCTTAACAAGACGAATGTCTTATTGCAGACAGACAACAAGACAGTAGTGGCTTATGTCAACAAGGAAGGGGGTACAAAATCGTTAGCCCTTCTGGAAACAACGCGGGAGCTACTGGATTTCGTAGACCAGATGGAGATATCTCTGACAGCCCAATACATTCCAGGAAGATACAACGGAACTGCGGACCGTCTCTCTCGGGGCGCACCGCTTCCAGAGTGGCATCTACTAAGTCCGGCAACGAAGGAGATATTCAAAAAATGGGGTCGCCCTCAAATAGACCTGTTCGCTTCAGCCACTGCTCACGTGGTACCAACATACGTCTCCAGAGACTCAAGCGACTGCTTAGCCTGCTTTCCCAACGCGTTCAGTCAACCTTGGGACTACAATCTAGCTTGGGTATTCCCTCCGCCAAACCTCGTTCCGAGAGTGCTCACCCACCTAAATCAGGCAAAGGGCATGTTCCTTCTAGTCGTCCCAAAATGGGAGAAGACTTTCTGGAGAAGCGACCTAAAACAGCGAACAGACGAACCTCCCATACGCCTGCGCAACCTAGAGGGAGTCCTCATAGACACATCGACAGGACTACCCCCTCCCAGGATTCAGGATCTGGAACTAGAGGTCTGGAGAATTGCGGGTGGGAACAAGCCCTGACAACATGGAGTCGGGAAGAACGCCAACTCCTCAAGTCATCCTGGAGAGAGTCTACACCGAAGACCTACAAACCTGCGTGGGATAGGTGGCGTAAATGGGGCACTCAAAATGGTGTGGACGTCAACAATCCCCCACCAACTACGGTTGCCAGGTATCTAGCCCACCTATTTGTTCAAGGAGGCCTAGCCCCAGGGACCATTCAGGTCCACAAGTCAGCCATTGTTACCTTCTGCGGCCCAGCTCAGAATGCGAGAAAAATCAGCCTTGATTTCTTGGTAGGACACGTTCTCAAGGCAATCTCAATGGCAAGGAGGACCAAGGAGAAAGCCCCTATCTGGTATCCCAGACAAGTAATAGACTGGCTGGTCAAGAATTCCCCCACAGAAGACTCGCTGTTTGAAGCGTCACGGAGGGCAGCAATACTCCTCGTCCTGGCGTCAGGCAGGAGAGTTCATGATTTGACACTGCTCAGAATCACCCCAGAACATTTCATCGACAAGAGGAACTCTATTACCCTGTGGCCAATTTTTGGGGCAAAAACCGACACAGCCAACCATAAACAATCAGGTTGGAAACTGACGGGCTCACAAAAAGATAACATCAACCTCCTTAAATGGTTGAGAAAAGTCGTTGCCCTCTCTACAGCCAGAAGAGGTCCACTACTAAAGAACCTATTTGTGACCACATCAGCAGAAACAAAACCGGCAACGCAAACGATAATAGGGGGATGGATCAAATCAGTCCTCAGAGAAGCTGGAGTCCACGCAACCCCGGGAAGTGTACGCTCGGCTGTAGCCTCCTTAAACTGGTTGGAAGACTACCCCATAGAGGAGATTCTTGCTAGAGGGAATTGGAAGTCCGAGCACACCTTCCGGAAGTTCTACCAGAAGGAGATAGCGCACTCCAGAAGTGAGCACCTCCAGCACTCAATGGCTCCATTCTTTACTCCAGTGTAAATAGCATCACATATAACGCTAAGTTTTCAGATCACCAGGTGAGAGCAAACACATCTCATAATGGATTCCAGGCATCGATACGGAACACAAAATAGAATAATTTTACCTACCAATAAAATTTATATTTTGTTTCCATCGATGCCTGGAATCCAGGTAATCCCTACCTGGTGCATTACGAGTCATATGACAAACAATAACATCACGTGATCTGAGATGCGCGTCACTAGTGTTGCCAGCAGAGAGAAAATGTGGCAAGTCGAATAAAAAAAAGGGCAAATATAGGGAGGAATAAACACGCGCGAAACTGAAACTATAAGGGCGAAAGAGCTAGCTCTCTCTCATAATGGATTCCAGGCATCGATGGAAACAAAATATAAATTTTATTGGTAGGTAAAATTATTCTATATAATTTCAAATACCTTTTTTTTTGTTCATAGCTCACAGCTTTAGTTCACAGCCCAAATTTTCGATTTTCATAAAATTCAAAAGGAACTGAAAAATAATATCAGGCGATCCAGTGGCGACAACTTCACTGGGACAGGAATATCAAATGTACATGAAGTGGGGTTCATAAGTTAATTTTTATTTCTTTTCAATTTTTATATTTGACTTGGAAAACGTTATATTTACCTATTGGATTTTATTATCTGCAATATGTAAATTTTTGATTCCAGTTGTTTTTTTAAATATTATTATATACTAGCTGTTCCCGGCTGCGTTGCAATGCCCGGGGGGACGGGGGGGGGGGGGGGGTAATATGTTGTGTTTCATACCTGCATTTTCAATTATTACCAGCAATAAGGCATATTTACAATGGTTTCTTCTATCAAGTACTTTAGTACTTTACTTTAAGTAAAATATGTATTTTCTTGCCACCCATTATGATACTATTACCAACTGCGGCATCCCCAATTGGGGTACGCGTTGTGAGGATGAAGGTAGTGGGGAAGAGAAGAGGACAGTACATGGCTATTCAAATCTGGTCACCACACACGACAGGTGGGAGGCGGGTATGGGTACCGCTGCCCCGGAAACCATTAATTGGATAACCAACACCTCTGCCATGGGTCACCCCAATTGGTTCCCTACGTTTGGTGACTTGATTCATGGGGTGAGCTTTGTCCGTGTCTTGTCCATGTCTTCCCACCAGATGCATGGCAGGCCAGAACGGGAGAGAGTGGTTGAGGGAGTCCCTTTGACTTCTCCGGCCGTACTCTCTTGGAACATCGCCTTGCACCGCAGTGGGAGGGATTGATCCATTCACACCCACCCCTAAAACCCTTTTCGTTCCCAGAACTTCCTCTCCTTCCATTCCTAAAAGGATCCTCCACACAGCATCCCCAAAGATGACATAGGAGAATTATTTTCCTCAGGGCCTCCTGTGTGGAGCTAATGTAAAAATAAAAAAGCAACTTTTGGATTCTGAGTGATTGTTTTCACCAGGGATATGTTATACTGTAAATATGTACCACTAAATGCCAGTACCAACCTGATGCCAGTGGCTCCATTCTCAATCCAGAACCGGATGACTTTGGAGAACTCGCTGACCACATCCTGGTTGCGGAAGTTCAGGTCCGGAGTGGAATCGTTGAACTGGTGGAGGTAGAACTGCTTGCGCACTTTGGAGTAGGACCAGGCTGGTTCCTCCAAGTCTACCATATGCTGGGGAAACCAAACAAAATAATCATTATTTGGTCAACCGTGGAAGAGGGCCAAATCCCGTTGTGGTATGTACATACTTACATGTAGTAACGAAACGATGATGTGGTCAATTGTACATAAAGTGGTCCAATCACCTCAGGAACGCTGCTCTAAATTGGTTACTGTAAAACCACTGCAGTGATCACGCGAAATAAGTAAATCTGCCTCGATTGCTCGAGATTTCCCAAAAGGTAATTTTTTTAAATTTTCGCCAACATTAACAAAATCATACCTTCAAATTTTAACATGGAAACATAAAAACTTATTATAACGCTACATAGCCAATGAATTAACCTGTATTTTACCGGTTATCTCATATTTTTAGGATTTAAAAAAAAATCGTAAAGTTTACAATCGCGCGAATCCTGCGTGTTTTTTTACTTGAAACTACCGTGACGGATACTTATTCGAGTCAACATAGAATATTTTTGGTTTCTGTATGTTGTCTATGGTATGCTTGATAATGAAAGGTGCATATCTATGGAAAAAGGTCTTAATTTTATCCGTTAACAGCTGATCAAAAATTCAGCGGGAAAAAATATTTAAAAAATTTATTTTTGACACCATTCTAAAATAGTCTAGGAAGTTCGGATATGCGACATCTATGGTCATAACAGATAATTATCTAAAATAGCTTCATTTTAAAATAAATGGCTTGTCAACGAAATGTTTTAAATAATTACAATAAATGTTTTACAAAAGGTAGGAAAATGTCCATTTTTGGACCGCTATCAATCGCAGAAAAATTAAAGTGGTCCATTTTTCGACCAATATCGCACCAGTGGATAAGGTACTCAATTTAAAAGTCAATTTCTGAACACAAACTAAAATGGCAGGTCGTTCCAAAAGCTCTCAATGTTTTTTAAAATATATTTTGGATTATTATGATTTATTTTTGGGATATTATGCGATGTTGTGCTTTCTCCTTCTTTAGCCAACATTTTGGACATATCAACGGTCCCGAAGAACAATGTCGGATGAGCGATTTTGTGGTTTTGCAGTAGAGCTGTTTAACGTTTCATTTCTGTATTTTTACTGTTTTTGAGATCAAGATAGAGTTGTTTCGATATTTGACACTTCATTTCATTAAAAATTCCGAAAAGTTATATTGATAAACAAGGGTCTGGAGTTTCTGGAAATATTCTGGAACTTGGAAATTGTCACTGAACATGTTAATAAGATGTTAAAGTGAACTATAATTAAATTGGCTTGTTATTGCTGATCCATTGTTTCATTTGGCTTGTAGAACCTCTGGGCATGTTATGTTTGTATAAAAGTTGTTTTCACAGCTGTCCCAAGTGCACGGGCGTAGCCAGATTTTAATTTTGGGTGAGGCAAAATATAAAAATCTATAGTAGGTACTGAAAAAAGGTAGGCTTCTACAATATATTCGTGCTTTAGGCTCTATGAATACAAAGAATATGAATGGAAGAAGGAAAAACCATCCTGTGAAATGCTATAATTTGAAAACGCGACTCGGTCGACAATGCCAGAGCTCATGCATCGGTCAGCCGGGGTGGGGCAAACGCCCCACCGTGCCTACTCCCATGCCCAAGTGACATATTATATGTACATAATACAATACAGTAAAAAACACTTACAAGGTTCCCACAATCACGCTTACGAAGTTCTGTTTTTTTATAAAAGAGATTTTCTCTTATAAGTTTTTTCAAGGTACCTTGTAGTAGAGGGAACAAGAGAAAGAGATGAATTACCCAGTTATTGGGGAAGTTGTTGGTTTCCCCGCTCGTGCCTTTCCCATCTGTCCAGATGAAGTAGTCTCGGTACGGGGTCTCTCCCTGCTCGCTCTTCTTGAACCATTCGCTGCTCTTGGACATGGAGTTGGGAGTCAGGTCCACCACGATGCTAAACAAGCAAAGCAGAAATACGTTACACGGGGAGGTGACAATCATTGTTTCAAAATACCACAGCATAGAAGTTAAAGAAATAGTTCTAAATTTCATGCTGAAGTCAATACCCATTCGAGTCCATAAACCCTGATTGACATCACAGAACAGATAATCCCAAGTAGTGAGAACGATACTGATTTGAAAGAAAACCGATGTCCCCAACTACATAAAGCCGCTTACCGCCCCTTCTGTTATCATCGACTGTCTGGTCGTCCTTTCCTTGTCAATCCCATTGCTCCACCCATTCCCACATCTTAAAAAGGGATGCCAAGTCAGACATGTATGGAGGCGGCTTAGGCGCTTTCCAGAGATTATTTGTTCAAGAAATAACAGAAGAAAGCTAAACTTGACCTTAATTCAGGCACACCAGACACGCCCATACTCAGTTTTAACAGTATATATCTTCAGTGATTAAAAATTAATTAATAAGTAGACCTACTTACATACTCGATTTTTAATTTCATGTTTCCCACTTAAACTAAAAGAGGAAATTCTTTTTGTTTGAAACAGAAAAACTTTAACAACGAAATACGCACATCTATTTACAGAAATCTAAAGTCAAAATCTAAATCTAAAAAAATCTCATGGTTTCAGACAGCTGGAACTATGGGGTTAATTGAACTTTTTAGTTTGCAATGTCACTTACATAATAAGGTGTGCATAATTAACAAATCCCTTCATACAACCCCTTCCTCGACCCACCTCACAAAATTACCCAGTCAGGTGCATCATACACACAGGGGCGCTCTTGTGAGGTATCACAAAAAAGACAGTACTTAAATAGACGTGTTATGTTAATAAAATAATTAATTACCGAATATCTTTTTCCTTGCCCTCTCCTGCGAATTTCTTGAACTCAGACACATCGGTGGAAGATGAATTGACGGCGGCGTAGTCATCCACTTCCGAAGTATGCGGTGATACAAAGACACCCTTGATCTTCAGCTGAGATAGAAGGGGCAACTTCTCCTGCAGCATCTTCAGATCCGTGGGGCTCCTGTCCAGGTCTTGGGCGCTCGACTCTCCATCCAGGAGGGGGCCCTCCTGCCACCTGGTGGGGAAAAAATTATTAAATTATGCTGATACAATTAAAAATATAAGTAGACGAAGATGTAATGTATTATATTACACAATATTAGGGGGCATACATTAATTACGTGAGCTCAAAAGGGGGGGGGGGGGGGTCCAGCAAAATCTCATGTTACTTGAAAAGAATATACGAAGTGGCCCAAAATTTATCTCACCAAGGGGGGGGGTCTAGATTGGAAGAACTGCTCACGTAATTAATGTATGCCCCCTTAGCTCCACACAGGAGGCCCTGAGGAAAATAATTCTCCTCAGGCCTATGTCATATTTGGGGATGCTGTGTGGAGGGTCTTTTTAGGAAAGGAAGGAGAGGAAGTTCTGGGAAGGAAAAGGATATTAGGGGTGGGTAGGAATCTGGGGTTCAGTGTGTCCAGGAGTGACGGACGTATGAATCCATCCCTCCCACTGCGGTGCAAGGCGATGTTCTGAGAGAGCACGGATGGAGAAGTCAAAGGGAGTCCCTAAACCTCTCTCTCCTGATCCGGCCTGCCATGCACCTGGTAGGCAGACGCATCCATCACCATCACCCGGACAAACTTCACCCCATGAACCCGGGCACCCCTGCTAAGTCACCAAACGTAGCGAACCACTTGGGGTGACCTATGGCAGAGATGTTGGTTATCCAAAAATGGTTCTCGGGGCAGCGGTACCCATACCCGCCTCCCAAATTGAAATCTTTCATGTACATAATCGGGTCAATAATATAATTGAGAAGATTTTTATTTTACATAATTCTGAGCAACTTTATATTATTATAAAATGGGAGATTAAGTAGTTTTGTCCAACTTTATAATTTTTGTTTTTCACCTTCCTCCTAACCGAGATGATTTTTTTTTATACTCTCATCACCATAAAGCGACTGTCTAAAATATATGAAATTTTACTGCATTTATTTGCAAAAAAATTGCAAAATTCATTCAGAAATCTTAATATTTAAAACAAAGTCGGGTTAGTTACACTATTTATAACTCGAGATTGGCTGGACCGATTTTGATGATCTTTGATTTGTTGGATTTGTCTCCACCCCAGATAACAGAATAACTATGACAACATTGCGAAAATTCACGAAAAAGAAAGTTATGAAGAAAATTAATTTTTTCATACATTTTGTATGGAATGAATTTTCATATTTTGAAAGAACTGCAGCAATATTATGATAGGTATATTATTTAACTGTGCGTGAATTCCATAAATTCAAAAACATCAAATGTCAATGCGATGATTGTTTTGCTTTTGTTCATCATATAATGCTGCCCCTCTTTCTTACACACTAAATGCCAATAGTCGAAAATGAGACAAACGGTGAACGTATGTCTCTGCACCCCTCCAAAGGAAAAATACAATAATAATAAATCTCTGAAATGAAAAGCATTTTTTTTACGTAAGCTCCACTCAGGATCTATGTCATCTTAGGGGATGCTGTGTGGAGGGTCTTTTTAAGGAAGGGTAGGATAGGAAGTTCTGGGAAGGAAAAAGGCATGAGGGGTGGTTAGGAATCTGGAGGTCAGTGTAGCCGGAAGTGAATCCATCCCTCCAACTGCGGTGCAAGGCCATTGCCTTGACCGGAATTGACCTTTTACCTTGACCTTTCCAGCCGGACTCTTTCGACCCATTGGTCTAGAGAATCCGGCTGGAAAGGTCAAAAGGCCTCCCTCAACCAGTCTCTCGATCCGGTCCACCACACAGCGGGTGGGCAGACGTATCCGCCGCCAAGACCCGCACAAAAGTCACCCCATGAACCCGGGCACCCATGCTAAATCACTAAACGTAACGAACCACTTGGGGTGACCTATGGCAGAGGTGTTGGTTATTCAATAAATGGTTCCCGGGGCGGCGGCACCCGTACCCGCTTCCTCTCAAAAAATTCCCGTAAGTGAAAAAGAAAGAAAATCACAAAAAAATATAAATCCGTACACAACCCTTACTGACAAAAACAAAACACGGACAGTTGGGCATCGATAATTGCTTCATTGTGTAATTTTTAACTTAATAAAAAAACGTTATTTAATTTAAAACTTAACAGTTATTGATTCTGAGGCGGTACGAAGTTCACCGGGTCAGCTAGTTATTAATAAAACAAACATATACAATAGACAAACAACCCTCTCTATACAGGTGTCTGGGGGTAAAGTGCATTAACTTCGGCAGGTGATTGATTCTACATTATGGTAGGAGTAATAAAGATTAATAACTTTTTCTGAAATTCCAACTTTTTTTTTTCCGTACAAAAAGACATGCCTACTAAAAATCCTTAGTGTAAGGTAGCACTTACCCAACAAAGTTGCTGTTAGCTTGTGCCGGGCGCAATTGTTGCAACGTTGCTAGGTGTGATTTGGCCTGTATCCATGGAAACCGTTTGTAAACAATAACAAGACCGAGAATTTGATGTTTACCTATACAGATCGTATGTTTTAAACCAAATTTAAAAATATAACTGCACTTAAATAACAATTGAAGGCACGCTTTTAACGATTAAATTGTTATAAACTAATTGAACACTTTACTAAAGTCATCGCTTTTAACTAGTTTAACAAATTTTCAAAATGTCCACCTTCAGCTTGTAAGCAAGCATGTAAACGTAAAGATTATTATCAATTCGTACGTTGTGGCGTATCTCATTATTGAATGTGTGCCCGTTCTTTGTTGGTAAAGTAAGGCATTGAACGAATAATTCAATAACAAAATTACACGGTATTGGCACAATAATACAATGACAAAATTACGCACAAATAAACACAATTATTAGTTAGGAAAGTCTACAACTAAATAAACAAAAGTAAGTCTGAAAAAACACGCACTGAATGAAGTTGTTCCTTTAACCCCTCCGAATTTTCGAGAATATTAGCTTTTGGTGTCTTAAACGAAATGACATTTTACGAAAACTTTTAGTTATAACCGCTTCACAATTAAAGCTCTATAAATGAAACATTTCTGAACGTAACCGAATAGTAAAAACTGTTTTAGAAAGGTTACAAAATAAGCTTTCAAATTATTATATTACAAATAAATATTAGCATTTGTAAATATTAAAATTTAGAACGCAAACATTGAAAAAATGTGAAAATGACTCACGTGATGTTTTTATGTGAAAACGGTACTAAAATCACAGATTATGCAAACAACAATACTTATTCTATTGTATATATGTGCAATAAACACTTATGTCACCTCACTTTTTTATCATTTCATATAAAAATATTTAATAAAAATTTAAAATGAGAAGCACGGTGGAGCTGCCGGTAGCAAATTTGCGCGGGTAAATATTTTTGTCAACTACACGATTGACAGCTGATTCCTGTTATGTATTTCCATAGAAAACTTGATAGAAATGTGCAGCTTGATCTACTATCGACCTTTGACTTTTTGTTTTAGGGATGTAACTAAAACAATAACGGAGTTATAACGATTTCTATGGAAACACACGCGCTGACGTTTAAACACGCTTATTGTACTTGACTGCTGTCCTATTTTTAACGCTTATATCTGCTTACGTTGCGGAGGGGTTAAGTCAGTCTTAATAAATACCCACTAGATAAGGACACATTAAATCAACAAGTTTTGACTAACAACAATAAAGTTTTTAAAGTGAAACACTACAACGCGAATAAAATTGTTACATCCGAATTCAACACTGACACTGAGTGCTTGGAGCGGGGATTCGGCAACATCGGAAAATAATAATGCCGCCCGCACACGCCGGTCTAATTTTATCTTTTTACCAGAAAACTACCCATAGAAGTTGGAATTTCGAAAAAAGTTATTCATCTTTTTTACTTGTACTATCATGTAGGATCACCTCCCGAAGTTAATGCACTTTACCCCCGGACACCCTTTATATAAATATCTCCTCTATCTCTACCATGTAAATGTAACTGAAATAATGGCATGATGCAGGATCACCACATCAATCATGAAGGATCCAGAAGTATAGATCATTAGCTTACCACGTCTTGGGTGCGGGCGGGGCACACTTGGGGGCTCCGATGATGATGACAATGGCTCCGGCCAACATCCCCACCCACAGCAGCCAGAAGCCCACAAACATGATCCAGCGCAGGCGAACCCAGAACGGGTCATTACTGAACTTCAGCAGTTCTTCCTTTGTCAATCCGGTAAACCCCTGGGGAATAAAAATACTCTCATCATAATGTATTCATTCTTTACCCTTGGTTAAGCTTGAAACCCCTGCCACACACAGCTATAAAAGATCTCCGCAAAAGGTCCTGGGTTCGAGTCCCAGCGGAGCCAATATCTTTTCTGATTTTTCTGTCTCCAGATTTCGATTGAGTTTCGCTAGTATTATGTTCATTTAATTAAATATTATAATTTGAGATTTTACTCATAAAGTTTAAAAAATTTAAAAAAAATATTCATCCTAGACTTGCAGAAAAAGTCAATAGATGTCGTGAATTAAAAATAAAATGGATAAAAATTTATCCAGACACTATCTAGATTGCATTTAGTTCGAGTTGAATCTTGCAATCATATATAAAGATAGCAGCCAATAATATGTGCGTTAAGAAGATGAAGATAATGTTGGTAGTTCTTAGTCGAAGTATGATACAGTTAAAAGTGACCGAATTAATATGGGTTCCGTAGCTCAATCGGTAGAGCTGTTGCCATGTAAGCAAAAGGTCCTGGGTTCGAGTCCCAGCGGAGCCAATATCTTTTCTGATTTTTCTGTCTCCAGATTTCGATTGAGTTTCGCTAGTATTGTATTCATTTAATTAAATATTATAATTTGAGATTTTACTCATAAAGTTTAAAAAATTAAAAATAATAAGAAATATTTGATTGCGTAGTGTGAAGGTAAAATACACAGGCTCTCACGGTTCAACAGATATCTGCTCGCGCTTTTTATAGCTGTGTGTGTCACATACATTATTCCATGCGGCACGCCTTGAACTGGCTGACACTATTTTCATAATAACTTGTTTTTGTACTACCAGATAATTAGTTTATTCATTTAACTAAGTAACCATCATGCCGTAGGCAGAGAGGACGGACCGCCAAACAACTCGGTCTTGGCACACATTCTTTGCCTCATTCACATTCATACATCGTCTCATACACACTCTTCTATTATTCTGACTCTTGACATGGCCCGACTCAATTACCTGATTCACTTGATCGTGCCATGTCTACCTGGAGCGTCCCCGACTTCTTCAACCATTCACATTTGCATCATAAATTCTTCTTACACTACTTCCTTTGTTCTAAAAATAGTATGTGTATATCCTATGTAGTTTCCCCAAGATAGTTATTTATATTCAGAGAAATGTTTTTTTCTCTCTTTAATGTTGTAAAAAATTTTACATAATGAAGAAATACAAAAATATTCTTGAGTTTTATTATATTTTCCAGTTAAATAAGCATTTTTCCCAATAAAAATAAGTCGTATGAGGCTTTCCTGTGAATAGATACAGCACTGTCTTTTGAAAATCGGAATTATGACATTTGATGCAGAATTTGGGTTGTGCTTTTTCACAGATAAAAAAATAAACAAGTTTGCAAATGATGAAATGACAAACTAGAATAATATTAACAACTCAGGTATGCCTCGCATATCATACATATGTCTAGTAATATTACATTGTCGTGTAAACAAGCTTATGAGTTCGAATGGTTAATATAAATTATTTCCTAGCCAAACAAATAAAAAATATTTAGTATGCTTGTAAGTGCCCTTGAGGTGATTTTAGGAAAAATACCATAAAATTGTAAGGTAAGCTGGCATCAAGGGGTTAAAGTCTTTTTTTAACCCATTGGCTACAAACCCCGGCAGCCTGCCGGGTGTGCTACTCAGGTACTTAACCACAAACCCCGGCGGCTGACGGGCTAGAGTAGGTCTGCCAAAAAACTGAAACCGAGCACGACTCTGTGACATTTTTGAATAAAATTTTAAATGCCTTACGCTCTGTAGGTAATTAATAATTCATTTCGTAGAATTGGCAATAATATTTTTATTATGTTTTTTCAAGTCTAAAGTCATGGTGTTTGAAAGGGAGAGTACGAAAACAGTATGCAACATAGTTGTGAATGATGAATATTTGGAGCAGGTGGATGAGTTTGTGTATCTGGGTAGTATGTTTACGAGAGATGGGAAGGCTGAAAGAGATATTGAAAGAAGGGTGAATGCCGGTAACTCCATTAATGGTGGACTGAATGCCGTTGGCGCTAATAAAAAACTGTCAAAAAAAGCGAAGCTAGCAGTCCACAATGGAGTCCTGGTACCTACCCTGATGTATGGCAGTGAGGCATGGAACTGGCAGAGGAAGGATGAAAGTAAACTGAATGCTGTTGAAATGAGATCCCTGAGACGTATGTGTGGTAAAACAATGTATGATCGTGTGAGAAATGTGGATATCCGCAAAGAATGTAAGGCCGATGTAAGCATAATGAGTAAGATTAAGAAAGGGACCCTCAGATGGTTTGGGCATGTAGAGCGAATGAACGAAGGAAGTAGTGTAAGAAGAATATACGACGCGAATGTGAATGGTAGAAGAAGTCGGGGACGCCCGAGGAAGACATGGCACGATCAAGTGAATCAGATACTTGAGTCGGGTCATGTCAAAAGTCAGAATAATAGAAGAGAATGTATGAGACGATGTATGAATGTGAGTGAGGCAAAGAGTGTGTGCCAAGACCGAGTTGTTTGGCGGTCCGTCCTCTCTGCCTACCCCTGCGGGGAAACGGCGTGATGGTTAGTTAGTTAGTTAGTATGTTTTTTCCCTGATATTTGTGTTCCAAGTTTTGTACGCAGCCTGCTGCCATTTAATTTCTTAAAAATTGCGAGTGGTTCTAGGCTTCTGGCAGTGACCCTGCAAGTCCCTGATTGCTTTGAGGACTATCATACCAAATTATTTTTTAGTTATTGTAAACATGTATGTAAAAAAGAAAATATTTTAATGTTCGATTTATGAATACCTATTATGTTTTTTTGTAACTTTACGAATAAAAATTTGAAAAAAAACTAATGAAAAAAGAGAAGGTTATAATTGTATCCTTATTTACACATATTTTAAAATTTTTATTTTAATATTTTTCTTTACCTAAATCCAATATGTAAACAAATTTTAAGAAATTAATTTGAATATATGGTTAAAAGTTACAATAGATTTAGTACACCAATGCAGGTTTTCAATTTTTGGTACAAAATTAATTCTGTGGTGAAGGTCAATTTTTTAGCTTGTTAATTCTGTGGCCAATGGGTTAAAAATAAAACCAACATTCCCAGATTACAAATAATAACTTGAAAATATTTTAATTCCTCTTACTAAGTGGAATTATGTCGCTTCTGCAGTAATGGGGGACTTGACCAGCAGAAGATTGAACCCGTGACGACGGGTGGGAACCCCACGTTTGACCCACTCGGCCAATAACAATTTTCGTATGAAGTAATATTTTTGTATCCACAAAATCTACAATAGCCTCCCACTTCACACAGCGAGGTACAGATTATTTAATCTATCCATTTAGTGGCCATTCACTCAATGAAAAGATTGAGTAACAATAGCTACTAAATTGATAAGAGTTTATCATTCAAACTTCAGTCAAATGTTCAGTCATTTAAATTTAATCAAGAGTTTTTTTAAAAGCTAGGTATTTCTTTATCACTATAATGCTTCTATGTAATATAACATTTATAACAAATAAATCAGGGCTGTCCAACTTTTTTAACCTGAGGGCTACATTAGAAAAATGTTCAAACACAGGGCCACACCCACATTATTCAGTAGGTACCATGGGCGTAGGCACGGTGGGCCAGTCAGAGTGGGGCAAAAGTGACATGATTTCTGGGATTGACGACCGATTTGCGTTTTCAAATTTACAGCACTTCATAGGATGGTTTTTCCTACTTCCGTTCGTTTTCTTAGTATGCATAGAGCCTAAGCATTAATATGTTGTAAAAGCCTACTTTTTTCGATACCTAGTCTAGATTTTTATTTTTTGCCCAACCCTAAATCAAAACCTGGCTACGCTCATGGTAGGTACATACAATGTAAGTGTTCCTACTTATTAGATTCTTCTAAAACCATTGTAGGAACACCTCGTAGTTTGAATTTAAATGCTGGAAATATTCATTTAGTTGACACAAATGAATATTGCCAGCATTTAAATCAGTATACTGTCTAATATGATTGCCTGAAGATTCTTCAAATGCAGTAACAATGTAAAAAAAAAAACATTGTTTAATGCATTTTGCACTAGCCTATACACATGTGAAACATGGCATCACTACCGAACCAGCTCCATAGAAGGGCTCTGGATCCAATATAATGATGCTTGCAGAATTATATTTGGATACAGCAGCGCATCTTTAACGTTTACGGAGCTAGGACTACACGGATTCACCGATCTGATGAGACACCGGGTCACTGGAGCCAGGATGTGGCTAATGGCTTCCGATAACACAGTGGTAATCGCAGCCTTCCAGCACCAAGCGCCACTCCTGAGCGAGCGCTGGGCCCGAGCTCACTCCAGATCACGTCCTATATTATAATTGATTTTATTTTTATTATCATTTATGTTTTTTATTTATTTTTTTCTTTTCTTTTCTATTTACTTTTTTTACTTTATCTGTTGTGTTAATATGTATAACTTTATGGGACGTGTCACATCCTGGAATAAACATTAATATTATTATTAAATTCAAATTTAATAATAATAATGTTTATTATTTTGTAAATTGTATTTCCTACACCATGTTTATTATTATTACAAGACATTGTTGTTTGAGGTTGTCAGCACAGAAGCGTAAACCACAAAAATCCTAACTGAAGTTAGCAATGTGAAGGTGTTTTAAATGACATGTATATGTTTCATCATATAGAATTGCTAGGTTACCAAAATAAATGTTTTTCACTGGATAGGCTACGAATTGTTCAACTTTTACTTGAACCACCTGTTTATTTCAGCTAGACATGTTGGTGGTTTATACAGAACCTGAAACCAATCCTGGAACTCAAGTTCTTTTAGAAGGAAGCACTCTTCGGAGGTCTCTGGCAAACGCGGAACCTAGTTGTAGCTAGTCTGGTTACCAGCTCGAATAGTCAAATTGTTTGTAACATAAAGCCCAATTATGCAGAAGGAATAAATTGAGAACAAGCAACGCATACAATAAAAACATCTGTGTAACAGTAATATGATGCTACATAAAAAGACATAAATGATTTATATGCGTACAGGGTTTTAAAGACTTGAAAATGTTGGCTAAAGAAGGAGGTAGAGCAACACGGCTTAACATCTCAAAAACAAATAACGGAAGTACTTTTGGCTGTGAAAATCTAAAAACGTATCATACTTAACATACTTTAAACCAGTGTTTTCTGGCATTATTAGTGAAAAATGTCAAAGAAATTTTGGTCTCCAGCGACTTTCTGAATGTGTTTACTTTTCAAAATCAAACAGAAAAATCCTTCCACATGTCGTCACTTAGCACCCCTCCCCTAACGGTAATTCTTTATGTTTTTAGTTTAACCCCTCCGAATTTTCGCGAATATTCGCTTATGATGTCTCAAACGAAATGACATTTTACGAAAACTTTGTGTTATTACCGCTTCACAATTAAAGCTCTATAAATGACACATTTCTGAACGTAGCCGAATAGTAAAAACTGTTTTAGAAAGGTTACAAAATAAGCTTTCGAATTATTATGTTAGAAATAAATATTAACGTTTGTAAATATTAAAATTTAGAATGCAAACATTAAAAAATGTAAAAATGACTCACGTGATGTTTTTATGTGAAAACGGTACTAAAATCACAGATTATGTAAACAACAATACTTATTCTATTGTATAAATGTATAATAAACACTTTTGTCACCTCACTTTTTTATCATTTCGGGCCGCCGGTAGGAAATTTGGCGGGATAAATTATGTGTCAGACTGCGCGAATGACAGAATATTCTTGTTATGTATTTCTATGGACAACTTGAATAGGGATGTACAGCTTGATTCACTATCGACCTTTTACTTTTTGTTTTAGGGATGTCACTAAAAGAATAACGGAGTTAGAAAGATTTCTATGGAGACACACGCGTTGACGTATAAACACACTTATTGTACTTGACTGTTATCGTATTTTTAACGCATATATCTGCTTACGTTGCTGACCGGTTAAAAAAAAAACTAAATTTCACAGGAGACCAAAATTTCATTTCCATTTATTACTTCAAATAATGTCAGGAATAATGGTTAAAGTAAATCAAGTATGTCCCTTAACCATTCCGACCCGTAAGCGTGTTTACATAACAATATTACAATAGTAGTCAAGTACAATAATGTTTTCACGCTAACTCGAGTGTTCCCACAAAAATCGTTATAACTCTGTTATTGTTCTAGTGACAACCCTAAACAAAAAGTAGAAGATCCATATTAAATCAAGCTTCACATTTCTATTCAAAGTTGTCCATAGAAAGAAGTAAAAAAATACTTATTTTGTAGAAACAGTTTTCACCCGCCAAATCGCGTATGTGCCATTAGACGTTGTTAATTTTTTAATAAATATTATTGTATGAAATGGTAAAAAAGTGAGGTCACAACATTGTTTATAATACATTTTTACAATAGAATAGTGTTTTTTTTACATAATTTGTGATTTTAGTACTGTTTTCACATAAAAACATCACGTGAGTCGTTTTTTACAATTTTTTATATGTTTGCATTGCAAATTTTAATATTTACAAATGTTAATATTTATTTGTAACACAACAATTTGAAAACATATTTCATACCTTTTAAAAACTGTTTTTAGTATTCAGCTACATTCAGAAATGTTTCATTTATAGAGCTTTAATTGCGAAGCGGAAATAAAACAAAGTTTTTATAAATCTGACAGTTTCTTTTAAGACAAAAAACTTGCATAATCGCAAAATACCTGAGTGGTTAACACCCTATAATAATTTTAATGAGTAAAAATATTTGTGTCAAAAACTGTTTTATATTTTGTTCGGAAAAATAAACAATTTTATTGGTAATAATAATAACTGCTTGCAGATAAGGGAACGTACCCATACTACGTGACCAACTTTTTGCAATTTTTAACCCCCCCCCCCCCCCCCCGGTGACCAAAAACCTATGCAACCCGCCGCTCATTTCATTTGTATGGAGCGTGACATTTTGAAGACCCCCCCCCCCCCCCCCCTAAACGTGTCACGTAGTATGGGTACGTTCCCTAAATTCGTGCCAGGGTTATTATTTTTTACCTCCTTTGTTTACCAATAATTAGAATATTACATAATTGCCTATTGTTTCAGTCCATTGTTGTCCATTGGCCATCAGCACTAATAAATTTTTGCATCAAAAGGGTTCTTGGGAATTTTGTAAAAATAATGTTAATAATAACAAAAAAAAATAAAAAAATAAAATACATAATTAAATAAAAAAATTTTTAAGAAGGAATATTTCTCGAGATTTAAAAGTATTTTATTGACTTTTATCTCCTAATTTTAAAATTGGAACAAACCTGCTTGATGACCAAAATGTCGATCTTTGCATCTCCATTTTGCTGATCTCCTGTGACGAATTTCACATCAGCCAGATCTCCCTTGGGGGAGAGCTTCTTCTCTTCATCCAACATCTTCTCATCAGCGCCGTCCGTGACATTATCGCCATTTTCTCTCACCATGTTGGAATTTTGAACAGCTTTATATTCTAAATTAAAATAAACATTCCAAGTTATGATTATTTTTTTTGTTATTAGTTTTTGGGGTATTATGCCGTGTTGCGCTAACTCCTTCTTTAGCCAACGTTTCGGACAGCGTTGCAGTGTCCATCATCAGGGCAGATGTGTAATAGTTAGGGGTGATGTTTGTACTTATCTACTTAGGAGCGATACCGTGTCGCCAGCTCCACTCCTCTACGAGCTGGCGCTACAATATACTTCAACATGTTTTTTTGCGTTTAGCCTTGATATAACCGTCAATTACCGGATACCAAGAACTATTGAGTTTAGCTCCGTCGTCTCTATTAATATTTATAGGATTTTTGTGAATTTCAATTGCCTCCGTAATCAAGCGTGTTCTATGAGTTTTCGGTCTTCCCAGGACTTCAGGAACAAATCGAAAGTAATGGCTGGTTTCAATTAAATGCTCGGCGATTGCCGATTTGTCAGGGTGGCCAAGTTTACACGCTCGAAAGTGTTCCGATATCCTTTTGGAGATCGTCCGCTCTGTCTGGCCCACATAGACCTTATCACATCCGGAACAGCTGAGTTTATATACTCCATAAACTTGGTCTTTGCAGGCCTCAAAAAGTCTCGTATTTTTGTCATGGTTCCGAAGACAGTCTTGATGCTTTCTTTTTTCAATATCCTGGCAATTCTGTCTGTCACATTGTGAACGTAAGGCAGGAAAGCGCAGCCCTTTGACTCTTGTTCAATTCTGTCTTCGTTTGGTGCAGATTTGGCTCTTATGATTTGCCTTGTCTGCCTTACTGGGTAACCGTTACGCTACCAAGTTTCCCCTGGAAACAGATGGAGTATATAAACTCAGCTGTTCCGGATGTGAAAAGGTCTATGTGGGCCAGACAGAGCGGACGATCTTCGAAAGGATATCGGAACACTTTCGAGCATGTAAATTTGGCCACCCTGACAAATCGGCAATCGCCGAGCATTTAATTGAAACTGGCCATTACTTTGGATTTGTTCCTGAAGTCCTGGGAAGACCGAAAACTCATAGAGCACGCCTGATTACGGAGGCAATTGAAATTCACAAAAATCCTATAAATATTAATAGAGACGATGGAGCTAAACTCAATAGTTCTTGGTATCCGGTAATTGACGGTTACATCAAGACTAAACGCAAAAAAACATGTTGAAGTATATTGTAGCGCCAGCTCGTAAAGGAGTGGACCTGGCGACACGGTATCGCTCCTAAGTAGATAAGTACAAACATCACCCCTAACTATTACACATCTGCCCTGATGATGGACACTGCAACGCTGTCCGAAACGTTGGCTAAAGAAGGAGGTAGCACAACCCTAAAAACTAATAACAAAAATATTTTTGGCCGTGAAAATCTCAAATCGTATCATTCCAAATTAAAGTGAAAAAAAAGATTCAAATGAATCGTTGAGTTCCAAAACCCTCCCTAATGGATTTTCTTACTTTCAAGTACATCAAGATAAACATAGTAGGCTGATGAGTTTTCATGATTCCAGTTATTTTATTTTTTACATGATAGAACGATCTTGTAATAACTTGATACAATAGTTATTTTCTATATAAATGTTTAATATATATTTAAAAAAACGTGTTTTTAATTATTGTAGGCCCATATTTAAATATGATTTATAAAGAAACTAGAAGATTTTTGGAAATAACAACAACAGCATCGCATTCCTTGTGAGAAACCACATCAGCCGAGCGATTCAACGGCATCGCATTCCTTTGTGAGAAACCACATCAGCCAAGCGATTCAAAGGCATCGCATTCCTTATGAGAAACCACATCAGCCGAGCGATTCTATGTCTTTTGTGGGATCGTTGTTAGATAACGGACGTTATTTCCTGTCAGATTTGTGCGATTTTTACATATTTACTGTCACATATTTTAGTTTAGATCATTTTAAACATGAATTACTGCAAGTATGCACGATTTTTTATTAATTTAATGTACATTGTACATAGAAAAAGCAAATAACAGCCATAAAAATCACACAAATCTGACATGAGATCCCACAAAAGATATAAAATCACTCTGCAGATATTAACACCTAATTTTTTACCGAAATTCGTTAGGGAGGATATTGGAACTCAACGATTCAAATTATATTGACAGTTTTACTTTGTAGTAAATATGATTACAAGCTAGTTTGGAGGAATTATGGAATGTGTTACATTTCAGGCTAGAAATTTAGGGTAGAGACCCTACTCTAAAAAAATCCATACATGGGCGTGGTTTTAAAAACATGATATTTAACCCTTATCGACATCACAACAGTTGTCTTGCGATCACGAGACAATGAAAAAGTGCAACATACAGGGGCACCATTGAGTAAAAAATTTATTCATGTATTAATTAATAAATAAGGTAATGGACATGCTGCAAATATTTTCTAGAAAAAACCTTTCGATTTACTATTTATGAAAAGCCAACTTTTTGCATTCGGGGCGATGGAAAATACTGCATTCAAAATTTCAATTATGAGTATGAGATCGTAGACGTGATTTTTCAAAAAAATATTAGTGTGACCAGTGTTTTAGAAAATTTACCATAAATAATATTAATTGTTGGTGTTTAGGGCACAATTTAACATTATGTAGTACCTATGAGATTCCAAATTGTGTTTTTCATCTAGTCAAAAAATTGAGTAAATTAATAACTGTGTGCAAGTAAGCATACATTAATTACGTGAAAAGTTTTTTTTTCAAATCTAGACTCTTCCCACCCCTCTTGGTGAGATTGAGAGATTTGGTGCGACCCCCCCTCCCCCTCACGTGAGATTTGGTGCGACCCCCCCCCCCTCACGTGAGATTTCGCGACCGTGAAAAAAGTGCATAGGTTTTCAACATGGGCGGGGCCCCAAAGAATCCCATCCCGCCCCATCCTATCCCATTACGCCCTCCTCCCGTCGAGGTAAATAATATAATTGTGACACTTAACGGTGGGATGGGGTACCGTGGGATGGGGTACGGTGGGATGGGTTTCTCCGAGTCTTCGCCCGCGTCATTACATTTTTTCAGCGGACAAAATTTGGGACACTTCAAGAGAATTGAAGCAATTTGTTATATGTTTTATTATCTCTATAATAATATAGGAGTATATTCTTTTGAAGTTGACATGAGAATTTTATTGACCCCCCCCTGGAGATTTTACTGGACCCCCCCCCATTGTGAGCTCATGTAAATGTATGCCCCCTAAATTTTTTTGGTAAATATTCGTTCGGACTGGCCACGCTTATTACGAATAATTTTTAGAAAAACACTTTAGATTCGCCTTAATTACTATAAAAGGAAACTTTTTGGCTTTGGGGCGGCGGAAAATAATGCATTTTAATTTTCAATTGCATAAAACCAAAATTCGCTTCGCGACCGACACAGCGAAAATCCGCGGCCGTACCTATCACTGTGATGTTGGTATCCTTGATAAATTAACAAGAGCTAATACGACTGTAGCCGACTTCGTGGGATAAGACGCGTAATTATGAAATTTGTCTAGCGGGCTTGTTTGTGTAACATGGTTTGTGATACAAAAGAAAGTGCCCCTTTATAACACCTACTCGCGTCAAGGCAAGAAAAACATCCCAATTTTCAAGTGGTATAGCGGCTACGCTAGGTTTGTGTAACATGGTTTGTGATTCGTGGTATTTCATGTACGTATCCCGCGAAGACGGCTACAGTCGTATTAGCTCTTGTTAATTTATAAAGGATACCAACATCACAGTGACAGGTACGGCCGCGGATTTTCGCTGTGTCGGATCGCGTAGAGAATTTTGGTTTTATGCAATTGAAAATTAAAATGCATTATTTTCCGCCGCCCCAAAGCCAAAAAGTTTCCTTTTATAGTAATTAAGGCGAATCTAAAGTTTTTTTCTAAAAATTATTCGTAATAAGCGTGGCCAGTCCGAACCGATAATTACCAACATGATTATAACTATAACGAATAATTTGTCAAGAAACTAAGAGGGTCCCCAATTGAACGATTTAAATTACAGGAACTGAAACACAAAAGGGTCGAATATAATGCCTACGCTGGTTTAACTCTGGAGCAGCTCACGGTAAAATCAATTGAATGTGCAGCTTTCCATCAATTATAAGTTACCTACATTAAACATTAAAATACGGTTCTTTTGATAACAATACTGAAGATAACATCTCGGAAAAGCGACTAAAGGAAATCAATGGCGTACGCAAAACCTGACACCACTCATTTTGCACAAGTTTGCGGTCAATATTATATACTGCACGCTGTTATTTCAAAGAAATTACTAGAATAAAAGTAATAAATAGTATATATTAAAAGCTTTCAGTCTATTTTTAAGATTTTAAGGATGAAAATGATGTAAGAAGAATATTGATTTCTCACCCGTGTCAGTTTCTGGTATAGTTTTGTATGTAGCTTGCGCGTCCTCAGGTGGTTTGACGACTGCTCCATCTACGTTTAATTTCTTGAGTTCAGACATTGTAGAAATCTATTAATAGAAACTAGTTTTGACTGGTGGGAGTCTATGATAACGAGCGCATAAATTAATCTTGATAGGAAAAACGGGCGCGTGGATTCCTCTCAGAATCTCCGATCTCCGCGATAACCACAGAACCGGTTATGTTGTGAGTAGAAAATGATTCAACAGTTTTGAATTTGAACTGACCGCGTACCCAGTCTAGGAAACTTTACGAACGTAGTTCTTACTTTTTAAAGGCGAACTTGCGAACAATTTTCGAAGGTCGTGGTGATAAATTATCCATCTATGCGTTATCTATACACCAATGTGTCAATGTCAAAAGTTTACAGTACTGTCAAAAACTTTTATTTGACGTTTAGGTTTTGTTGGATGATAATATTATATTATATCGAAAACAGTGCGATATACAATTTTCTGCTCGAGCAAACATTTTACAATGTCAGAAAATAATGTGTGTCCTCTCCCACCTCCGTTATCTATTTTTAATCCTGTTGTACCAGGGTCTGTCGAGCGGGAAAATATCTGTACTACCAATAAAATATTTCCTGTCATAAATACCTATAATTTAGCTTGCCCGTGGTCCTCAAAGTACCCCGAGCTACAGAAAACTTGCCAAAGATATGCGTTTTGTGTTAATAATCAACCTTTTAACTATACCTACAAACATTTTGAGTCACTGTTGCAAGTGGGGCCGACTTGTGGACTTGTTGCCATTTCAATGTTACTCCAGAAAAAGATTTCAGCTTTGGAATTGCTGGAAAAAGCCAGAGAACAAAAGTATTCAAATAATGGTGAACTTTTTAGCGTAAAGTCTGCGCACTCTCTATTAAAATCTACTTTGACTAGTATGGAAGGTTTGAATGTAAAGACAGAGGTTGTTCAAGCAAATCTTTTCTCATCAGATGTGATATCATCCCTATTGGCTGGCTGCGTAGCTCTGGTGCCGTATCCTTTTAAATTATTTTTGGTTTTGTTTTTTAAGTCTTATAGAATTGAGTCACCATGGCCGGATCTCACAGGCTTCTATAGAGGCTATCTACCAATTGACTTTTGATAAAAATATGTGTACAAAATATAAAATCAATTCAAAAGAATGAGGAATGTGGTTTCTGATGCACCATCCAGTAAATTTGCTGACATCCCATACGCACAATTTATTTTAAAAAGCTTAGTATCAGTTAGTAGCCAGAGAAGCAAAATAATTAATTTTAATAGCTATTTCAATTAATTTTTTATTTTTTTTATTGAATTTTTTTTTGGTACAATACATACAATAAATACATAAATATAATGAAAGTATATAAAGAACTTAATACAATTATTATTAATACAAATATACATATTTTTTTTAAATATTCTCCCATAATAAGCAAATGCTTGTGTGTACGGGAGGAGTAAATATATGGATAATTTGACATCGTATGTACATGCCATGTTTTGATATGATAATTAGTGACCGACAGAAGGTTCGGTTTCGGTTTCGTCAAGTTTCGGCATCAGTTTCCGAAACCGAAACCTTTTTAGACATGTTAATAATCGATTGTTTAGTGTTTTTTGGTTTATTTTTTACACTTATTCAGACAGTTAATACTTGTTAAATTAAATAAATTTAAAAAAACAATATTGGAGTAGGTACATATATGTGAAAAAATAATATTTTTTTATATTACTTATACATATAAAACAAACAAAATTTATAAAACATAAAAAAACATTTTAACTACTTCTTGGAACTTCTCATTCAGCTGACTTCGGGTGAGTTCGTGGCTCGTATGTCACCCGCCATCATCAGCAAAATACTCAATTAACGACGTCCTTCCTGTGTTGATTATTGACAAATGTTTTTTCCAAGAAGTAGTTAACATGTTTGTTAATTTTGATTTGTTTTATGGCAGAAATATAAAAAAATAAAAATAAAATTTTACATACTTAATTATTGTTTTCTATTTCATTTAACACGTATAAAAAGAATTTTGTGATTGCAAACGCAATAAAAATTAAAATACTCAAATAATGAGGTCCTTTCTTTATAATGTAATGTAAGTGTTGATTATTGACAAATTTTTGTTCCAAGAAGTAGTTAACATGTTTTGTTATTTTTTATAAATTTTGTTTGTTTTATAGAAGTAATAGGTATAAAAAAAATATTATTTTTGCACATACTTCAATTATTGATTTTTAATTTATTTTATTTAACACATGTTAACTGTCTGAATAAGTGTAAAAAATAAGCCAAATAAAATTAAACAATCGGCTTTTAACATGTCTAAAAAACCGAAACTGAGACAGACACCGAAGATTCGGTTTCAGTTTCGGTGGAAAGTCCTGTTTCGGTCGGACACTAATAATAATGTCATATTATGATGAAGCATACCTAGCAAGTATCTACTTTAGGTTCAATAAAAGAAAAAAAAACTAAACTAAAAACTAATTTTCATATTGTGTCACATCAATGGCCACCAAGTGAACAGAATGATTTTTTTAAATTTTTAGTAAAGAATTATCGAACGCATTGTTTTGTTTCTACGGAGATTGAAATAGATGCTCTTCATTGGGATTACTGATACAAATTGTTTTAAAAATAGTTTGTGCATTTGAATTTTGGTTCCAAGACAACTCGGGATCATTTAACTTCAACACCCATTTGAAAAGTCATTAGAAGTTATGAAAAAAAATAATTTAAAAATAGCCCATAACCTATAACCCAATAAAAAAAATATATTTCATCGCTTTTAATGACTTTTCAAAGGAGGTGTTGAAGTTGCATGATTCTGAGTTGTCCGGCCACCGTTTGAAGGATGTACAGCATTTCTGGATGTTTGTGACCCACCATCCTCTGATAATATTATGTATGTAATACACAATGTAGATATTTGTAAAGTGTGAAGACCAGGGCCGGTCCTGAGTCAAACGGGGCCTGGCACTATTAAAAAACTCAAGGGCCCTCTGTTAGGTGTTAAGTATTATCAGCTCCTTGGCAAGTCGGCGCCTAGAGAGGACTGCTCCAATAGCGCCTGCATGGGGCCGGCCCTGGTGAAAACCACTGAAGAGATAAATCAATAAAAAGAATTTCAATATTTGGTCAATTTCACCCGAAGTAAGGTAAAATTGAGCTTATTTAAAGCATACAGACACGCCTTTGGTAAATATTTCCCTTTCGAGTCCACGCTCAAAACACACTTTAAAAAATTTAAAAAAATTGTACTAGGTAGACTACAGTTAGTAATCAGTAATTCACTAACCGGAATTGAAAAATATTGCATTTTAATGGTTATTTTGTTATCTTTAAAAACGCGAAATGTCGTTTCTCAAGGAACGCCATGTTGTTAATTACGACGGCAATTGGCGTGATTTTTCTTGTTTATGAAACCGAACAAAATAATGATTAATACGCATTATTTATCATTTCCGAAGATTGCGATTCCTACTTATTATTGTCTAACTGACAGAAAGTGATTTTTTCTTTTAAAAATGCGTATTTCATCGTCGTAATTAAAATGCATGCCATAATGGAGGGTATGACCGAGGGGACAAACGCTAGGGGACGCCCACGCCGAGAGTACTTGGAGGACCTGCTGGTGGACGTGCGCTGCTTATCATATGCAGACTTCAAAAGACAGGGAAGAGTGGAAGAAACGAATAGACGAAATTGCTGCAAACCAATCCCAGGATTGAAACCAGAGAGAGAGAATTAACATGGCGGTCCTTGAAAAATGACATTTCGCGTTTTTTAAATATTAAAAAAAAACATTTAAACGGAATATTTTTCAATTCCGGTTACTGAATTACTTATTACTAACCATTATCTACCTAGTACAATTTTTAAAAAAAATTTTAAAGTGTATTTTGAGCGTGGACTCCATAGGGAAATATTTACCACACCTTCTACACACTTCACTTCTGTCGGTAAATAAAAACAAGCAATACATCTATTTTCAATTTTTTCTTCTTGTAGCCAATTTAAGATAAATGCGTGTGTGACGGTTGATTGAATGCATTGATTGAATGATTGATCAAAAGTTGATTGAATGCATTGTAATCGATAACAAGTCTACCTGCCAAGTTTCAGCTCGATTAGATGTCGGGAAGTGGGTTAATTTATTAATAATAATAAAAACGTTTATTCATCAATAGATTTTTTTTACAATATACATTTTTTTCTTTTATCATTGATTTCGGGCTCATGGGGTGAGGTTTATCTAGGTCTTGGAGGCGGATGACCAGGACATACTGAACCCCAGATTCCTACCCACCCCTTAAACCCTTTTCCTTCCCAGAACTCTCCTCTCCTTCCTTTCCTTAAAAAAACCCTCCACACAGCATTCTCAAAGATGGCATAGGCCCTGAGGGAAATTATTTTCCTCAGGGCCTCCTGTGTGGAGCTCATGTAAAAAAAAAAAAAATTCTATTGAAGAAAAGGTCACTGTTCAGCTACAATTCACCGCCAAACAACTCGGTCTTAGCACACACTCCTTGCCTCGTTCACATTCATACATCGTCTAATACATTTCTCTTCTATTATTCTGACTCTTGACGTGACCCGACTCAAGAATCTGGTTTACTTGGTAGTGCCTTGTCTTTCTTGGGCGTCCTCGACTTCTACCATTAACATTTGCATCATATATTCTCCTCACACTCTATTCCTCGTTCATTCGCTCTACATGCCCAAACCATCGGAGCGTCCCTTTCTTAATCTTACTCATTACACTTACATCAGCCTTGCATTCTTTGCAGATCTCCACGTTTGCATTCCTTCATGAAAAAAAAAACAGAAATTGAAATACATATATGTACTTATTTAAAAAGATACAGTTTATTATTTTAAATCCAGTTAATTTCTTAACCATTTTGACTCAGTTATGACTCTGATCGCAACCATTCTCCGTGCCTTAAAAACGGGCACAAGGCTCACTGGGCTCTCATTACTGGCATCATCACGGTGGACCAACCCGACAGTCAAAACAAGTACCATCCCGACAGTGTCTATGTGACTGTCAAACACGGCAAGTCTCTGCACGTGGGCCTATGGAGACTCCAGGATTTGCAAGACAGTAATCTGAATCTAATGGAATTCTCTCCCGATAGAGAATGTGATGCTAATCTGGAGTATATTGTACCTGAAGGAGGACTCGGAGGAAAGGAGGGACTTAAAGGACAGTTTATATTGATTCATCCCTTTGAATAATTAACAAGAATCCTTTATATTAATGTAAATACCACACTTCCAAATTTTGGTTTTGTTTCTCCTGAAAAGTTTGGAGCATGTCATGTTTTGTGTAATTTAAATGTTCCTTGCTTAAAAATATCATATATTTTTAAACAATTAAAAACAAATGTGTAAAATCTAAACTAATTTGAAAATAAATATGTAATATCTATAATGCAATATTTATTGTTGTCAAATTCTAGTCACCAAGTACAATAATTTTGTATGTGATTTGTCATGTGTTTATTGAGAGAATAAAGATTTGTATTGACTGTTTTATTTGTACATTGATTAATTATTATTTGTCCTTTCTTGTTAACCTTTAAGCTGTGGTCGAATGTATGGTGAAGTCAATCAACTCTACGTATTTATATAAACAAAATGAAACATTACCAAGCAGATAAAATATTAATGAATATCAACGCAGGCCGACGACACGAGCGGTTCTTACGCCTGTTTGGTGTTTGAATTTTTATATCCCATTATTTGATCTATGCGCCTTTATCATGTGTGTTATTTAAATAAGGATTTGTTTATGAACCTATTTATATTGTATGCAATCTTACAAAAATATTCTTTTAAACTTCGAGAATAAAGATGAAATTTTTTCCCTTTGAGCAACCATATTTAAAAAAATATTAATCAATTTAAATTCAGTTTTTTTTGCACTCCGTTAGTTAAAATTATATTTAAAATAACTACAATATCTCGGAAACATGAAAAAAGATATAGCATAACTTGGATGCATATCTTAATAGACAAATGTATTTTTTTAGGTTAACAGTTCTAATGCGTTTTAAACTAGTCCTGGGTCGATTGTGAATGACCTGATCGTCGAAACCCGCTCACGAGCCGTCAATGATCGAGTGGGTTATTTATTCGTCAGCACCCGGGTCTCAAGACCCGCGAACTACAACACATTCCCGCACCCCAAGACTCACGACACTCACGACCGGTCGCCAGTTGCCCATGTCGCCCATGTGGCGAGTGGCGAGACAGCGAGAACTGCCAACTGCGGCACATTCAGACCATTCGGTCGCCGCTTGCCGATCAACACACACGTCCGTGTGTGTTGATAACGGTATCCTGCTTTATGCCCGTGTGTCACGTCATCGCGGGATTGTTTAGTATATTCGATTTTTGAATATTCAACTAGACACGGAGTCGTTTTTAATTAGAGCGTATCTTGGTATTTGTTCGTTCTAGAATGCGATTTTTTCTATTTAGTAAGTAAAATAATTATTCGTAATATTCATGTTATTTTAGTTACATGTAGTTTCTCTTTTGCAAATAAAATAATCCCACGGTTACTTCAAGTAAGTTCCCAAAAATGTAAAGTGTTTACTATCAGCGTTTTATAACCCAACCTAAGAGGAACTATATAATCATAAAATTCGCAATTTTTGTTAATCCCCAAGGTTTGAGTTGTAACTTTATTGGTGTGGCCTTTTTGGCCAACTTTTAAAACTATTTTATTGTTTATTGTGGGTTTTTCGGGTCGCTTATGACTTGACCGGTCTGGGCGGCAACTGGCGCGAGACTCGATTATTGAGTTTCGTATTTTGTGTCGCTTAAAGACCGGGTCTTCGCGACCCGCTCGTGACGCCAGTGTGTCGTGAGCGACCCGGGTCGTGTAAAATGATCGATCGACCCAGGACTATTTTAAACATTAAACATTTGAATAAAAATCTTACATTTATTCCTGCAAAATGAAATTTCTAAATTCACAAGTGCTAAAAACTGCCTAAAACGAAACAAAATCAGCCTAAACGAAAGCACAATTTTCGACCAGTACTGCACTAATCGTCTATTGTGCCTAACAAGACTGTTTTTACCAAAGCGGCAGACTTGAAATGACCTGAAGGGAAAAACCTACCTCGGTCGCTTTAAACTTTTAAACCCTTACCCGAGTTAAATAAGTGTAAACTTAACAACCAACCCCGGACACGATGGGTACAGGAATGGGAGATGGGAATTATCCTGTGAGTGGCCACATTGGACCGGCCCGAAAGGGTAGCTCGGCTGCCTACCAGTTTCTTCCTAACTCTTCTCTCTATACCAGGGGTGGGGAACCTGCGGCCCGTGAGCACTTTTGGTGCGGTATGTTGAAAGCATCACAAAAAATTACACTCAGAAAGCCAGAACGTTTTTCTGGCACGGTGTTTTAACTACATTTTAAATTTATTATTACTAAACCCAGAGATTGTTATAACATAGCTGTCAGGTACGTACTTACAGCCTTACTAAAAAACCTTGTGAAAATTTTATTCAATGGATAAACGACCGCGGATATGAAAACATTACTCATTAAAACAATTGTTCATGGAAAGATATATACAGTGCTTACACAGCCAGACAGGGTAGTTTATCTGCTGTACACGCCTGTTTTGTTAATCATTTCTGAATAAATTTTGGAATTTTTCCAACATATTTTAAATGTCTTGTGATATGCCATTTAACGATCGCTAAGGTGTTTTAATAATAATAATAATAACGTAGTATTTATATAGCGCAGTTTTGTGATATTTCACTTCAAGTGCGCTTAACTATAATAAATTAAAAAATAATTCTATAGTGCTCCTTATAATATTGAGAAAATAATAAAATAATATACAGTATTTACAAAACAATGACAGAAGAACAAAATTAACAAAGATAGTGCTGTCATAGCACACACGGGACAATAATAATAATAGACAATAACGGTGCTATTGTAACACAGGACAAAACAAGAACTTTAAAACTAAAATATAATATACTAACAGGAAGGCAGTTTGCGTTCAGAAATGAGAAATATTCTGACATAAATTCGGATATTAAACATAACATAAAATACAATTATGAGGAAACCGAAACCACACAATTACGGGAAGCTTGAGAACATGGCTTATTATTTTTAGGGAACGTACCCATAATACGTGACACGTTTAGGGGCGGGGGGGGTCTTCAAAATGTCACGCTTGGTACAAATGAGCGGCAGTTTGCTTAGGATTTTGTCACCGGGGGGGGGGGGGGGGGGGGGGGGTTAAAAATTGCAAAAAATTGGTCACGTAGTATGGGTACGTTCCCTTAATTTAAAACCAGTTTTGTCTTCAGGATGAAACAATTAAATTCCGGCACTGACACATTTCAAAGGAATCCATTCTCTTATTAGAAGTGCACTTGTAAAATTCTAGTTGCAGATTGTGTTATGTGCTGCCAGAATCAAAGTAAAACCATTTCCATGTTCTGAGTGTAGTTTTAATATCCCTCATACAGATTTAATTTAAGCCAGTTTTGTGTTCAGAATATAACGATAAATTAAATAATAAAGTTAACAACAGTTAATAACAGCTACAAAATTCTAATGGAATTTATATACAAGATTTTTTATTGGAAGAATTCTCATCACTTGTGATATAAAAAAATCGGTGTAAAACGAGGTCATAATAATAAAATTGGATTTCTACCCCCCCCCCTGTCGCTTGAAAATCTATGTGCGGGCCGCGGGTGATACCACAACCATCCAAATGACCCTCGAAGGCAAAAAGGTTCCCCACCCCGCTCTACACAATCCGAGCCGGACACATCACTGGGACAATCCATTTAAAACTATCGAGAGCTGTTTGTTGTTTGTATACACAAAGTGACAACCGGCGTGGTCTAGGGGTAAGGCTCTTGACCCGCAATCTGAAGATCACGAGATCGAATCCTGGCATGGACAAATAAAGTATATTTGCACCATGTTCCAGAGCGGAAGATACTCTCAGTATCGCCCTGGTGTAAGTCCACCATTCAGAATTGAAACGTTGCTTGAAATGGCTTTAGCCGTGTTTGGTGACCAGATCTGAATAGGCAGGTACTTCCCCACCTTCCTCTCCCCATCTCCTTCCTCTCCCCACTACCTTCAATCCTACAACATACCCCAATTGGGGATGCTATAGTCTCACAGGCTCCAGACAAGAACAGCCGAGACTCTTGTGAGGTATTCAAATAAAAAAAATATTTAAAAGTGCCCAGTCTTTGATTTATCACCTTATATAAGTTTAACAAACATATTTTGAGAGATGTCGCTAGAGATATGGATGGGAAATTTTTACAAATGGATTTGGGTTCTGTGTCATGCTTGAACGCAATACAGCGAGGACTCAAACCTAGAAATCACTTAACCCATTGGCCTCAAATGCCGCCATCCTTGCGAATGTACAAGGATATGTCGTAAACTCCAACCATGCTAGCCTGGTGGGTGTGAAATATGTCAGCTTTAAACTGACAAATGGACATCCGCGTAACATCTGTTTTTTTTTTAATTTTAAATGCCAAACGCACTATAGATATTTAAGCATTTATTTCGCAGTATTTGCAATAAAACCTTCCTAAAGTTTTTTACAAATCAATTTTTATTAGCGAACTGCGTCATTGAGAGTTTGTCAAAATGGCGAGTCTTGAAAATCTTGCAAAGTGGCCCTCCACGTCCCTGATTGCTTCGAGGACTATCATACAAAATTATTTTTTTAGTTATAAGTATATAAATATACGTAAAAAAAAAAATTATGCCAATAAGATGCCAATGTACATTTTTTTTAATCGAAATAAAATTTTTAAAAAAAAGTTATTTTTTAAAGTCATTTTTATATCCCGAATTAATCATATTATAATTTTATTTAAAATACAAAATATATATATTTTTACATACCTTGATTCAGTACACAAGTGAATTAGAAAAAATGATTACGATTAAACATGTAGTTCAAAAGTTATATGTATTAATTTTAGTACACTACTAAAGATTTAAAATGTTGGTTACAAAATTAATTTGGATGTGAAGGAGAATCTTTTAGCAATTCGGAGGTCAATGGGTTAAGTCGACTCCCGCGTGAGAGGCAAGCATGATGAAGAAGAAGCAAGATGCCTCCCACCGCCTGAGGGTTAAAATCCGTTAGCAGAATGACTAACTAGTGACGTAGTGAGGAATTCCCGGCCCCCTGGGCAAAGATTTAAGACCATGATTTTTTTCATACTTACTTTTGTCTTTTTAAACTATTTTCTTATCTGCATTATTATTACTTAAATAACTATTAGTCCATTTATTTATTTTAACAACTCAGGCCTTGATTTTAACACCTCAGATTGCTGTTTAAACTTTAGCGGAACTTTTGACTTTTTCTTTTACTTCAAAATTTTGAACTGAATGACAAAAATGTCAGTAAATATGATATTATTTAAATTTTTTATGAAGTTTTTGACAATGTCAAATATTTGGCAGTATTAGTTACTTCAATATACAGTGAAACCCTGTTATAATATGAATAAATCCAATGTTTATTTTATCACAAGAGTCTAGTACTCATACTCATCCGGAAGTACTCATACTGGGCCCGATATTCCGGAAGCATTTGCGAATTACTTTAAGTCAGTCTATAGCGAACATAGTGCAGAATTTGACTCATACACCCCAGGCGGTTACTCTTCACTAGCTCAAAATGTTGACATTTTAAGTGTAAATAAAAATGATTACCTAGCTGCAATTAAAAAACTGAAACCAAAAAAATCTGTTGGACCGGATTTTATTAACACAATTGTCCTGAAGGGATATGCCGATCCGTTAATGGTACCGCTTTTACATATCTTTAATATTTCACTTAACTCCGGTAAATTCCCCGACCGTTGGAAAATCTCAAAGGTCACGCCCTTACACAAAAACGGCGATAAATCATGTGTATCTAACTACAGACCTGTGGCAATTCTTTCGGCACCGGCCAAATTATTTGAACTCGTAATACAAAAACGTATATACTATAAAGTAGAACCATTTCTCATAAACCAGCAGCATGGGTTTAGAGAGGGCAGGTCTACGACGACCAACTTAATGGTATTTACGGATTACGTCTCAAATATATTGGACAACAACGAACAAGTAGATGTCTCATATAATGATTTTGCGAAAGCTTTTGACAAAGTAGATCACCTCATATTACTGAATAAACTTGAAAGCTTCGGCTTCTCATACATGCTGCTTTTGTTCTTTCATAATTATTTGTCTAACAGAAAACAATACGTTGTTTACGGGCAGTTCACATCGAAACTCTACGCCACAACTTCTGGGGTCCCTCAAGGGTCTAATTTAGGACCACTTTTATTTTTATTGTTTATTAATGACATAGGGTTGTTTATAAGATTTGTAAAATTTTTGTTATTTGCGGATGACATTAAACTATACACCTGTATAACGACAAATGAAGACTCCATTCGTCTACAAAACGATATCGACGGTATAGTAGAGTGGAGTCATCAAAATAAACTTCTTTTTAACAGTAGTAAGTGTACAATTATGTGCATTACAAGGGCAAAGCGTACTTTATATTTTAACTATAAAATGTCTGGTACCTCTATAAAACATATCTCGATAACGAAGGATTTAGGAATCATTTTTGACACACGTCTGACTTTTCGAACTCATATCGATTCGGTGTGCAACTCTGCAATGCGAATGCTGGGTTTTGTTATATGTAATTCGAAATCTTTTACGAATACGGCAGTCATAAAAATGCTTTATTTTACTCTGGTTCGCAGCATTCTTGAGAGTGGATCGATAATATGGGGACCCGAAGATACCCTTTACTCAAATGATGTAGAAAAGGTGCAAAAAAAGTTTATGCGATACCTCTACATGCGAGAGTTCGGATATTACCCTTTATTGTATCCCTCTGATTTTCTCGCTGGAATGCTGGGGATAGAACGTCTAGACGTCAGGAGAAATATTGCAATGGTGTTAGTGGCGCACAAGCTGCTAAATGGGCACATTTGCAATCCAGATATTCTGGAACGAATTTCTTTTTATGTCCCTGATAATTTCATCAGAGCTAGACAGCACAGATTATTTATTTTTCCAAGGGGCAGGACCAACCTACCAATGATCATGCCTTTGGGGAGAATAACTACTTTGTTAAATCACATTTCTTCTGTGATTGACATTTTCAATTTGAACGAAGGAGAATTTAAGACAGCAATAAGCATACTATTTACCAAATCTGGCTAATCAGATAGTATTGATGTACTTACCCATGCAAATAAATGTATATACTTACTTATTATAAACTGTAATTTATAAACTGTTATTTGTGAAATGTAAATGGATTATACTGTTTTTCACAATAAATCAATAAATAAATAAATAAATAAATAAATAAATAGTCAGGTACCTCATTTTAATATTGATTGTCCAGGTGAAATGTCAGTAAAATTTATTTTAAACGTGGAATCTAAGCGATTCGATTATTTTTTCGAAAGAATAGAGGTCAGAGGTTTGGAAAAGCAAGCGGTTCACTTGTTGGATTGAGGCCTAGAGAGGTGGACCGCATTCCGAGGGTCAATGTGATTTTTCCGTTTTCACATTAAATGTAGAATCATTTAAAAATCATTTGAGTTACGTAGTAATCTTACGTAACGTAAAGTGTTTGTTGCCCGCGTGTACCGCTAATTTCGTATTTTCGTGAAACCATAAACGAATTGTCCTATTAATTACACAGGCCTGCAAATTGACACTTTTTGATTTTTTTTTCACCGTAATGGGTGAATCGTATGTATTTTGGTGCGCTGAGTCCAAATATGCCCTCAGTTTTTCTCCAGCACGTATGGATTTTCCGCAAAATGAAAATGAAAGTTATGCAAAACCCGCAGTACATATAGGTAAAAATGCATTTTGAAATGAAAAAAAAATATCTATTACTAGTGGTTTATTTACATTTTTAAATACAATTTGATAAAAATAATATGAATATACAATAAGGATTTATAATAAGGAACTCCAGTGAAAAATATTATGGCTTTAAAAAAATATTTTCATATAGACCAATAAACGCTGATTCTGAATATATAAGTTTTATTTCATAATATTAAACGTAGAGTTCTTAAAAAATTATTAAAAAGTGCATTTTTAAACCTCTCGTCAAAACACACTGTAAAGTTGGTATTACTGAATGGTTAGTACTGACGTCACGCGTCACCAGTCATTGTATTGAAATCTTTGATTATGTAGATATGACATAAGCCATCAGTATTAACAACATTTCATGTTATTCGTTATTTCATACTGTTTATAGAGATTTAGTCGTTGTGTTTATTGAAACAATATTTTAGCCTAAATAATTCAGTATGAAAAATTGAGGTATCTCTATTAGTTTATCTCTATTATTTAAAATATTGAAAAACTACTGCACAAAAAAATAGTAATGCTACTTCTAGGGAGAATGCTTCGAATAACGCTATTCAAAATGGCGGCACTTGATCAGCTGATTGCCCAATCCTATAGTAATTTTTCAGGAGTGATGACGTCACACTATTCGCCGTACATACGGTGGTCATAGGGGGATCTTGAAAAGTTAAAACTTTGACAATTATTTTAACTATTAAAACTAACTCTAAAAATAAAAACAAAAATGCAGTTATTTAAGTTAGAAGATTCATTAAAAGAAATTAAAAAATTGGGCTGGAGTTCTCTATTCTTTATAATATCTACATCTTTTTCAATCAAAACTCCGTTTTGAGCTTTTCCGTTTGTGTGGGCTGTCTGGAAGTTCTCTATGGAGCATCACAGGTCTGCAAATTGACATATTTTTTTTTTTTTAAATGGTAATGGGTGAATTATATGTATTTCGGTATGCTGAATCCGAGTATGCTATCCATTTCAACCCATCACGAAATAGACTGGGAGGCGAGATAGGTAAACCCTACATCATCGAGTACACGGATGAAACTACTTTGTAGTGATAATGGACATTTAAAAAAGCTTAAAAAAGCTGGTCTGCCGGTGTGCCTCTTGGCAGGAGCCGCGCAGTCATGGAAATAGTCAGCTTGCCATGCTGCACCGATTACTTCGAATTCAAGATCGAAACTAACGAAAAACTGTAGTCTAGACAATTGCATTCATGAGTTCCTTGGTCTGCCGACCAGCAGCCTGGCAGTTTTTTACGTACGATTTTTAAAGTTTTTTAATTTTTTTAAAATAATTTTCTTTATATTTATTATTATTTTTATTTCAATATGGTTTTAAAAAATTGGAATGCCAGATTATAAAAAAATAAAGGGCAATGATAAAAAAATTAATTTAAGTGTTCCGAGTGTACCAACCAGGCTATAATATGGGCACGCAATGGCGGCGAAGGGCTCCGCGGCCAATTTCCAGTAAGTTGTTTCACGTCGAAAGGCTCTCCCGTCCGATGGGTACAATCGGAACACTCAAAATTTATTTTTTTATCATTTTCGTAAGTGGTTTGGCGTCGATAGGCTCGCCTGACGGATGGGTACATTCGGAACTCTAAAATTATTTTTTTTTATATTTGTCTCTTATTTTTTTTAAATATGGCATTCAAAGTTTTTGAAAATATTGTGAAATAAAAATAATAATAAAGATAAAAGAAAATTTAAGAAAAAAAAAAAACTTTAAAACGTCGTACACAAAAAGCTGCCAGGCTGCTGGTTGGCAGACCAAGAAATTCTTAAATGGAATGATCTGGACTATAGTTATTCGTTGGTTTCATTCGTGTACTCGGTGACGTAAAATTTACTATTTTTTACCCCACTTTGACGCCGGCTGCCTGCGAACGTGCCAGGCTGCCTGCTGGTTGGCAGACCTGCTTTTTTCTCATTTTCTAATTGACCTTTATCATCTGAGACCATTCCCGTTCGTGTACTCGATGACGTAAGTTTTTCGAAAAAAATCGCTGACTATTTCCATGATTGCGCGGCTCCTGCCAAGAGGCGCACCGGCAGACTAGCCTTTTTAAGGTTTTCTAAATGTCCATTATCACTACAAAGTAGTTTCATCCGTGTACTCGATGACGTAGGGATTACCTATCTCACCTCCCAGTCTAAAAGGATTTTCCGCAAAGTGGAAATTAAAATATAGGCAAAACCCGCCTTACATTACTTCTGTAGGGAATGTTCAAAAGAAAAAAAAAACATAAAATATGAAAATTTAATTAATTTTAAGTCATAAAATATTTTATTTACATTATATACAATTATAAATCTACATAAAATCTGCTTTTTTTAGTTTCGAAGCTTCGTTTTGTGCTTTTTCTTTTGTGGGACGTTATATTAAAATTGTTGAGGTCCACTGGAGTCGCCTACTTGAAAATCCTCACTAGAAGTTTCTTCTGATGATGGCAAATCGTTTAGGCTTTGGGGTTGCTTGTGGTGTAGGAATGCCAGGTCCATGAGGAACTGGGCGGAGTGCCGAATCCATGTTTGGGTAACAAATTTGTTTTTTTTATTTTTGGTACTATACCCTTGCACATTGCACAAATAAAAGTAGGAGTCATCGCTGTGGTTTCGAGGCTCTCTCCAGAGATCATGGGAACACCAAAACGAAAAGATTAACTTTATTTTTTGACCACATTCTAACTCCTTCAACACACCCTGAACAAACTCCATGCGGGGCCCAAGATTTGTCCTGGTCCCCCTATCTTTACACCAAATACGCAAAATACACTTTTTTTAACAAAATCAGTAATATTTCATTGTTGTTTTTTCACTACAAATTCACCACAAATATAGCAAAAACTCTCAGAAGAATTTACACAACCTCTTGAAGTCATTTTTGAAACGCACCTTAGGAAAGTTGGAATAGAAATAATAAATAAAAGGGCATGGAAGGTAGTGGGCAACTTGGGAATTTCGGCATTCTCTCATCATACTTACTATGGAGAATCCCGATATATGTGATTCAACGCTGACTAATTTTATCGTCATGAGTTACTAAATGTTTTGTTTCAGTCTATAAAACATAACATTATCTTTTAATTAGTTGGAATTAAAAAAATATATATATTTCGGCAATAAACTCCGTTTTGCGCCTTAAGATAGGCAATCCCACATCATTTTGAGTTTTTGGTAGGTCTTACGTTTTGTTCTGGAGTGGAGGGTCACACATCTTACATCAATCCTCATTGCTATCGGTCAAGAGTAGTGTTTTAATTAGATAGCTAGGTAATACATTTGGTCGATCCTGGGGTAAGCCACCATAAAATATTATCTTATGTTCCCATGTTATAACTTTATTTAATTTATAAATGTAATTTGTTAATTCAAATTAATGCTGTTTATCATTTCTAATTCTTAGTATTGACTATAAAGTGTGTATTTCCCAAGGCCCTGATAGAGGATTTTGCTCTTCCCACTGTTAGCCTGGTCCATCGACAAGTGGCACCCTAATTAAATAGCCTGGTCCATCGACCAGTGGCACCCTAATTAAATAAAAGCTAGCAGATTCGGACAAATTCGCACATTACAGTATCGCTTTTATCGCATAATCATAAATACCTACACATTACTCCGGTAATACTTTTTGCTCATCACTGTTGGTGAAAATATTAACAAAAATAATAATTAATAATCATAATCAATATTGCCGTTCTTTATAACAACCCTCTTAAGAAGTTTTGTGGTTTAAGAAGTTTGGTTTTTTCGGTCCCTCAGTCCAAAATTAGCCCAATTTTTCCCACATATAAGGATTTCCTTCTTGAAGTTCGATTTTTCCAGTCCCTTGGAAAACTTCTTAAGAGGGTTTCACTGTATGTATATGTGTTATTTTAAAAAGCTCACTGCTACACTGGGTTATAATTATTTTTATGTGTTATCACTGGGATACCACAATTCCGCTAAGGGTTAACGTAGGTTTGGGAATAGGCATTCAATAATGACAAGTTGTGATGTAATACATTTATTCACATTTTAAATATTTGGATAAAGATATAATATTATTATCATATAGTCTAGTACGCCAAGCGATTACTCCATAATTGGGGTTGTATTGTTTTCTTCAGAATAGCTATCAATCAGTCTATAAATGCAATAATTATGAAAAGAAACAGCCTATAAGGAAAGAGGGTATATAACTGTTTCTTTAACTGACTGGGTTCTAATGGAATAAAACTTTATCTATTTAAAATGGATTCTAGAAATACATATAAAATTTTGGACATTTAAAAAATTTTCTACTCACAAGCTTTAAGGTTGCAAACCCTGCTATTGATGATAATTTGTGCTTTTTATTAGCTGTCGGATAATGTTATAGAATACTCAAGATTCCAAGGACTACAGGGTTATCAAAACTAACCCCAAAGTGATGATTCTGGTAAATTGCAACCCCACCTTAGTAGTTATCCCACATGCACATTTCGGAGCAACCGAGTCCCGCGCCACTTCAGGCCGCCGTGCAGAAAGTAAAGATCGATAGGTTTACAGCGCAGTTAACTGTGAGACTTTTCTGCGCGGCGGCCTGTGGCGAAGTGGCACGGGACTCAGTCGCTCCGAAGTGTGCGTGTGGGAGGTTCTATTTTATATAAATGCCTAGACACTGACTGCGCTTCCACTAACAGATTGCGTAGACATTTTGTTCATATTGATACATTTCAATGTCTTTTTGCAATTTTTAACATCAGTTTTATGAATTATTTGGCTGCCCCATGTTATTAAGGATGAACTATAATTGAACAAAATCAGCAGCAACCTTGGCTGTCAGTGTCTGGTACTGTATACTGGTGAAGTCAATAGTGCTGCTTTGGTAGAATTAAATTAAGATTGGTTCAAAAGTCAATGTGCGTGAAATTGTCACCTATTGCAGAGGTTCTCGGTCGACTGCAGAAAAATAAGCAATCTCGGTTTTACTTGGTAATTTATTATCCGATTAACAGTTTAAAACATCCAGTTAAAAACGTTTAAAACATTGATTATTCGTATAATTTAATATGTCTCTTCCAAAGTCTTCAAATGCGGATTCGCATTACTGAAATTCTTTCAAGTTAAGTTGATTGATACCAATAATGTACTCCATTTTAAGTATATAAATGTCACACCGTTGGATGACAAATCTCAAATTGATACATACATATGTATTAGATAATATATTATTTTTCCTCCATACAATATGTAAACAGTAACCTACGATATTTATATTGCATTTTCCATTTATTGAAATGTTAATCATTTTCACTAACACCAAGATCAAACTTATAGTAAATATAGCACTTGCCCAAAATTCAACATTTACAAAATGAAGTCAAAACATTTTCTCAAATTTTAAACCATCACACATTTATTTTATTATAATAATAACAACATTTGTTAGCGCAGTTTTATGTTATTTCACTTCAAATGCGCTAATATTTATAGGCTGAGTATTGAGTTTTTACATATTGAAATTTATTCTGACATATTTAAGTATTAAAATAAATGTACCAATAATATGTTTTTGTATTATTGAGAAGATATTATTGATTTATTTTGTTGGCTTATCTCCTTGAGACTTCAGTATTTGCATTAAAGTGATAGACATAGTACATAAAATATATTTAGAGAATAAAATGCAAATAAAGCATAGTCCATATAATCAGGCAGATTTAACTGTAGCTTCTATAATACATGATTATTATTTGTCCTAAATTCTCTGCCATATTATCTACTCGAGCAATGGACACCCAAATTAGGGTGGTTTAAAAAATTTTTATATAAAAATTTTAAAGATTTTAATTTTTTTTTTTATAAATCCCAAAATTATGGAATAAACGGTGAAATCCGGGTGGATTCATTGGCTTTAACCCGCAGGAAGCAGTTCAATATGTTTCTAAATTAATATTTGGAGGTACGATACGAACGACTGAATAGAAAAACCGAACATCTATTGCTCGAGTGGTTACGAAAAAATTAAAACACTTAACAATATTTTACCCTCAACAAATTAATTACAGCGGCGCTTTCTATAGAAATTTATAAAAATTATTTTATTTTTAAAAGTTGTCCTGAAGAAATGTGTTAGGAAGACATTTCAGTTATGAATATTAATCAGTAATTATAATAACAACCATGGCTTATTACTAATTATTATTATTGAATATATATTATTATAGGAGACTTAAATGTTTTGGAATTTTTAGCAGACTACAATCATTAACCAACGAGCTTTACATTTATTTACCAAACTATTATTGAATTTCAATCCATTTAAACATTTGTAACACATTGTATATTATTCTTGAAGAATTATTTCATTTTTATTATTTTATATCTAGATTATTTGTAAAACACCTATCATTTTTTTATATAAAAAAGCAAAACATTTGCAAATGATGCATAACTACATATTTGGCAATTTTATTGCGAAACAAGACTAAATATTTATTCATCTCGTAATACATGGGTTAAATGTGTGGCTTCGTTTCCTTCTATGCATTTATTTAGAAAACTTACTTTTATTTTCATAAAAAAACAATTAATTTATACTTTCTGGCTTTTTGGGAACTTATCAATACTATTAAGTTACATACAAAAGGAAGATTTATACAAATGAACCTAAATGAAGGAAAAATAAACATTATGATATGAAAGCAGAAGTCTCAAACAAAATGATGATGATATTATGTATAACAAAACACAAAATGTCAATTTCTTTCTAGAAAGATTGCTATAAATAATCACATTTGACAATTTTCTGTTTATTGATTGGAATTCAGAGATATACCATGTATTTATTTATCCGCTTAAGGGTCGGTGCTGTAAGGAATTGGCCCACAGATTAGAAGAACAATGGGTTAATAATTGAAGCTGATTATTTGATTCTATTGCTTAACTTCTCTTATTTTAATCTAAGTGCCAACCTTTATAGTAATCGACCTACCGGCTATATATCTTACATTATGTTTTAATACTAACAACGACACTGCAAATAGTATCAGTCGAAAACAACATCCACAAAAATTACTAAAAGAATGATAATAGATCTTGTATATAATGTTTCAACTGCCTGAAAATTGACATACACAATATTGTAAGGTGAAAAACTTGCGTAGAGAAACACCTTATTTTTGGATGAATTCATTTAAATATTCACTTCAGACCATGAGTCAGAGATCATTTTATATTCCTTTGGTATGTATAAAAAAAAAAGTGTACTTTTTTAAAATTTTTAATTCAAAGAAAGATTATTTTAACAATTTTTTGTTTGCTTAAAAACTTATCGAGTTGGTAAAAATATTTGTCACCATTTAATTGGTCAGTTGAGTTTGAATATTTTTAATCATTATGTAGCTTAGATACATAATACAAATAAATACATCAATGTCAATTTTGGGATTTCAAGATTTGGATTAAGTATGCTATGTAAAACATATTGTGAAATCTTCTTTTAAAATGTATTTAAAGAAGTCAGTTGGGCTCAATTCTAAGCAGTAAAATAGTAGTAGAATTATCAAAGAAGTATTCTCCGTTGATTATGGAAAGTGAAATATTGTTATTGATTCAAGACAACGAACAGTGATATTTTTTATATAAATACGATAAAAACTATTTTTGGCAGCGAGAGCACTACCTTTAACAGTTGTTATTATTGAAAGTAAAATAGTACAGTTTGTTTACAATAATTTTAACGCATACGAAATTACTTATTTAATTCTAAGATATTGATTTAACATGCTAATAAATACTTCACGGATTATATCACATCAGATCCAATTGGGTATGATATTGCCATCCTATAACATTCCTCCTCTGCACTCTCTCCCTCCGCTCCATCTCCCAACTTCTTCACACTATCTCAGCCAATCTGACCTACAGCAAACACACTATACGGAAATTAAGTAAAATTATCTATAAAATTAAAATTACAATCTGCGCAATCGTCACTAGTTTTATTTACAAAATTTAAAAAAAGGAATAAAATTTTGGATATGATGCGAGTGGCATAAATTCATAATAAATAAAGACCCATAACTGCGATGGGCGCACCGAGATTCCAATGCAGTAAAGATAAATATGTTTTATTTAAATAATATATTAATATACGGAAAAATAAATTTTCATTTAATTATATAAATTTACACATCGAATTCATGCTTTACGATTAAAAATTATTACACGTAGCTCTATTAAGAAACCGAATATGGTACAACGCTCCCGACTTTTAAAATTAAATAACGCACATTCACACTGCTATGTCTACAACACGGCTATAATATAAACGAAACAATAATAAATACAAGTTTTTAGTATGTTATTCTAGAATCTTCTCGGCTAGCAGGCGCAGAGGTTCAACGAGATCGGACAAACCACCGAGGTACGATATGACTGGAATTGCCGTTTACCTTCTAATCTCACAGCACGATGGCACTAATAGTAATGGTGAGCGGGTCGCCGCCTACTGAAGTGGGGTAATCCTGCGGGGCTGCGCGGGGCCTTAGGTCAGCTCCTGAGGGGCGAGGGGGGCTCCCAGGAGGGCGATGGGGAAGTTCTTGACGTGCGTCTGCCACTGGATGGACAGCTGGAAGAACTTCACGCTGCTCCATTCGGCACCATCAATGTAAACTGGAATTTTGAATACTCAAATTTAATAAGGGCAAATTAAATACATAAATAATTTGATTCCGATCAGAATTCAGGGTGAACATTGCCTGGATGACAGCCAACCTCCGATCGGAGAGGGCACCAGTTGAAGAAGTTATATTATGGTAACATGAGAGTTTCAATTGTACGGAGCCAATGAAACACTGACATCTTCATTTAGAGATTTTTGCGAAGCCGAAGGAACCGGAAAAGAGGAAGTAACAACATGAGTCTCTTCAAGATCCATGTGTACTCCTTCCTTTCCTCAAAAAGACCCTCCACACAGCATCTTCAAAGATGACATAGGCCCTGAGGGAAGTTATTTTCCTCAGGGCCTCCTGTGTGGAGTTAATGTAAAAAAAAAAAAAGTAAAAGTGAAATAGGAAGGTCTAGTCCAGATGTCCAGATCTTTACTAAAAAGTTTTAAGTAAACCCTGACGAAGTAAGCATTAACCCCTCCGAATTTTCGAGAATATTAGCTTTTGGTGTCTTAAACGAAATGACATTTTACGAAAACTTTTAGTTATAACCGCTTCACAATTAAAGCTCTATAAATGAAACATTTCTGAACGTAGCCGAATAGTAAAAACTGTTTTAGAAAGGTTACAAAATAGGCTTTCAAATTATTATATTACAAATAAATATTAGCGTTTGTTAATATTAAAATTTAGAACGCAAACATTAAAAATAGGTAAAAATGACTCACGTGATGTTTTTATGTGAAAACGGTACTAAAATCACAGATTATGCAAACAACAATACTTATTCTATTGTATATATGTGTAATAAACACTTTTCTCACCTCACTTTTTTATCATTTCATATAAAAATATTTAATAAAAATTTAAAATGTGGATCGCGGTGGAGCTGCCGGTAGCAAATTTGCGCGGGTAAATATTTTTGTCAACTACACGATTGACAGCTGGTTCCTGTTATGTATTTCCATAGACAACTTAATAGAAATGTGCAGCTTGATCTACTATCGACCTTTGACTTTTTGTTTTAGGGATGTAACTAAAACAATAACAGAGGTATAACGATTTCTATGGAAACACACGCGCTGACGTATAAACACGCTTATTGTACTTGACTGCTGTCCTATTTTTAACGCTTATATCTGCTTACGTTGCGGAGGGGTTAAGAAGTAAGTACAAGTTAAAACCAAGTTTTCTAAAATAATAGTTATAATATATGAATATGTATATATTCTCTAAGCCATAAATTTTTCACTGGATTTCTTTATTGAAGCATCGTTTTCATTCTGAATTTTCTTCACGTTTCCTTCCCTCCCTACATTCTTTAGTGTTCTAAGCCCGTAGTCCCCTGGTTTGGTAATATTAAGGAATTGACAAAAACTGAAGACCCTGCGCAGAAAGTAAAGTTCACTATGGTTTGCAGCGCAGCCATTGTGGGACTTTTCTGCACAGCTTCTCCGGTTTTTGTCGATTCCTTCCTGTTACCGAGTCAATGGGACAACGACCTTATTCCCAGTTACTGATTTTTATACACAAGACTGTAAAAAACATTTCATGCTGTGTTGTCATATAATGTAAGAAGATTAAAGTGTTATATACCTTTCAATGGCACGTTGTGTGAAGACTTGGCGGAGCAGATGAGCCGAGACACATTGTCTAAAGTCTGACTCCGGCCCGTCTCCGTATCCTTGTCCTTCTCCTTCTTCTTGCCCAGCCGCATGACTGCAACAAACGGGTAACATATAATATTAGCATTGCCAGTTTAATGTACACGCTCAAATAAAAGCGTGAGCAGATATCTGTTGAACCGCGAGTGCTTATGTGTTGTACCGTCATACGACGCTGTCAAATATTTCTTCTTAAGGAAGGAGAGGGGGTCAGTTGAATTACAGAGCTGCCACAAAATGCCATTTCTTTTTACTGAATCTATCAACTTGACCGCTGTCACGTGCCTGTTTAGACAGCTCCGTAATTAAAATGACCCCCTCTCCCGTTTTCAGCGGAGAGGGGGTTGCATAACTTTTCGTATATTGCCTCAGGAGCAGTACGGCATAAGATCTGAATTGATCTGCGCATAAACTGCTTGGGTGTGACAGGTCTGATGGGATTGTATGGAGAGTGTTATTTGGCGTGTTTTCTGACCAATCTTTTTGACCCAGTATTCTAATGGATCTTAGGAAGATATGCAGATCCCTGAAATGTGGTGGTGCAGAAAAATATTCAGGATACCATCATCAGCCAGAAGCACCGGCATATTTAATATGGAAGAGCGGGTATCTAAAGTAGGTCTGCCTACAATGTATCTGCTAGAATCTTTGATTTCTTTCACTCATTAAACTGAGAACTTGAACCGGGAGAAACTCATGGTCACTGTTAACCTCTGACAGGCCGGAGACGGGCCGGCGCGCGCGTCATATGCGCATGCGCGAGAAAATAATTCAAATATTTGAATAATACTTCCGACAAAAAACTTTTGGTCTACGATTTTGGCCCTTCTATGTACACAATTTGTATGAAGAGTGTCAGAATCGCTTGCGCCATCATTACTCTCGGAGACGCTACAAGTTTCATTCACCTTGTCACCCTGGAATATTTTTAAAACGATTTCTTCTATGACAATCGGCTGTCAGAATTTGCCGCGAATTTAACGGTCGGAATTAATGCGTGTATCGCGAATAAAACAATCATAAAACCTATTAATTTACGTAATAAATGCAAGTAATGTGGTTTTCGTAGATAGTTTATTGTGATGTGAACGTGTTTCAGTTAATAAAATATACAATAGCTCAAAATTTATCAACAAAACATTCAATTCAAAATTCAAAGTGGTGGTTTTTTAGTGTTTTTTTGCGAAGTTCCGCGAATTTCCGCTAAATGTCATGGCCTTTGACCGGTTAAAGTATGAAGTATTTATTTAATTTTTTACGCCCAGCTGGGCTTTTACATGTTTATTTTTACAAAATATGCACAAGAACAACATAAGACAAAAAAATATGTACTTTACATTGCAAGATGGAAAAAATGTTAGTAGATTGGTAATAAAAAAAAACGTGTGCAGTTCACACGCGGGGGAAGTGAAACCTTTAGAAAAGTAAAGTAGACAAAAGCGGGGAGGCTACGAAGCACCGCACAAAGAAGACTGAGTATTTATGAAGCACCGCACAAAGAAGAGACCAATTATTCTATCTTGTTCTCTCGCAAGGTAAATCCCATTAGATATATGTGTTTGCCTCTTTTTAGTGTTGCTTTGTCATTTCATAGAGTTTCAAATCACAACAATGCTAAATAAGCTTTCACTTCAAAAATATTATGCCCTAAGGAGGAAATAAAATGACAATAAAAAAATACAAGTGTGCAGTTCACATGCGGTAGAAGTGAAACCTTTAAAAAACTAAAATAGACAAGAGTGGGGAGGCTACGAAGCATTGCACAAAGAGGAGACTGATTATTCTATCTCATTCTCTTACAGACTAAATCCTATAGATGTATATGTTTGTCTCTTTTTCGTTTCATCGAGTTTCAAATCACAACAGTTCTAAAGAAGTTTTCACTTCAAAAACATTAATTTTATATTACACTAGATTCTGAAACACCATTAAAGAGTAATCCGACAGAAACGTTTTGCTGGTTTGCCCGAAGTAAGATCATATCCGCATAGATCACACTTTCATTGTTTTATCACTTTAGTGTAGGTTCATATTATACAGGTATCAGTCGTATAATAAATAAGTGGAATCAGAGCTAGGCAGTTTGTTCAATTAGATTTATTGGTCTGCTTATATAAATTCTACTAAAACCTGTCCATATTTAGTGATTAAAATGCGTTAAATATGTCAGCAACATTGTCATCATTCTCTCTCTCTCTGGTTTCAATCCTGGGATTGGTTTGCAGCAATGTCATCTATTCGTTTCTTCCACTCTCTTCCCTGTCTTGTGCGGCTCTTTTGAAGTCTGCATATGATGAGCAGCGCACGTCCACCAGCAGGTCCTCCAGGTACTCTCGGCGTGGGCGTACCCTAGCGTTTGTCCCCTCGGTCATACCCTCCATTATGGCATGCAAGAGGCCTTCTTGTCTTATTACATGGCCAATCCATCTTGCGCGCTTTTCGGACAAGGTCCTGAGCAGGTGCCTTCCTCCTTCGATTCTTTGGAGAACCTCTTCATATTCCTATCCAGGAAATTCCTAATATTCTTCTATAGGACCACATCTCAAAAGCCTCTAGTCTCCGTTTATCTCTTTCGGATAGGCACCATGTTTCGCAGCCGTAGGTCTTGATGAGGAGTATTCTTAGTTTCAGGTCTATATTATTCGATTCTATTATTTTCGACCTTTTATTGAATGCAAGCCTAGCCTGGTGTATACAGCTGTTGACCTCGCTCTTAGACCGACCGTCCCATGTTATTTTGCTCCCGAGGTAGACAAACTCCTTGGTGTTCTTTAGTGGAACTCTTGACATCTCTACTCTCATCTGATGTTGTGTTCGGCCTACAGTCAGCAGCTTTGTTTTGTCTTTATTTATCTTCATGTTGTAATTGTTTTGAAGAATGCTTTGCATGATTGTTAAGGCCTCTTGGAGTTCTTCTTCGCTTTCAGCAACCATAGCAATATCGTCAGCAAACCTTATCATATCCACCTTTTGCCCGTGTATCTTTATACCTTTTCTGTGACTCATCATCACCCTTCTGTATACGGCGGACAGGAGTATACAAATAGTGGGAGGGGATCCTCAGCTATTAGGCAACTAACTATTCAAGATAGATTCTGATAAGCAAAATATCAAATAAGAACTTAATTACGGCAACTTACTTTTCTGCTTCTTCTCCTTAGTAGCGTAGGTTATGTGGAAGCCTGGCGCGGCGTGAGGGTCCACCCCGGGAGTGAGACGGGCGGCCTGCAGGCAGCGGAAGGTGGACTTCAGGGAGGAGCGTGAGGAGGGGGGCGCAGGGCCCGAGGGGGTGGGAGGTGGCCCACCAGTCCCCGCAGTGCCCCCCACCGCCCCCTTCAGATGCGTCTCCAGCCGACGGCGGGCGGAACTCTCTTCGTTCTTGGAAGACGGCTCTTGTTTGACGATCTGAAAGAATCAAAAATATTTAGAACATTGTATCATAATATAGTTATCCAGGTTTTCAGTTTTCGTATTGGCCGCGCTCTTTACAAAATTCATACCTCCAAATATTAATACGGAAACAGATGAACTGCTTACTGTGGTTTAAAACCAATGAATTCACCTAGATTTTACCATTCATCGCATATTTTTAGATTTAATAAAAAAAATTCTAAAAAATCTATAAATTCATAATTCCTCTAAATCACCTACCCAAATCTGGGTAGCCATCATTCAAGTTGTGGCGACCAGAACAAATCTTCGCCACTGTTAAAAATTGAGATACTACCAGCACCTATGGGTTGCTTGAGCAAGCTCCCAGACGTTGATATTTCGAATGGTGCGAGGCTTGGCTGGACGCTGAGTGTTCGCAGCCTGTTTTAACTACCAAGTACATACTATGGAGGAAGCCATTTTTTTTTTGTAGATGCTTTCGAATGTCAAAATGTATAATCGTAGATTCTTTAAATGTGTGCAGGTTTTTATGTTATAAAAGTGCTAGCATCCCATTATTATTGCTTCTTCCCAACGCAAGTTTTAACAGTAAACAACTGCCAGTGTTTGGCCCGGTGTATTGACACCGTATTATAATACATTTATAACATGTACAAGTGAAATAAATAGTGAAGTTTTTTGCAAGGATAATTATTTTATTTAAAAGGACCCCTATCAATTTTGAACATGGGCCTTACGATCCGGATTGCAATCAGAGGACTGCAATAATATAAAAAAAACAAGAACCAGCTGCCAATTAATACAGATGACCAATATTACAATTACCGGAATCACAAGATGAACAAAGGAAGACTGGATTCACATCGGAAATGAGATAAGTTTTTAGTGCCTTCCCACCCATACCCATTCTTTAACATCCATACAGAACTCATTCGTAGTTTTTTAACAAGATTAATCCCATAAATATTGTATTGTAAAAAATAAAATCACTACCCACGTAAAGATTTTATGCAACTCATGATTTTCAATTGATTGAACATTAGGTTCTCAATTATTAATTGCCAGGAATATTGTCGTTGTTGTTTTTCAGGCGGGTAGCTTCTCAAATAAATAAATACGCATTGTCGGAACACATTTTATCAGGGATTAAGCTACGAAAAGGTATTTCTACACAAAATGGATAAGATCAAATCTTTAATAGCCAAGAGAGGCGTGATTAAGGGGAAATTGACGCGTTTCGCGGATTCTATAAACTCCTTGTCCGCGATTGAAATTAAACTGAGGTACGACCGAATAAAGCCATTGTTAGATCAATTCGAATCTATACAGGACGAAATTGAAATTTTATCGGATGAGGAACTGGAAAATTCTATTCAGCGCGAGACGTTTGAAAATCAATATTTTTCAGTCCTTGCTACTGCTAAAGGGGCGATGGACTCAATTAACGAGGGTAGAGTCGACATCAAACTCCCAACTCTCCAATTGAGAGAATTCGATGGGAATCAAAAAGATTGGGTAAATTTCGTTGAAACCTTTAAAACTTTGGTTCATAATAACAGTTCCTTGAGCAACGTCCAAAAATTCTTTTACTTACAATCTGCGCTGAAAGGGAACGCATTGAAAATAATTAGTAATCTAGAAGTTTCGGAATTAAACTACCTATCGGCTTGGGAATTGTTACACGACAGATTTGCGAATCTCAGGGCTACCGTACATAAACATATCCAAACTCTATTTCAATTAAAGGATATGAAACATGAAGAGCCTGTAGCATTAAGGTATTTAATTGATGAAACTAATGTCAATTTGAAAGCGTTACAAAACATCGGAGTTAAAGTAGATCATTGGGATCCTTTGATTATTTACATAATTTCAAATAAATTGGATATAGCTACCCGGAGAAATTGGGAACAATATACATTGCAAGGTGAATTACCTACATTAAAGGAATTCATAAAATGTTTATCTGCTAGGGCACAAGTATTGGAGCTTATGAATGCTTCAGAGAAAAAATCTTCTAACCTACATAAAATGCAAATAGGCAACAATAATAACAAAAAAGATTCATCGGTATTCTTGGCAATAAAGGCAAACAACTGCATTTATTGTAATGATAAAGGTCATCAAATTTATTTTTGCAAAAAATTTCTAAAATTAAAATTACAGGATAGGATTGATGCTACGAAATCAATCCGGGCGTGTTTTAAATGTTTGAGGTTGGGTCATCAGGCACAGAGTTGCAAGACAAACCTAACCTGCAAAATTTGTGGCAAGTATAGCCACAATACTCTATTACACAAGGAGGTACCTCCGCCGGAGACCTCAAATATGGATGCTAATAACGAGGTTATAGTGTCGAATTTTTCTGCATCGGAAAAGGCAGAAAAAATAATATTATTGTCAACCGCCTACATAGGAATTGTGGGGGCCAACAATAAATTGTTTAAAGCTCGCGCCCTGATTGACTCTGGTGCGCAGAGTAATTTTATGAGAGCTGAATTTGCTATTAAATTAAATTTACCATGTGAATGGATAAACAAACCCGTGTCTGGGATCCATAATAATATCACACACATAAAAAAGAGAATTTCAGTGGAGATGACTTCGCTTAATACGGATTATAAACGCGAAATATCATGTCTGATTTTACAGGAAATTACAACCAATTTACCACAAGTGACAATGGCGAAAAAAGAGTTCAAAATACCACCAGGACTGGAGCTGGCAGACCCGAACTTCAATATAGCTGCACCCATCGACATCCTGTTGGGCGCGGAGAGCTTCTGGGAGATGCTAAACAACGATAGATTGAAACTCGAGTCAGGACCAACGCTTCAACGTACGCAACTGGGATGGATTGTGTCCGGTCCTATCAACGTGTACCCCAAACAAAGGCCTGTATCAGATTTTTGCAGTTTATCTATAAATAAGTTGAGTCATCAAATAGAAAAATTTTGGAAATTGGAAGAGATTAATTCCACTAAAATTCAAACTCAAGAAGAAAAGGCTTGCGAAGCCAGTTTTGTAAGTACTCATACTAGAGAAGATGACGGTAGATATGTAGTAAGTTTACCGCGTCGGGCATGCATTGATCAGTTGGGAAACTCATTGCTCACTGCCGAAAAAAGATTTAAAAACATAGAAAGAAAATTTGTGTCACATCCCGAGTTAAAGACACAATATGTAAAATTCATGCGTGAATATGAAGAATTGGGACACATGGAGATGTGTGACCAGTCAAAAGGGGATCGTGACTCCTATTTTTTACCGCATCACGCTGTAGTGAAAGAATCCAGCACTACTACTAAAGTGAGAGTCGTTTTTGACGGCTCCGCCAAAACCTCAAATGGAATTTCCCTCAATGAAGCCTTGATGACAGGACCTGTTATACAAAAGGATCTATATAACCAACTATTGCATTTCAGGAAACATCAAATAGTCATGACTGCCGACATCGAGAAGATGTACCGCCAGATTAACATGTGTGAAGATGACCTGGACCTACAGAAGATAGTATGGCGCGAGTCGCCACAGGATGTGCTCAAGCATTATCGTCTGAAGACTGTGACTTATGGACTGGCACCTTCCTCCTTCTTAGCCACAAGATGCTTAAAGCAAATTGGTATGGATAATAATTTAATTTTTCCTAGAGCTAGTCAGGTCATAGAAAATGACTTCTATATGGATGACTTGTTAACGGGAGCAGATGAGCTGGAATCCTGTAAAAAGTTAAAAGAAGAATTAATCAGCATCTTGTCATCTGCGGGGATGACATTGAGGAAGTGGAGGTCCAATGCGTTGGAATTGTCAGCCGAGTCGGGCCAAGCTAAGTGTGCCGATTCAGGCGATTCCGACAAAATTATTACTGACAATCCAAAGACTGAGAAAATATTAGGATTAACATGGAACAATGAATCTGATTACTTTTCTTATGTAATAATGAAGCCATCAGGTCCAACCGAGAGCAAACGAGAGATATTGTCTTGCATCGCATCAACCTTCGATCCATTGGGACTCCTAGGGCCGATAATAGTCATAGCCAAATTGATAATGCAAAGGCTGTGGCAGTCCAAAGCAGCATGGGATGATCAGTTACCTAATGAAATATTAGCACCCTGGAGGACCTACCTGCAAGATTTAATTCAGCTAAATGTGTTGAAAATACCAAGAAAAATTATTTGCAAGCAAGCAAAAGAGCTACAGCTACACGGTTTTTGCGATTCGTCTGAGAAGGCTTTCGGAGCCTGTATCTATATGGTGTCAATGGACCACAGCGGTAAGTGGCATTCACACTTAATAACATCCAAATCAAGGGTAGCACCATTGAAGTCTATTTCACTGCCTAAGTTGGAGCTATGTAGTGCTGTACTACTGGCAAAATTAATGAAAACTATAAAACAAGCATTAAATATAATGAAGATCAAGACATATTATTGGTGTGACTCTACGATAGCGCTGTGTTGGCTGAAAGGTCAACCTACTCGTTGGAGCACTTTCGTGGCCAATCGAGTAGCCGCAATACAAGAACTGAGTGATCCAGATCAATGGAGACACGTATCATCATCCGACAATGCAGCGGATATACTTTCAAGAGGAGCTACTGCGGATAAACTGATAAATTCTACAATATGGTGGAATGGACCAAATTGGTTGACCGACGGAGTCAACGATTGGCCTATATCGAACATTTCCTGTTCAAACCCTCCGGAGCTCAAGAGTAAAAATATTCTTTTATCTACTGATATTCAAGAATGGGAAATATTTGGAAAATTTTCCTCATTTATCAAATTGAAAAGGGTTACAGCATATGTACTGCGGTTTGTGAATAACTGCAGAAATATTAAAAGTAAAATTTCAGGTAATTTAAGTGTAGCTGAACTAGAAGCAAGTTTGAATTGTCTACTGAAATCAGCTCAGGCACATGCCTTTCAAAAAGAGTTGAAGACATTAAAAAACCAGGGAAATGTCAACAAAAATAGTAACTTAAAATCTCTTCATCCCTTTTTATGTGATGGTCTTATATATGTGGGCGGTAGATTAAGTTTAGCTACACACCTATCGTACCAACAAAGACATCCAATTATATTGCCAGCTAAACATAAGCTAACCGAATTGATTATACGTCACTATCATTATGTAAATTACACGCAGGACCTCAAGCGCTATTAGCTGAAATAAGATTAAGGTTTTGGCCTATTTTTGGGAAAAATACTGTTAAAAAGATATTACATAAGTGTATTGTGTGTTTTAGGTGTAATCCTCGTATTGGTAACCAGATCATGGGAAGCTTACCGAGCGAAAGAATCACACCGAGCCGACCTTTTGCTATCACGGGAGTCGATTTTGCTGGACCGATTCCAACCAAAAGTGGGCCACTGAGGAGAGCTCCACTCGTGAAATCGTATTTATGTATTTTTGTTTGTTTTTCCACAAAGGCGGTTCATTTGGAATTAGTTTCGGATTTATCTAGCAATGCTTTTTTGAACAGTTTAAAGAGATTTATATCCCGTAGGGGAGAACCTGATAAGATCTTTTCCGATAACGCTAGCAACTTTCGGGGGGCCAGTAATAGGCTCAAGGAGCTGTATACCAGTTTGAGAGAGAACAACGACAAGATTCAAAATTATTTAGCTAACAGAGGTATTGAGTGGAGGTTCATAACCCCTCGAGCCCCTAGTCAGGGAGGGCTGTGGGAAACTGCGGTCAAGTCAGCAAAGTTTCATTTGTATAGAGTCACTAGTAATTCTGCTTTAACCTTTGAACTTTTGTATACCTTAATTTGTCAGATTGAGGCCTGTCTAAATTCCCGTCCATTGACTTCCTTGTCTGATGACATCCACGATTACCAACCCCTCACCCCAAACCATTTCCTCATAGGCACTAAATCCTCTATCATTCCGGAGAGAGATGTCCGAGCCATACCAGACAACAGGCTGACCCAATATCAGAGAATCCATGCGCTAATGTTATCCTTTTGGTATAGATGGAAGCGAGAGTACTTGATGGAGCTACAAAAAAGGACGAAATGGCAAACCAGTAATCAACGGGCACTGCAAAAGGATGATCTGGTTATTCTGAAGGAAGATAATTTACCTCCACCATTATGGAAAATGGCGCGAGTTATATCTACACATCCCGGCGCGGATGGTGTAGTGCGAGTGGTTACCCTGAAAACCCCTCAAGGAATCTTTGTCAGGCCTATCACAAAGATATGTCTAATGCCTCTGGATCCGGAAGCTGAACCTGTGACGGACGCCCCGGACCCTTCAGTCAGTCCGGACACCCCGGACGACCATGATGAAACTTTTTAGGGTGAAAATATTTAAAAAAAAGACCCTTTAAAGATACCAATCCCAGGAACAACATGACAACCAATAAATTGATGATTGATTGCACCCCGCGCTGTGGTGCTTATATCGTGGACTGCACCTGGAGAAGATCCTAACCAATGGACTTAAAAAAAAAAAGACAATTGTGTTGTGTTGGGTTGGGTTTTATTATAATATTATTTTGTGTTGGGTTGTGTTCTATTATAATAGTATTTTGTGTTAAGTTATTATTTAAATATGTAAAAAAAATTTTTTTTTGGTTAATTTAAGTTTATATAATTAGTTTAGGTTAATCACCTTAAAATTCAACTTGTGAATGTACATTTTTAAATAATAGTATAATAAGCAGTGCAGGATCATTTAGTTTTGGCTGCTAATTTATAATAGGTAAAATTATTTGTTAGTATTTGTACGGTATTTAGAGTTAGGATTTGTGTTTTTTTTTTTGCCTTTGCTTTGATTGTCTTCCCCTGTTTTTGTTATGTTTTCTTGAAGGGTTCCTAAATCGGTATGGGCGATTTAGTAACCCCGAGGCGGAAGCTATGTTAAAAATTGAGATACTACCAGCACCTATGGGTTGCTTGAGCAAGCTCCCAGACGTTGATATTTCGAATGGTGCGAGGCTTGGCTGGACGCTGAGTGTTCGCAGCCTGTTTTAACTACCAAGTACATACTATGGAGGAAGCCATTTTTTTTTGTAGATGCTTTCGAATGTCAAAATGTATAATCGTAGATTCTTTAAATGTGTGCAGGTTTTTATGTTATAAAAGTGCTAGCATCCCATTATTATTGCTTCTTCCCAACGCAAGTTTTAACAGTAAACAACTGCCAGTGTTTGGCCCGGTGTATTGACACCGTATTATAATACATTTATAACATGTACAAGTGAAATAAATAGTGAAGTTTTTTGCAAGGATAATTATTTTATTTAAAAGGACCCCTATCAATTTTGAACAGCCACGTACATAACTGCCGCAACGGTCGCCCTATTGTAAATCCATCGCAGCGCCACTGGTTAACCTCTAATGGGCCTGAGACGCGCCGGCGCGCGCGTCGTGTGCGCATGCGCGAGAAAATAATTCGAAAATTTGAATAAAATATTCAACCAAAAACTGCGATTTTGGCCCTTCTATGTACAGAATTTGTATGAAGAACACGGTCAGAATCGCTTGCGCTAACATCATAGATGATATAGCCACTAGTTTCATTCACCTTGCAACCCCAGAATATTTTTAAAACGATTTCGTCTATGACATTGACCTGTCAGATTTTGCCGCGAATTTAACCGTCGGAATGAATGCGTGTTCCGCGACTAAAACATCGTAAAACCTATTAATTTACGTAATTAATGCAAGTAATGTTGTTTTGGTACATAGTTTATTGTTCTAGGAACGTGTTTCAGTCAATGAAATATACGATAGCTCAAAATTAATCAACAAAACATTGAATTCAAAATTCAAAGTGGTGCTTTTTAGTGAATTTTCGTGAAATACCATGGCCACTCAGAGGTTAAGGAACACACGAGAACAAATACCTAGGTGCAAGCCGCCACCGGCAGCTACCTACGGCCGATAAGTACTTCTATCGCCTGGTAACAATTAGTGCGGCAAGCTACTGGAAAGTTCCCGTCTCAACAATAATCTATAATTTTTGTTTTTTGTTTTGTTTTTTAGATTAGCTCCACACAAGAGGCTCTGAGGAAAAAAATTCCCTTCAGGGCCTATAAAATATTTGGGGATTCTGTGTGGAGGGTCTTTATAGGAAAGGAAGAAGAGGAAGTTCTGGGAAGGAAAAGAGGACGAGGGTTGGGTAGGAATGTGGGGGTCATTGTGCTCAGGAGCGACGGACGTATGAATCCATCTCAATGTGGTAAAAGGTGATACTACGAGAGTACGGCTGGAGAAGTCATAGGGATTCCCTCAACCATTCTCTCGATCCGGCCTGCCATTTAGCTGGTGGGCAGACGCATCCACCGCCAAGACCCGGACAAACCTCATTCCATGAACTCTGCCACCCCTGCTAAGTCACTAAACGTAGGAGTGACTTATGGCAGAGGTGTTGGTTATCCAATAAATGGTTCTCGGGGCGGCAGTACCCATACCCGCCTCCCAAATTGTTAAGCAAGGTTAACCGGTTATTTGCAGGAGACGCGCCGGCGCGCGCGTCATATGCGCATGCGCGAGAAAATAATTCAAATATTTGAATAATATTTCTGACAAAAAACTTTTGGTCTGCGATTTTGGCCCTTCTATGTACAGAATTTGTATGAAGAACAGTGTCAGAATCGCTTGCGCCATCATTACTCTCGGAGACGCTAAAAGTTTCATTCACCTTGCAACCCTGGAATAGTTTTAAAACGATTTCTTCTATGACAATGCGCTGTCAGAATTTGCCACGATTTTAACCGTAGCAATAAATGCGTGTTCCGCGACTAAAACATCGTAAAACTTATTAATTTACGTAATAAATGCAAGTAATGTTGTTTTGGTAGATACTTTATTGTGTTGTGAACGTGTTTCAGTCAATAAAATATACAATAGCTCAAAATTAATCAACAAAACATTCAATTCAAAATTCAAAATCGTGTTTTGTTACGAAATTTCCGTATTTTTCCTGGAATTTCCTGGCCTTTGACGGGTTAAGCAATATTTTTTCTTTTTGCTGCCTGCTCACTGACTAACAATAATAATAAAATCCTGTTCCATGCATTGCCATGAGATTTATGGGGGCCAGCTGATGACTTCTGAATGTACCAACCTGCCAATAGTCCAGCTGCAGCTCCATGGGCTCCCAGTTGGGCTGCGGAGTGAGAGGGGTGAGGGGAACAGAGTCCCCCAGCAGGCTGCCCGAGCTGGGTGTGTTGGGGAGGGGGGGAGCAGGGGTAGCGGGTGGAGAGGGGCGCGGGGCGGCCGGAGGGGAACCCCCCTCCTCCAGGTCCACCGAGTGCTGGGAGTTCTCCGCTGAGGCTATCCTCACATCCTGTAAATATAACATTTCAATGTAAGAACAAAAGTGGCTTTTTTTGTCCAAATGTGTGTGAGATCTAGTGTTTCTAATGCAAGTGTTAGTTGTTATTTCTTGTGTTTTATTAATGTAATTAATATAAAGAAGTAAAGGAGTATGGTTTTAGAATAAAGTTGTTTCAATTCACAAGATTTTAAGATTGTTGAAAATTTCATCGGTGCTAGTTAGTTCTCAGGCTGCCTCTACATACTAAAGTTTTTTTCCATAAATTGCTTACGAAAGTGACTTATGGCCAAATTGCCAATGCAAACGACACCAAAGGTCACTCACTTACCGTAATTTATAGCAAATTACGAAAGTTGTTCTTACGTGAGTTTTTTGACAGGTTTAATCGCGTCAAGCCTTCTCACAACTTGTCAAATAAGTTGGATAAGTTGAGACGCTACCGTAAGTAATGGTACCAAAATGTGCTGATGCAAGATGTGAAAAATTAAAAGAGAGTTGTTTTCATAGGATTTTTTCTTATAAATACTACTCAGTATTTTTATTATTTTAACTTAAATTATCTAACTTATTACCTCCTGAAAACAATATAAAAATAAAACTAGATAAAACTCAAATAAGCACTACCCACTAAAACTAAAACTGTAAACGTAAAGAAACTTTTCTGATTCCAAAAGCCGAAGAGATATAATTTATTTTTCAATTCCAACACTTTATTTGGGCCCTTTCGTCTTTATTGACAAAATCGCTTAAATTTGATAGCAACAAATGGTTGTTGATAGGAAGAAATCTTACCGCTAATAAAATTATGTGTGTAACGCATAGACATCCAAATGGATAGACAAGCAGTTACAGATGAGGGGTAAAACCAAACTATGGAGGGCGAAGAGGGGAAAGATGACTGTGATTCGTTATACAATCAATCTGACAGTAAATAGGCATATATCACCATTTAGTTCTTAAAAGCAAAATCTGCTTTGAATGAATAGACCTTTTTACATGGGAGCGCGAATTGCTTGCCACGATAATAACATATTTGCTAAGGCCAAATGCTCGCCCCAAAAAGACTCGCCCCAATACACATAACAATATTTTGTTGCCGTGTTTAGTTAAAACACTTTTACAAATGTTTCATAATTTACTTACCCCTGTAACCAGCGACGAGCACACTGAAGAACCGCCCACATTCGCTAAGTGCACATTGATATGTAGATATATTGTATAGCATACGCTACCGTTTTGGCGTTATATTTCGTTAAATGTATGGATGTTAGCTTCTAGCTGTTCACGGCAAGAATGATGACGTCACACATTTTAGATACAAGCGAGGCTCTATCCCCTCCCCATGGAGCGAGCCGGTTCCAAGGAGGAGCTCCAGCCAGCGCCATGTGGAGGGGGAAATAATACGTTTTTATCACTTAGGGCAGGTCCATATATATTCATATGTCCGTGGTGTAACGGTAATTATGAATTTCAAGATTAGGTTTCCTTCTGAGCTTTTTGTAATTTTTATTTTGAAAGTGATGAATTTGGTTATTTTTAATTTATTTTTTGCTAGAAAAATCCCGATGAGTTACAGAACTTGTTTTAGGAAGGGAGGAATTACAATCCATAAGTGGGAGGTGATGGTTACAATTTTACATAGGTATTACGATATTAAAAATGTGTGCCTGCAAGTACACAAATTATGTAGCGATTTTGCAATTTATAAATAAATATCTATGTAATTTGAGTTGCGGATTCATAATCCTATCTATCTTTAAATTGATATAGATAATGATACAGGCAGCTGCCTATTATGGTGACCTAATGTATCTTCTGAAGTAAATGTCTTATTTATGTAACATGTACTTATAAATAAATAATAATATATCAGCTTTTTCACAATATCAAATAAAGATTTATCACAATTTTTTTTCAAATGACCTCCCATACCTGGAGCCCTAGAGCCGCCTCTGAGTGTATAGGCAATATAGTTTGTAGATTTTATCCCACATTTTGTAATGTCAATGTGTATTTGAGGAACATGGATTTTATTGCTATTTCGAGTATCACGAGTGTGGATGTCTTGATTGTAACGTGGCTTGATGTTAGTGTGAGTAATTTGTAGGATGGTGCTTGTGATTTCATGTTTAGGAAGGATTGTGATTGAAAGAATTTCCGGAAAGTGAATAGATGTCTCTGAGATGGGTGTCCCATGGAAGTCCAAAAACATTTCAGAGAGTTCGGTTTTGAACCACCGGTTTTTATTAATTAATTAATTAACTGTACAGTCTGTCAAATAAGAGTAGAAAATATAGGAGGGCGCCACTGTTCATCAAATGGCAATACTAAACACATAACTTATGGTGTTAAAGTAAAGCTGTGTAACCTACATTTTTTGTAAAAAATCAAAAACACATAAAGTGGGAAAAAAAATTTTTTATTGCAATTTTGATACCTACTGATCTCAAAATTAGAATTGCATATAGGTATATTATACCTTTGCAATTTTTGTTAATACAATGAGGAATAACAATATTATAGTAAAATAAAAAGCACAGTTGTAAATTGCTCACATTTATTTAATACTAGCTTAAGTACCCAGCATTGAATTTTAGATCTGAATATATTTAACTCATTCCGACCTAAAAGTAGTGTAACTACTCACCATTAGTTATTCTTCCTTTTTACCTACTGTTAAATTCAAATTTATGTTATATTAAATGAAAGCAAATCACTTTATAAAACACCATTTAATCAAATTTATAAGATACCAACAACATTGCTTCTTCGAATAAATTTTTATTCTTTAAGAACAAAAAGAAGGTTTTTTTAAATGTGACTTACAGTGTTTTATACATTCAGTATCATTGCGATTTGAAAGAATATTTGACAGTTAAATTGGTGTTGCCAGCCTACAAATTTAGTAGTTCAATTTTTAATATTTTCTACTCTTAATTGACAGACTCTAAGTGAGTGGTCTAGCCATTCTTTGATTCTGCTTAGTTTGTCTGAGTGAATAATATATGTAATAACATTAAAGATAAGTTTACTCACATTAACAAATGGCACAAATATCTGACTAGAATCTTCGTCGCAGGAGCGCTCCCGGTAAGCCACCATGGCCTCAGCGATGGGCAGCTGGATGGTGGGGCCGGAGCCGTTGACGTAGCGGTTGATGCGGCTGGACATCTCTGACGCATCGCCAATGGACCCATCCGCCACGCGCTCGCATAGCGTCTGCCAGCCGTCGCCCCCAAACAGGAGGGAATACCCCGCGTCCACTGACGACAGGTAGCGCGATATGTTGTTCACCCCTGGAATAATTACAAACATGTAAGTACAAAGATAGAAAACAGAAAAGAAGACACCCAAACTTTAAATTGAATCTGAAAAAAAGTGTAACTTAACTGTAAAATTTTGTAATCAATGATTATTGATTAAAAAATTAATCAATAATCAATCTCTGTCCCTAAAAGATATTTTTAGAAGCGTTCAACAATTTTTTTTTTTTTAAGTATGCACCTTTCCACTAGACATTTTAACCCTTCAGGCTAATTTGTTCGCTTTTGAGAACAGCACACATAGGTTTTGTAGAAATCGTTGTATCTCCCTTACTGTCGTGGTGATAAACTTTATATTCAATCTAGAAATTAATCCCAGAAAAATTAAAATGTGCACCTCTATTAAAACCAAAGTTTTTGACCACAATTTGAGAAAAATTCATGAAACTTTGCGACTTTTTTTTTAAATTATATTTTTATGAAATGACAAAAAAGTGAGATGACAATAATGTTTTTCAAAACATTTGTCTAATAAAACATGTATGCGTTTTTTTTTATTATTATCAGTAATTTTATTTAGACAAAATGGAAGATGAGCCATTATTTTTTTGTTTGCATTAAAATTTTAATATTTAGAAAATTATTTGTTTATTTATAATAATACCATTTGAAAGCGTATTTCGTCACCTTTCAAAAACAGTTTTTAGTTTTAGGATACTGTTTAGATTTAAACCCAGGACTCAAACCAATTATGGAGTTGAGTTACCATCAAAGGTTGGATTGCGATCCGAGAGTTGTCTGATTTGTTCGTTAGATGTCGATAGAATCATTTTATTTTTGTCCCTTTCTCACACAACAAACAAGGTAAATATAGATGTACGAAACCTTTATAAAAAGGCTTGCATCGGTAAAATTAACTTACTTCTTTACGAAAACTTGCACTAAGAATTTAAAATACTACTGAACCCTTGTCCGTTGGGTGGGGAAAGTTATTGTCGTCAGTTTGTAAATATTCAAATCATAACAATAAAAAATCAAGAACTTAAAGTTAAAACCAAAAAGTGCTTCATTTATAAAAAACCAGTCTACCCAAAGAAATTCTCCTGAGTGAAGACCTCCAATTTTTACAGATACATCAGAAATATTCTATTTATTTGAATTGTATTGCAAAGCAGAAATTTTCTGACCTGACAAAATTTGCCAGAGGCCTGAGGGGTTAAGGTTGAAATACTCAAATTACATAAAATTAAAGAATACTAACCTAGAGGTATGATATAGAAGCGAACATGGGCCCCCCAGTCTGGGGGCCTCAGCGCCCAGAGGTCTACGTAGGAGCGCAGGGCTCCACTGACCAGGGCATCTGGTCCCACGAGCACCAGGCGAACTGCCTGCATGGGTTTGGCCGACGTGTTGCAACTGAAAAGAATGATATTTTGATTTAACCCCTCCGCAACGTAAGCAGATATATGCGTTAAAAATATGACAGCAGTCAAGTACAATAAGCGTGTTTATACGTCAGCGTGTGTGTCTCCATAGAAACCGTTATAACTCCATTATTGTTTTAGTTACACCCGTAAAATAAAAAGTGAAAGGTCGATAGTGAATCATGCTGCACATCTCTATTCAAGTTGTCCATAGAAATACATAAAAAGAACATTCTGTCAGACGCGCAGTCTGACACATAATTTATCCCGCCAAATTTCCTACGGGCGCCCGACATTGTTAATTTCTATTAAATATTTTTATATGAAATGATAAAAAAGTGAGGTGACAAAAGTGTTTATTACACATTTATACAATAGAATAAGTATTGTTGTTTACATAATCTGTGATTTTAGTACCGTTTTCACATAAAAACATCACGTGAGTCATTTTCACATTTTTTTAATGTTTGCATTCTAAATTTTAATCTTTACAAATATTAATATTTATTTGTAATATAATAATTCGAAAACTTATTTTGTAACCTGTCTACAACAGTTTTTACTATTCGGCTACGTTCAGAAATATTTCATTTATAGAGCTTTAATTGTGAAGCGGTAATAATACAAAGTTTTCGTAAAATGTCATTTCGATAAAGACATTAAAAGTGAATATTGGCGATTTTCTGACGGGTTAAAGAAGAAACAAGAAATAAAAACAATTAAGCAAGAAACATACATTTTTTTCAAATGTTTACTTAAATCTGGTAGTTAGAGATTAATTGAAGCAGGCCAAGAATCGGCTTCGGTAAATATGCATCTAGTCCAGGACTCACGGATAATACGGAACGTTCGTGTTGACAAATTTCGATACATGGATATGCCCGGATAATACGGAATATTCCTTTTTTAACCAATAGACAATCAAATATGACATTTGTCGGAAGTACCAATCTTATAAAATAAATTCTCGTCAAAATAAAAACAATAAAGTACCTTCGTTATTTGTTTTTGGGGTGTTATGCCGTGTTGCGCTACCTCCTTCTTTAGCCAATGTTTCGGACAGCGTTGCAGTGTCCATCATCTGGGCAGATCCGGCAGATCCAGTAGATTTCTCTGATAGATAGATCTGCCGGATCTGCCCTGATGATGGACACTGCAACGCTGTCCGAAATGTTGGCTAAAGAAGGAGGTAGCGCAACACAGCATAACACACCAAAAACAAATAACGAAAATACTTTTGGCCGTGAAAATCTTAAAACGTATCAAAAAGTACCTACTTCGAATTAATCCTAATATAATGGTTTGATGTTCAAGCTGCAAAAGCTGCATGTCATTATCAATTAGATATACATCCCAGGTTTTGAATGTTTGTTTGGCAAAGCAGGGTTTGTCTAGCGGGTATGTGTAATTATTCTAAAACCTTTCTTTCCATGTTCTTCTTTTATAAATACAGGTACAAACTTGTCAATAATGCATTCATTTCATAGTGTGAATAAATTATTGTTTTATATGGCAATATACGAGAGTGGACCGGCATTAGAAGTGTGGAAGAGCTATTCCGGGCAGCGCAAGACAGAGAGACATTCTCAAGAGTGATCGCCAACGTCGGGGGGACCTGATACGGCACACAAAGAAGAAGAAGATATGGCAATAATATTTTTTCTATGACTGGCCGCACCGATTGATTGCCTATGAAATGTTAAATAAAAATGGCGTATAACGCATAAGTGAATTAATTTGAACAAAATTAAAATGTTAAATGCATAATTTTTGCATGTTTTTTTGTCACCCTCGACATAAATACTTACTTTTCGTAATAATAAAGCTAAATCTAACTGTTTTAATAAAAAATCATTACATTACATAGTATAAAAATGAAGTCGCTCAAAATGTATGTGCGCATAGATCTTTTAACCGGTCAAAGGCCAGGCCATTTCACTAAAATTCACGAAAAAACACTAAAAAAGCACCATTTTGAACTTTGAATTGAATGTTTTGTTGATTAATTTTGAGCTATTGTATATTTTATTGACTGAAACACGTTCACAACACAATAACCTATCTACCAAAACAACATTACTTGCATTTATTACGTAAATTAATAGATTTTACGATGTTTTAGTCGCGGAACTTGCGTCAGTTACAACGGTTAAAATCGCGGCAAATTCTGACAGGTGATTGTCATAGAAGAAATCGTTTTAAAAATATTTGCAAGGTGAATGAAACTTCAAGGCGTATCATAGAGTACTGTTGGCGCAAGCGATTCTGACACTGTTCTTCATACAAATTATGTACATAGAGAAGGGCCAAAATCGCAGACCAAAAGTTTTTTGACGAAAATATTATTCAAATATTTGAATTATTTTATCGCGCATGCGCATGTGACGCGCGCGCCGGCGCGTCTCCAGCCTGTCACCGGTTAAACTACGCAACAGATTTTCATGCGGTTTTCACTAATAGATAGAGTGATTCATGAGAAAGGTTTATAAGTATAAAACATGCTTATTATAGTAGAGAAAAGCCGAGAAATTCAAATATTCAATTCGGGCAGCGGGCAGCTGGCAAGCGAGTGGTATGGATTTTATAAAGGTTGGGTAATGGCGTTGTGTTTCATTAGCCACAGCAACGTGTGGCCGGGTCTGCTAGTATTCAATAAGCGGTTCAATACATAAATAATTCGGCTTTTAACAGGGGCCGTTTCAAAATGGTGTTGGTCCTCGATTTGATGGTCAGCAAATGTGATGAATTTTGAAACAATCATGATCTTTAGTCAATTACTGCTCGGCTTGATGAATAATTTGTAGAAAAAGCTTATTCCTTTAAAAATTAGATGATTTTACAACGAGAGTGAATTTGTCTTCTTTGAAAAAATAGTCTTCTTTGATGTTAGACAATAAATCGATTTTTGGGAACGAAACCGGTGTCCTTCGAACTTCGAACCAGTAAGTCGCGCTGGCACATACTGACTTATAATATATGTGTATTACTGACACTATAACCGGGAGCTTTAGTAGTATGTAGTATAACTCATCGCAATTTGGGATTTTTTTACCAGTTGTAAAGGGTTATGCAAGTCTGTCCAGATCTTCACTATGTAATATGGTCAAACACACATCAGTGTTGGTATCACCACTCCATTGTTGTCTGCTAGATTAGCTTGTTTTGATTAGCATTAGACTTTTTATTAGCAACTACCGCATTCAGCCTTTCGTTGATACATATACATCATATACATCATATACATCATATACGACATTCTAGCCTTCATATACATCAGTGTTTTGATATCTCATGAACATAATAATATGTGCTTCCCAAATACACAAACTCGGTATTCATTGTTCACAACTTAACAAAAATAAATTATGTGAATGCTGCAACAAGAGTCCCAACTGCTCCCAATTGTCAACATGTAGGTTTCAGAATAAGTTTGTAAGAGGTACTCAAAATACTGAAATGAGGTGTCCCACCTAGGTCACGCCTCAAATGAGGTGAACTGAGGTGTGGTGTGAAGTGTGGGATAAAGCCATTTCAAAAAAACTTTTCAATTATAATTAGTGGTCTTACACCAGGACAATACTGAGAGTATCTTTAACCCTAAATTTATTTAAAATAAAATTTAATAATAATATTATTTAACTAACTAACTATCACGCCGTTTCTCCGCAGGGAGGGCGGACCGCCAAACAACTCGGTCTTGGCACACACTCCTTGCCTCGTTCACACTCATACATCGTCTAATACATTTCTATTCTATTATTCTGACTCTTGACGTGACCCGACTCAAGAATCTGATTTACTTGGTCGTATCATGTCTTGCATGGGAGTCCTCGACTTCTACCATTACATTTGCATCATATATTTTCCTTACACTCCTTTCCTCGTTCATTCGCTCTACACACCCAAACCATCGGAGCGTCCCTTTCTTAATCTTACTTAATTCTTAGTGGATTTCCACGTTTCTCACATGATCATACATGGTTTTACCACACACAGGTACGCCTCAGGGATCTCATTTCAACAGCATTCAGTTTACTTTCATCCTTCCTCTACCAATTCCATGCCTCACTGCCACACATCAGGGTAGGTACCAGGACTCCATTGTGGACTGCTCGCTTCTTTTGACAGTTTTTTATTTGCGCCAACGGCATTCAGTCCTCCAATATAAATTAATGAAGTTATTATTTTGTTATTAAATATCTTATACATTACAATCTAAAATTAAATACATAAAAGAAATTAGATACATTATGATAAATACAAAAAAAAGAGACTTACAAATAAAAACAAAATTTCTGTTTAAAATTTTTGTAGCGTAGGCCGGGATTAGAACCCATGACTCCGGATTGCTAGTCGAGAGCTTTACCCCTCGACCACAGAGGCCATCAACGACTACTGTATTGCAGTGATTTCTTACTCACTCTCTACAAATATTTTAAATTCCATCTTTGTTTCTACATATACACTAGATTGATTTGAACAGCACTCACTGCTTGCATATCTTGTTGAGCAGCGCCTGCATGATTGCGCGCACCTCGGGTGCGTTGTGGGGGATCAGGGGTGCGATGGGCGCGGGCAGGTGGGGCGCCAGGCGGGCGGCCAGCGCGGCGGCGGTGGGGCCCTCGCGCGGCGGCAGCACCAGCCACAGGCAGTCGGGCGGGGGCCCGGAACCCTCCTCGCCACCCAGCACGCGCCACGTCATCTCCAGGAGGCTGCGGCGAGGCTGGAAAGGTTAATAACATTAATATGGTTGATGAATGTACGACGTTCTGATCGATGACCCAAATTAAACATGGGGGATTATATTTCAAGGATGTTCTAGGCTATCATTTTGAATTATGGAGAAAGGGAAGGTGAATTTACATATTAATTTTATTTAATTGGGCAAATTTCAAGATTGGAGTCGAGTTCAGACTTCGAAGAGTAAGTTGTTGGTGATGATAATCTAATCAAGGTTCAATCAATCACACAGATTATTATATACAATTGAAGAAGATAACACTAATAAACTAAACGAACACATGAAATAGAACAAAACACAGTAAAATGAAAAAGATAATGGTCGCAACTGGGACTCGAACCCAGAACCTCTCGTCTAACTGGGTCGGGCGCCTCTACCAATTCGGCCGTTGCCACCTTCCATTAACCGGTGACAGGCCGCGCGCGTGTCATATGCGTATGCACGAGAAAATAATTCAAATATTTGAATAATATTTCCGACAAAAAACTTTTGGTCTGCGATTTTGGCCCTTCTATGTACAGAATTTGTATGAAGAACAGTGTCAGAATCGCTTGGGCCATCATTACTCTCGGAGACGCTTAAAGTTTCATTCACCTTGCAACCCTGGAATATTTTTAAAACGATTTCGTCTATGACAGAAATTGCCGCGATTTTAACCGTCGCAATAAATGCGAGTTCCGCGAGTAAAACATCGTAAAACCTATTAATTTAAGTAATAAATGCAAGTAATGTTGTTTTGGTAGATAGTTTATTGTGTTGTGAACGTGTTTCAGTCAATAAAATATACAATAGCTCAAAATTAATCAACAAAACATTCAATTCAAAATCGTGTTTTGTTACGAAATTTCCGTATGTTTCCTGGAATTCCTGGCCTTTGACCGGTTAAACCGTCATATTTGTCAATCTCATATCTCAAATTTTAGAATTAACAATATTATCTTCGACTAATTTTTTCCATATTATAACCAACTACCCTTTTTATTGGAAACAATTGTGCTAAGAAGTGGTTTGTAACCTAGGCGGTTAGACGAGAGGTTCTGGGTTCGAGTCCCAGTTGCGACCATTGTCTTTTCATGTTTTTGTGTCTTATTCTCTTTCATATTTTCGTTTAGACTATTAGTGTTATCTTCTTTTTTAATGATATATTACATTGATGGGAATAACCTTCAAAAGTTATAAAAGAGAGTTATTCTTATAAAAAATTTAAGATTATTATTTTTTTTTATTAACATTGCACAAGAGCCCTAATTTAACCGTCTGAAGAAAGTCAGTGTGACCGTAGCATTCTTATTTGAGGTATGTTGTGAAACTAAAGGGAGTGGGGATAGGGAAGGAGATGGAGTGGGGGAAGGATGGTAAGGATCTGACTGTTCAGATCTGGTCATCAAAAATGGCTAAAGCCATTTAAAGTAACGTTTCGATTCTGAACGGTGGTCATTCACAAGGGCGACATTGAGAGTATCTACCGTATGTACGTAGATACTATACATTAGAATTTGATGGGAAATAAACCTAAAAATAAATATTACCTAAATATCCATATTCGAGTATTTTAACAGGTTGGATACAAAGGTTGTCATAAAGGATCAAATAATAACAAAATAAGAATTCTCAGACAAAAACAGTTCCAAGATCAATAAAATTCCAGGTTTTCAGATCACTTTGTCTCTCACCTCAGTGTTGGTGGGGCTCTGCGCCGAATGTTCGGCTCCCTGCGGGCGGGGCCCCTGCTCGGCGGGGATGGACAGTGAGTGCTGCTTCTTCCGCCCGCCGCCCCCACTGCCCCCCCCGCCGGGCCCCGCCGAGCTCACGGCCGAGCGGAACAGCAGACGGGACCGCTTCTCATCCTAAACACAGAAAGATTGCATTATACATAGTTTTAAGATAAGTTTAAACTTTACAACGCTAACCTTTTTAACATAATGTATATGCTTTAGTGTGAAACTTCATGGATCACTAAAGCACATATGATGACATAAAAATCAATGTAGAAGGCTAGATGTAATTATTTACCTTTTCTCTGGGTGGTGACCCAGAAAGTTGATCATTGTTCGTGTGCTCCCTTTGCGGGTCCAGATTATCATCCTGGTCCAGGTAGGGGAGCATGGAGCCGTCGGGGCCCCCTGTTCCCCGGTCCCCCGCCCTGCCGCGCCAGATGTCACTCTCTATTTCAAATAACACCAAACTCATTCAATATTTATATCTTTTTGAATAAAACTTCAAATTGTTATATTTAATCTCTAAAGAAAATATTAACAACTCTCAAATGTAAAACATGAAACAGAAAAATCAAAAACAGAATCGGCTGCAGCAGCCAAAAAATATGCATTAAAAAAATGAAGATAATTTTTATAGTTCTTAGTCGAAAGTATGATGAAGTTGATAGGGTTGAATTAGTTCAGTTGTTAGAGCAAAGCCCCGTCAAAGCTGAGGTCCTGGGTTCCATTTCTAGATGCAACTGAATCCTTTTCTGATTTTTCTGTTTCACTTTTTTTGTTTGAGCGTTAATATTATCTTCAATGATTGGCGATGCACCACGTCATCTAACATTCGAAATCGGGCCGCTAACAATAACACTCCTTACGTAGATAGCAATAAGGTAAAAATTACCTTTTAACACCAGGCGCACTTTTTTATTTACGCAAGAAAAAACATGGCCAAATAGTGTATTTTATTTTATTTTGTGAAGTTTAGGCATTTATTTTGTGTTGTGAAGTTCAAATATTTTAATGTTTTACGATCATTTTCTAAAGATAGTTTGTCACGTTATAAAATAAAAACTTTAAAAATTTAGGCATCTAAAATATTTTTAAGCAATCAAATTTTTAAACAACACGATTTTGCATTACTTCGTAGTGCTTTGCCTTAAATAAACTTACAACATTAATTTGACTCTTTAAAGTCACATTCCTCTCCCCTTATCCACCGCCTACTACAAAAAGAATCACGAAGCGTCAACGACTTTCTAGATTTATATAAAAAGAATCATGAGCCATCAATGACTTTTTTTGATTTATATAAAAAGAATCATGAGGCGTCAATGACTTTCTAGATTTATACAAAAAGAATCATGAAGCGTCAATGACTTCAAGATTCATGAATTCAATGGTAATGTGTTTTACAAACCGTGGAATATATTCGATTTATATGCCCAAAGGGAAAATGAAATTAGACCATCAACGCTTTCAGAGAGTTAACCTGTAATAGGCCGGAAACGCTCATTTGCGCGCAGCTGAAAAAAATATTTCGAAATAAAAAAGTTTGTCTGCGATTTTGACCCTTCTATGTACAGAATTTATATGAAAACAAGGTCAGAATCGCTTGCGCCAACATCATTGATGATATGGCCACTAGTTTCATTCACCTGACAACACCAGATTATTTTTAAATGATTTTTATCTGTGGAATCGAAATGTCATTTTTGGCGCAAATTGAAGCTGTCAATATTGACGCGTGTTCCTCGACTAAAACATCATAAAACCTATTAATTTACGTAATTAACGCAAGTAATGTTGTTTTGGTGCATAGTTTATTGTTCTAGGAACGTATTTCAGTCAATGAAATATACGATAGCTCAAAATTAATCAACAAAACATTTAATTCAAAATTCAAAATCGTGTTTTGTTACGAAATTTCCGTATTTTTCCTGGAATTTGCGGGCCTTTGACAGGTTAAATAAACTTACAACATTAATTTGACTCTTTATAGTCTCATTCCTCTCCCCTTATCCACCACCTACTACAAAAAGAATCACGAAGCGTCAACGACTTTCTAGATTTATATAAAAAGAATCATGAGCCATCAAAGACTTTTTTAGATTTATATAAAAAGAATCATCAGGCGTCAATGACTTTCTAGATTTATACAAAAAGAATCATGAAGCGTCAATGACTTCAAGATTCATGAATTCAATGGTAATGTGTTTTACAAACCGTGGAATATATTCGATTTATATGCCCAAAGGGAAAATGAAATTAGACCATCAACGCTTTCAGAGAGTTAACCTGTAATAGGCCGGAAACGCTCATTTGCGCATGCGCGAAAAAAATATTTCGAAATAAAAAAGTTTGTCTGCGATTTTGACCCTTCTATGTACAGAATTTATATGAAAACAAGGTCAGAAACGCTTGCGCCAACATCATTGATGATATGGCCACTAGTTTCATTCACCTGACAACACCAGATTATTTTTAAATGATTTTTATCTGTGGAATCGAAATGTCATTTTTGGCGCAAATTGAAGCTGTCAATATTGACGCGTGTTCCTCGACTAAAACATCATAAAACCTATTAATTTACGTAATTAACGCAAGTAATGTTGTTTTGGTGCATAGTTTATTGTTCTAGGAACGTGTTTCAGTCAATGAAATATACGATAGCTCAAAATTAATCAACAAAACATTCAATTCAAAATTCAAAATCGTGTTTTGTTACGAAATTTCCGTATGTTTCCTGGAATTTGCGGGCCTTTGACAGGTTAATATACTAATTTCAGAACACAATCAATCACCAAAGAGAAAGGCTGGAAATTTTGCTTTGCCTATTGGAAATGTTGATTATTTATTTTCTAGGGTTTCATTTGCATGCACTAAAAGTGTGCCCTCTAGCCATCAATTTATTTGTAGAATAAATGTTATTGATTTTTGTGGTTCCTTAAAATGGCATTTATTAATAAATTTATTGTAAGCAATAATTGTCAGCCTGAAACACTCATTTACATTGAAAAATCTTCCGAGAAAAGATACTTGCCGCCAACGGGACTTGAACCCGTGTCCTTCTGATTGCCTGAGCTATGGCGGCCTATCTAATACGCGCCAAATAATTCAAAATATACTGGTGTTTCATTCAACAACAGAACACGGGTTCAAGTCCCGTTGGCGGCAAGTATCTTTTCTCGGAAGATTTTTCAATGTAAATGAGTGTTTCAGGCTGACAATTATTGCTTATAATAATTGTTACCCTTTGTGCTATGCATAAAAATCTTGTCTTCAAACATTAGTTTATAAATTAAAAAAATAATAATTAATATTTAACAAGTTAAAAGTATTCCACCAAAAAATGTAGACATAATTTGTCTCGACGCCACCTAGCGAGAGATTTAGTACTTACAATACCTCCCTCACAAAAATAAAGTTGGTTGTTTTCAGGTGGAAAAATATAATAATCAGTAATTGTTGAATGAAACACCAGTATATATTGAATTATTTGGCGGGTATTAGATAAGCCGCCATAGCTCAGTGGTCAGAGCATCCGACCGGCAATCAGAAGGACACGGGTTCAAGTCCCGTTGGCGGCAAGTATCTTTTCTCGGAAGATTTTTCAATGTAAATGAGTGTTTCATGCTGACAATTATTGCTTATAATAATTGTTACCCTTTGTGCTATGCATAAAAATCTTATCTTAAACAATAGTTTATAAATTAAAAAAATAAATTTATTTATTGGATTTAGAAGAAGATAAGAAGTATAAAACTCTGTAGAATTACAGGATTATCAAATCATACGAAACACAGTAATAGCATTAGGCGCTAACAGATATAATACGTACTTTTTATTCTTCTGAAGTTTAATTTCAAGACGTTACAACTATACAAACAAGTACAACATATCAGAACGAAATTAAAGTGCAGTAAAAAGCCAAACAAACAGAAAGCATTACTTTACAAAGCAAGACAGAGAAAGCTTATAGAGAGATGCCCCTGAAACAGTCAAATATTCATTAAGGAAAGAAGAATGATTAGAGTGACATACATACATAAGATATAAGAAACAAACAGTGTGTAAGTGTAGAAAGTTATTCAGATAGAATTGAAGAGACAACAGTAGTTAATTATACATAATCCTAATCAAATTCTTAAGACTGACCACTGCACATTACAACTTTTGTACAAGACCCAAGTTCACTCCTTCCTCTCCACAAAAAGAACCTCCACACAGCATCCCCAAAGATGACGTAGGCCCTGAGAGAAATTATTTTCCTCAGGGCCTAATGTGCGGAGTTCATTAAAAAAAAATATATATATATATGTATATATAGTCGATCCCTCGCTGTTTTACTTTGCGTAGCTATGTGCTGACATTTTTAAATGCAGGTAATATCCATAGCGTGAGAATGACTTTAAAATAATAATGGCATTGTTTAATTTTATCCATAAGCATCGATTATTCACAGCCATTATAACCAAGCTGTGAAGCTATTTTAGAAAGTTTCATCAAACAAACGATCGATGTGTAGTGGTCAACCTATGAGTGTCTGTAGGGCCTGTTTTAAATATAATGAAGACTTATGAACAACAATCTCTAGCGTACGGCATGACAACTGAATTCCTTTCAATATCGATGGAATTGAATACTTGACAATGAACCCAGGGGTTGTGGATTCAAATCTCGGAACTGACAAAATAAAATTTATTTTATTCTTATGGGTTAATTACATAATCTATGCTTTTTTTAACAACTAGGGTCTGTCGAAAACTAATGCCTCCCATCTTTTTATAATTAAATAAAGTAAGTTAAATGAAAAAAAATTATTTGGCGCTATTCCTCAAACTTTCATATACAATCTACTGTAATAGTAATTTTTTGCGTCAACAGGTGGCAGCACTGCAGTTGTTTGCAAAATGGTCGATACGTATTAGTCAGAGTTCTGTGATTGAATTCTTGAATGCAGAAGGTGAAATGCCTATTCGCATGCAACTACACAAAAATTGTGACCAGACGAAACATGGGTTTCATGGAGTCTGAATCAGTCAATGGAATGGCATCACTCACCGACGATGAAAAAATTCAAAACTGTGCGATCGGCAGGATAAGTTATGGCGATAGTGTTCAGGGATGCAGGGGTTTGATTATGGTTGATTTTTTGGAGCAGGGATGCACAATAAATTCTGTCCAGTTCATCACAACCCTTAAAAAGCAGCATGTTTTTCACCCAACAAAAGCAATGGCGGATGGCCTTATGAAGCAGGACCGTGCTTTTTACCATTCTGGGATACATGCCCTTGTTAAAAGATGGACCAAAACTTTGGAAATGGACGGAGATTATATTAAAAAGTGACAAATTAATTAATCAAGTGTGGTTTTCGATCTATGCAATTGCAATTAATATTTCTTGACATTTAAAGGAGAAATAAAATAGGAGGCTATACTTTTTGACTGACCCTCGTACATATAAAGTACACTTTTTTTCCAGAGGAGATGATAGTCCCAGAAACAACAATTCAGAATCTAAACATCGCTTTAAATGAGTTTAGCTGGGTTTAGTTACAAGATCTAAGTAGCCAGGTACTTCCCAACTGTAAACAAAGAATACTGTACACCAGGGGTTCCCAAACTTTTCCAAGTCGCGACACCCTTAGAAAATTTGAATTTTCTAACGGCACCCTGGTCATATAATGTCTATCTGTGGTAGCCCCGGGACCGAGTGTCACCCCCGAGAGCACAATTCTCTAGCCACCTACTAAATAATACAACTCGTATTTAAAATGAATAAATACTGAAGAATAATTGGTAGGAAAACTTACAAATAAAATGCAAATATAATTACAAAAACCGTTTAGCGCGACGGGTGATGGGTGCAATTTTTCAAACCGGGGAATAAGGCTTGATACAGCTACTCTCATTTCTTTTTCCACATTTATTTTCGAGCGATATTTGCTCTTTATAACCGCAACCGCTGAAAATCCAGCTTCGCACAGATATTGTGCAAATGACGGTACATGTAATACGGACTGCGCTAAGCTGAATCATAAATCTAATGTAAAATATCTTGGAATCTTAATAGACAAAAATGTTAAATGGAAAGATCATATCAATCTCACTGTGGAAAGAATAAGAAAACTTATCTATGTTTTCTATAACATACGAAATATTTTAAACAAGAAAACTATCAAAATTGTCTATTATGCATTAATTCAGTCTTTATTACAGTACGGCATTATTGGGTGGGGAGGGGCCTTTAAGGCTTCCTTACAGCCCATAATTATAATTCAAAGAATAATTATAAAAACCATTCTTAGGAAACCATACAACTACCCTACTATACAGATATTTCGGGAATTTAATGTACCATCTGTTACAGAATTGTATAAGAGAAACGCCTTATGCCAAATTTATAAATAATATTTTATTCAAAAAGTTCACCCCTCAGATAGCATAAGCAATAGATTTAAAACTAATGGCTTAATAGCCATCCCTATGCTTAGAACGACCACGGCTCAGCACCACTATTTGTATTTAGGTGTAAGATGGTACAATATATTATTATCCAATAACAAAATTAATATAACAGATACACTGAAATATGAATTATTCAAAAAACAAATTAAGTCCCTTAAATTGGATAATGACATATTGTACCCTTAATGTTTACCCTTTATGTAATTAATTAATTTACCCTTACTTAAACAGCAATATTTAATATTTAAAAAAATTGTATTGATATTGTCTAAATTGTCTAAATTGTGTACCTACCTAAGATATTTATTTCATTAGTTCTTTGAAAATTGTTTACATAATGAACATTATTATAATTTTTTTGCATGTAAAATACTCCTCCCATAAACACGAACTCCTAGAGCTCAACTTATGGAGTAGTAGAATAAAACATGAATTATTTTGTAATCTTGCATATATTATCATTGTAATGTATAAACAAAAATCTTGAAATAAATAAATAAAAAAAATAAAATAAAAAAAATATGAAGTAGCAAAGGGAATGAGGACCCTTAAAGCTTTTGCATTTACATAGAATCGGATACTGATTTTTGACTGATATCCAAAACTCCGTCAAATCCGAACAAGCGTATTTTGTTTATAGGCTGACCGGCCACGCGGGTGATTTTCCATTCCATAAAATGTTTGTATTCGTTCATGTCAATTTTGATTTTTAGATGAGCGGCACCCCTGATCTCTGTTCGCGGCACCCACTTTGGGAACCTCTGCTGTACACAATAATTCAAGATTTGGTGAAATTAATAAGGGGGTTGGAAAATTGTTCTGTTCTAAAAGTTAAGTATTTGTAAGTGGAAAAAATGTGTTAAGGAAACGAAATGTGCATAAATGTAATTCATTAAAAAGGTTAGGTACCGAGCATATTGGAAAAATGTAGAAGAATCAATAAGTTTAAATAATATTAACAAAATGGTAATTTAATATTATAAATATTATATTTTTAATAGAAAGGTAAAGACAGAAGAAAGATATTGGTGCAATAATCAAAATAGTGCTTGATTTTTAAATAAATAAGATTGAGGACCATTTATGTACTGATATAAAAAAATACTGCACAAATTTGTAAATATTGCTGACTTGTTTTCTTGATTTAACAAATTTAATAAATATTACATAACTTATTTTTACAATTATGCTGGGTAGTTTTATTCAATAAGACACTCCGTAAAAATCTGCAGAATTCAAACAGCAAAAAGTTTGGGTAAATATTCAGTATTCCGCCGCATTCTTAATATACGCAGATGATTTCAATTACTACATTAAACAACTATTTATGTCAGATGAAAAATATGCATTTCAATTTAAATTTATGTAAGTGAAATTTCTCATTTTCTGTTGACGCCTTATTGAATTTTGATAAATTTGGAGTGATCGCACGTGGAAAGACAATGATGTAACTCCCATGACAGTAATAGGCAGCGAACAAGTTAAATGTAGTTCTTAAAATAACATAGTGGGTGCGAAATATCCCAGAACTAGCATCAATTATTTATAAACAAAGAATTTATACTTTATGATTAATAAGGAATGCCTCATTGAAACAATACATTATCTACACTGACCTCCCGATCCCACGGCAGCCGCCCTGAGTTTGTCCTTGGTCTGCGATACCGTTTCCTGTGGCGGAGGAGCTGCAGCCGACAAGATCCTGTCCTGCGCCACCTGTCCCGTGACGGCAGCAACGGCGGGAGCGGCCGGGACCGCTGGGCGTGCGGCTAATGTTCGGAGCGTAAAGTAAGCACACAGATACAGACACAAGCGGCACACGCACACACACATATACACACACACCCGCACGCACGCAAAGCAAATGATAATAATTTATAATATTTCACCGTCGTATTGTCGTTGCTAGGTTAAAACCGCTTATGTGAAAAATCATCCAATACTTTTGAGTTTAATAAAATGTGTGGGAGAACAGTTTATTTAATTCTCCTTTAAATAAGGATTTTAATTTTCTCAATTAGACTATTATTTTACACAAAGAAGTAGCCAGATATAAGACTTTGGTTTAGCCATTAAAAATAACAATTTGATACCGTTTACCATAGTTTCATTCCTTCAGTTTTTATTGAGCAGATGCAGAAGAATTCGACTAGAATTCACACATGATTTTTACAATAAATTATTAATCACATTTTTCAAGAGATTTTATATTAGCAACAAAGATACGTAGGTGAAGCAAATGATAAAAAAAAAATATCTAAAGTTAAATGATGTTTTTAAATGTTAATGAAGTGACATAGCATTTTTGACAGGCATTGAATGCAACCATTTTTAATGCAGGGTTTATCCCGATACAAACATAAATCAATCAACAAGCTTTTGTGTCCCGGATATGCGAAATATTGTGATTTTAATCAAGGAATGCAAGAATAGAATTGAACACATTGTCATATTTTTGTCTTTATAAAAAAACTAAATCATCATTTTAACATATATTCTAAAATTATGTAATTTACACTAAATCTAAAATAAAAAGAATTAAATGAGTACTTTATGGGTTCCTTAGGGGCCTTTACAAAAAAAAATCAAAATCTAATTATGTTTTTATCATAGTAATAGTATCACTTAGCTAAAAGTGTTTAAATTATCTCATGCACCAATGTCTTCGATCTAAAATACTGCAAAAAGGCCCTCAAATTTGGACAAAATATAATCCTAAAATGTAACATGAATGTACGCTAATACGAACAATAATAACATAATTTTTAAATTAAAATTCACTAGTTAAATTCGATTCAATTACGAATTTCTTATCTTATGTAAATATATTTTGTTTAATTCCAAAAATTTGGTTCCAGACTGCTATTGAAAAGAAACCAATACTACATAGGTACTAATAAATCTTATAGTACGAGGGCTGTCCGTCCGTATAAGGTCTTCAAGGTGCTGTGGTCGCGAGGAACGATTTTACGCATGATCCGGCAACACTTCCCCCACGCCAAATCCCCACCACGCTGCTCGGCTCACTTAGTCTCGGCGTGGCAGTCGTGTGGTTATTCAGATTCGCCGACACCGCAGAACTTGAAAAACGACTTAAAGAGAATAATTCACACTTGGCGGGTGTGTCGAGTGGAAGCACCAATGCGAATGGCTGCCACGCCGAGACTAACCGTCGCAGAGCGTGCAGTATGGTTGAGAACCAGGCTACACGCCAGTGTTGCCGGATTATGCGTAAAATCGTTCCTCGCGACCGCAGCAACTTGGAGACCTTATTTAGCGGACAGCCCATATATAATAAAACATTTCAATCTCTCTTCTCCATGCAACCAAATAAGGCGCCCAATGATGAAACCGGTTCGTGCAAAGGGAATCATTGTAATACAAATTTCATTTTTAATGTCAACACCACAAGATTCACAACTGCTCTCAACTATCTGGAGCGAGTGAAACTGTGGCATTTATAGATCGATCAGTGATTTTGCAAAGTTTAACATGATTTTTATGATTGACAGCTGATCACAATTTGATTTGAGAACCTTTAAAAAATTAAAATGGTGCTGATCATCGAGCCATTAAATACGAAGGAGTTTGAAACACCCCAATCATAATATATTCCGAAAATATTCTAAGATTAAGTACACAGCATTAGAAACACTAATTTATTCCTTCATGATATCACAAGAGCTGATCTATATATAGATTAAATGTATAAATGAATGTTTAAAGCGCCCTTGAGGTGATTTTCTCACGAAAATGGGTAGAAGTCATCCAATTATTATTATTATTATTATTAACTATCTACAATAGTTAACACTTAACATTCGTATCCCAATTGTACAGTATCACCAGTCATCCCATATATGCAAGAAACTTCGAGATGTTTCCAGTTTCTGGCTCCATGACAAAGTAGACGAAACACTAACCAAAAGTGATGAAAGGAAAAAAAAATCTAATCTGCTGACCTATCGAATTAATTTATTATGTTCTGTTTGTCACTGTTCCGTTTGTCCGGTTAGTCCGTTACTCCGTAAAGTCTAGTAGCGTGCAAGCTACATACCTGCGGGTGGCGTGTGTGAGTTCTCGTGGTGGGCGAGGCTCCGGGAGCTGGCGAAGAAGGGACGCAGCGACGGCTTCGGGGTGGAGCTGATGCTGATGGTGTCCAGCTCGGGGCCCGAGTCCTCGCCGCAGGACAGGGAATCCAACTCCTGGGAAATGATTACATTATTATAACGATATTCAAACCTACAGTGGTTCGGGAAGAAATATTATCTCCTCATTTATATACACCTCAGTCTCCTGGCATTGTTTTAATATGATTTAGGTTGTAGATTTCACTTATTCCACGTTTTCATCGGTTGTTGATGTGCTGGGACGTATGGGGCTTTCATCATCTTCAACGTCTTCACGGCCATCTTGGAAACGCTTACACCACTCATAAACCCTTGTTTAAATCATAGCAGACTCACCATAGGCCTTTGTCAACATTTCTCACACTTTATTTAACTTATTACACAAAATTTGATACAAATTCTTTGATCCATTTAAAAATTAAAAATCGCCGAGCCCATAAAAACACGTCTAACCTTAGCGGCTGCCACAGAGAAACTGAACAATGAATACAGCTGAAAATTTTAACATACTTCAGGGGCATGTATACCAAAATAACAACAATAAAAGAATTTACAATCGGATTCTCCAAACCCGCGAAATTTAAAAATTCCTGTTACTTTTTGAACAACTGACGTATAATCTTTTAAATAAAAAAATTTCAAATGCGAACTTAAAAAGTTTTTAAAATGGTTCATTTTACTTTTTTTCTAACTATAAAATAACTGATAAAGAATAACAATGAAAAACGCATTCACATTTTATTAGACAAATATATTATAAACATTAATGTCACCACACTTTTATTGTAGTTTCTTAAAAAAAAAATTATAGATAATTCACATAATTTCATAAATTTTCCCATATTGCAGTTGGAAATTTTGGTTTCATAGAGGTGCACATTTTAATTTTTTTGTGATTAACTTCTAGATTACTATGAAAATTACCTGGAAGAGCTCGTCAATTTCTCTATCTCCCTCTAGTGTATTGGAGTTCCGATTGCCCCCCGGCTCCAACTCTTCGGGCACTCTGAACCTCTTCAGGAGAGCCACAAACTTCTGCTTCAAATTCCTTTGCTGTTTACAAAAATTAACAAAATATTAGACAGAGAAGATGGTCTCAAGATTAACAAACAAAAAAAAAACACATCTAGGGAAAAAAACAAACAATTCTGGAAAAAGTATGGAATGGTAAAAATATATAAAAGTGTTTTTTTTTTTATTGAAGTTGTACACACTACATACACATAATTTTTTTAGACTGAGGGTGGGTTTTTTCATTTACCGAGAATGCTAAATGCAATGCTAATTGTAAAAGTAAACAATCGAAATTAAAAAATTTCTATGCATTTGACCGTTTACTTTTACAATTAGCATTGCATTTAGCATTCTCGGTAAATGAAGAAACCCACCATTAGTCATAAAGAATAAAGTTGTTATAACAAGCCGAACTAAAAAAAAAGCAAATTAAAATTATTAGCCCATTTATGGAAAAGTTGTAAAAGTCACTATGTGCAATTTATAAACTTTTAACATTTAAAAAAATTCATTAATTATATTTACAGTTTAGCAAGATCTTTCTAATATAATATATATAACATTTTAAATCCTATTTACTAAGCTCAAAAAAATTATTTCCCGTTCAATAAAATTATTGCACTTAGTGAGTTTTAACCTTAATTTGATTATTAGAATAAAGTGAAGGAAACAATAAAATGTAGGTAGGTATTGTGTTGGAGTATAGCGTTGTTTGCTTTCTGTTTGCTGGCAGGATCTAAACATGAAGTAGCATGACCTGGTGTGGATGCAAAGGGGTGCAACGGGGTATGAAAAAACAACAATTGCAGAGGGTTCATTCGAAAGCAACTAGGCGCCATATCTCTCATTTGGTTAAAGCTCTGTGCTTTTAATACGTGCTCTGCTGACATTCATTTTTATATTAATTTCGGACTTTAATTTTATTCAAATTATTATACTATAATTTTATACAGGTGATTGATACTAAATAAAATTCCAAATAATAGGTCAGAAACTTGAAATACTCCATCAATTTTAGACCAATTTTGCTGAAATTACATTAATATTGGTAAAACTTTATTATTTTTGATAAGAAACTATTTTGTTAAGACTCTATCAATTTTGGTATATATGTTATAGTCAATCCCCGAAGCTCCGGCGCTCCTAGGTTTGACTAGTCAATCCTCAGGTCTGACTTGAAGTCTTTGGCCCGAAGGCTTTGGTCAAACCTAGGATAAACCAGTCATTCCGCGAAGAGACTGCATATCGACCTTTGACTATGACATATATATAGAATTCTCTCAATTCTGGTAGAATTCTATCAATTTTTGTAAAATTTGATAAGAGGTAAAATTCTTAAATTTTTTTGTGAAATTCTGTCAATTTTGGTAACATTCTAATAATTTCGGTAAAATTCGGTTAATATTTATAAAATTATGTTAATTTTAGTGTCATTCCAGCAATTTCAGTAAAATTATGTCAATTTTTGTAAAATGGGACAGTTGGTAAAATTCTACCAATTTTGATAAAATTGTATCAATTTCGGTACATCGTACCGTGAGGAAAGAAAACAGAAGGTGATTTCAAAAATCGCCAGTCCTTTCTAGCCTTCTCTGAATAGTTAAAAAAAAATTAGAGTGTGTAATTCACACGCGATAGAAGTGAAACTAGAAAGTCGCTTTCTTTTGCCTGTTTATTTTAAAATGGTTTGAAGATTGGACTTTGATTTACAAAACCAAAAATGTTTACTTTTTTTTATCAAGTACCAGTCAACCCATATAGTAATTTAGTAACCTCAAGGGTGACCTAATTTAGTAATATTTGTATTATATATTTAGTTTTGCCACATAGTTGGTTCCGGCACGAACGCTCTGCAATGAGCAAAATGTATCTACATACAGCCATCTTCCCCCTGCTCCCCCCCTTCCTCTTGCTGAGCCTGTTTTCAAATTCACTATCGCTGTCTCTCTCCGCACCCTTAGTCCCTATATAAACGTCCCTCTCCATATTCGAGTAGCCCATATCTCTGTCATGGTCCAGCTGAAAAGAAACATCTCAATATAGACCCCTGTTTTTCCAAACGGTTCCGAACCATGGGCCTTTTCTCATGCTTTCAGGATCATCAATCTTTCCAAAATTCCTTCCTCAGAGGACTAAATGTTACACAAGTCGGCAGAGAGTCGTTTCCACAATTTCTATTTATTCATTAGAAATGACATGCCCTATAATTCAAAGTACTGACCTGCTAAATGGTTACTTTACAGGAGCAAACATATACAGGGTGTGGCAAAACAGACAGTGCAGTTTTGAAGGGCTATTAAAAAAATATGGCGCAACTTACAGAAATGAGATATATTTTATTTTATTCGGTATATCATGCCGTTTTATGCAACAAGTCTTGAAGATGAAATCAGAAAGATGATGGCCTCCAGCAGCGATAAATTGATGAAGGCGATTTCTGAAGTTTTCGGATGCATTTTGGCACATCTCGATGGGCGTAAAGGCGATTTCATCCCGAACTCGATCCTTGAGTTCTTTCAAGGTGTGAGGCCGATGTTTAAAAACTTTTTCCTGCAGATAGCCGATCCTTGAGTTCTTTCAAGGTGTGAGGCCGATGTTTAAAAACTTTTTCCTGCAGATAGCCGATCCTTGAGTTCTTTCAAGGTGTGAGGCCGATGTTTAAAAACTTTTTCCTGCAGATAGCCGATCCTTGAGTTCTTTCAAGGTGTGAGGCCGATGTTTAAAAACTTTTTCCTGCAGATAGCCGATCCTTGAGTTCTTTCAAGGTGTGAGGCCGATGTTTAAAACTTTTTCCTGCAGATAGCCGATCCTTGAGTTCTTTCAAGGTGTGAGGCCGATGTTTAAAAACTTTTTCCTGCAGATAGCCGATCCTTGAGTTCTTTCAAGGTGTGAGGCCGATGTTTAAAAACTTTTTCCTGCAGATAGCCGATCCTTGAGTTCTTTCAAGGTGTGAGGCCGATGTTTAAAAACTTTTTCCTGCAGATAGCCCTACAGGAAGAAGTCGCAAATGCTTAAATCAGGTGAGCGCACGGGCTACCCCTTAGAGAGACGCGGCGCGCAGGGAATATCTGTTGCAGTTTTGTCATTGAAACTCTAGCAGTATGGGCCATAGCACCGTCCTGTTGAAACTAGATGTCTCCCAGATCTGTTTCCTCCATTAGTTATTCTAATTGAAGTTGACTTGGGTAATTTCCAGCCCAGTACTGAAAATTTTGTTTATTCGCTATGCCCATCGATATGTGCCAAAATGCAACCGAAAACAGAAATCACCTTCATCAATGTATCGATGCTGGGGGCCTTCATCTTTCTGATTTCATCTTCAGGACTTGATGCATAAAACGGCATGATGTACCGAATAAAATAAAATAAATGCTATTTCTGTAAGTTAGGCCATTTTTTTTTAATTGCCCTTCAAAACGGCACTGTTTGTTTTGCCGCACCTTGTATTTTTTTTTTCATCGATTATCCTTCTAATTTAACCCCTCAGGCCTATTAAAATCAAATAAATTAAATATTTCTGAATGCACCCGAAAACTAAAAACTAAATTTCAAATTTTATATTTTATAACACAAAAAGTTTTAAAAATGGTTCACCTCACGTTTTTTGTAACTAAAATTACTGATAAAGAAAAAAAATAAAAACACACATATTTTTACATACATACATTTTAATTATTATGCAGTTAAGTTTTAGTTTAGTGTTTAAATCATATTTCTCACCATGATAGTAAGGAAGATACAACGTGCCTTGAAATGAAACTACGAGACCTATATGAGTTGTTCCGAAAACCGAACTATCAGCCTGAGGAGTTAAGAAAAAATTATGACCAAATTATATTTTTTTTACCATTGTTGGCTCTTGTAATGTGACAGATTTGTACATAGTGAATTTTACCTAGAGCACATTATATTCTTAATTATAATTTTTAATTGGAATGTTAGTAGATTGAATTCGTGCACAAAATTTAACTAAAGGCAGCAGTAGGTATAACATCACCTCTACAAATGACTTTTCTGGTAGCTTGCTTTGCTGAAAAATGTCTAATATATAATTCACTACAAGCTAACAATAATTTAAAAAAAGTCAGATTGCTTTGGAAAATAAAGCTAAAATTTGTGGCAAAATTTATTACATATTTACATTTGTTGGTCAGTAAATTTTGTACGATTTTATAACAGGATGTAGAATGGCGGGCGGCATACCTTCGTATAAGAGAGGTCCCTTTTATTGTAGGCCATGGCTCGGTTGTGTCGGTTGGATGTGTATGAGCTCATGATGCCCTCGTCTCCGTCTTCCACGGAGCTGAATTCAGCTTCCTCTTCTTCATCTGAGTAGCCCCGATCTAAAACGATAAAAAAAAAAATAGTCATACTTGCAAATCATTAACTAATTTGTAATTACTTCTTTTCTCAACTATTTATATAAACAAGAGTGTCTTTAGTGAGCTAGCAAATCTACAGTTTTTTTTTTCGAGATTGGTGAAATTTTGCACACTTGACCTTCAAAACAAGAGGTACATCTAATTTCGAAAAACTCTGTGTAAAGCTAGAACAACGCAGGGGACTTTATCTAGTTTGGTATAAAGTTGGGTGTCAAAATTGAATTTAAGTAATTCCATAAAAAAATTCTTGATATTTCTTTTAGAGCTTATGTCATTTTTGGGAATGCTTTGTAGAGTATTCTAAAAAGAAAGAAAAAAAAAATTCTAAAAAGAAAGACAAAAATTCCCGGGTTAAGAATAACCCGACAACATTTGAAAATCTCCTACTACCACCACAGAAAGCGGAAATCGTTGCTTGTGTTGTGATGGAAGACATCCGGGTGGGACCCAAACACGATGCCAACTCAGCCAATGAACGGTGAATGTGTGAACCTCTGGGAGGGAGGAAACGTAAACATCACAAAAACAACCCTCATGCGGCCAATCATGCCCTTGGAACATGAAGGCTCTATCTGACTTGACAATGTAATGCAATTTTGAACTCTAAAATAGTATTTTCTAGAGCCCAATATTGCGTGACATAGCTGTATCAGATAGAAACTTGCTATTCCAAGGGCATGCATGACATGTGAGAAGGAAAAGAATGAAAGTTGATGAAGTCGACACGAGCCTCGCTGGGGCTAGTTTATCAAGAGTCAAAATAACAGAAGAGCATGTATGAGATAATGTAAGTGAAGCAAGAAGTCTGTATCAAGACAGAGCTGTGCAGTCCATCCTGCGGAGAAACATTGTGACTGTTATTAGTTAATACGAAATTTAAGTTTTGACTGACCTGCGATAAGAAGAGTATTATTATTCTTGGTGTCATGATCCACGGGCGTGGAGCTGAGCTGGTGCACGGCCAGCCGGGCGATGGGCACCGCGCCTGCGCCTCCCCCGCCACCCCCGCTACCTCCCCGTTCGCCCCCCTTGTCCCCCTTGTCCCCCTTGCCGCCCCCGCTGCCCTCTGAGCACAGTTCCAGTTCCATGTCCATGGAGCGCTGCAGCACCTGGGGGGACACAACAGTTTAGACGGGGAGTTATGACGGGAGCTATCAGTGGCGTGTACAGAGTTTTTAATCAGAGTAGGCAGTAAGAAAAACAGTTAATTAATTGATACAAAAAAACTTACTACAGACGTGGTAAGTTTTTTGTTTTCGACAAACTACACGCGGCTTTAGACGATGTTGGTTGGGATTAACTCAGCCAAATAACGGCTTCATTTACGCATACTACAAGCCAATTACTGGATATATTAAATTTTCATATTTTTTCAACAGCACAATGCATAATAAGGAGGCATACATTAATTACTTGAGCTCAAAAGGGGGGAGGTCCAGCAAAATCTCACGTTACTTAAAAAGCATATACGAAGTGGCTCAAATTTATCTCACCAAGGGGGAGGGGGGGTTTGGATTGGAAGAAAAACTGCTCACGTAATTAATGATGCCCTCTAAGGCAACATAATTATTTCGTTGTAAAGTTGTAGTAAAATGGATACCAACAGTAGTTTGTACCTAAAGGCACAACCTTTTTCGACACTAACACAAATGAAAATCGCGTCAAAATGTACATTTTTTGTGTCGTGAAGACAACATTTGAATATTATATAAATGCATCATTTTACATTCTTAGTTCTTACTTTTGATACCTTATATTTTTGAAAGTGTGTTTTGATTTCTTGCAATAATTATATAAATTTTAATATTATTTATAGCGAATAATGAAGGGTAGGCAGTGCTTATTTGCCTATACGGATGACATGCCCCTGAGAGCTACTGCATTTAATCAGGTATGTTGTGAAGTTGTTGGAAATAGAATGGTTGTTGATGGAGATAGAATGGTTATGATGGGAGCTACTGCATTGAATCAGATATGTTGTGAAGTTGGTGTAGATAGAACAGTTAATATGGGAGCTACTGCATTTAATCAGGGATGTTGTGAAGTTGATGGAGAAAGAACGGTTACTATGGGAGTTACTGCATTGAATAAAGTATGTTCTGAAGTTGGTGGAGATAGAACAGTTATGATGGGAACTACTGCAATAATGTGTTTAATTTTCAAGGTTGTTTGTTCTATTATTAGATATGTAGGTATATATGACTGTTGCAAGTGAGTAATTGACAAAACGCCATTTTTCAGGAGAGCAAAATCCGTGTAAAATTTACTATAAAAAATTACATCATCATTTTTCCATTCATGAAAGAAGAATAAAATATCTATTAATTTACATAAATTAGTAATTGTTCTCATTATTTCACAACTTTTTTGCTGTTTTTGTTCTCCTGGCAAGAGGTTGCAATTTGTCACTTCCATTTTGAATTAACAGTCACATCTTTTCTAACACATATAATAAATCATTTCACTTATATAATAAGCACTTGTTTTACTTTTACCTACAACTTTGTGTTATGTGATGTCTTTACTGTGTACAACTTTTTGATTAAGATGTTTTGAGTTGAACTGATGGAATGAGAATGACCTTGCAAACCTCGCCGATCCTGCACTACCTGGGAGAAGGATTTTTGGATAGGAAGTGATAAATGAATGCATCAACAGAGGGGCAAATGGTAATCACTAAATAAATAATGTGGCTCGTTTTCTGTTTTTAAGAATGATGAACTCCCCAAAGATGGCTTTATCGACATCTATCGTAGAAAACATTTATGAATAAATAGAATGGCAATTTAATAAATAAGAATTAGATAGAAGAAGTTAACAGGAGTGGTGTACAATGATTTTATTCAAATTATATGGATTTTCCCAACTTCATTGCTATGTTGTCTTTAACAATTGAATTTCTAGTTTTTTGGTTACTACATTACAAGTAAGCATAATTACTTCTGTTTTATAGATTACTTTGATATTCAGTTGCCTCCAGACTGGGCACACTAAGCACTTGAGCCGTACCCAATTAGCAAGTATGTTAATAAATACTTGAACATTCATGGGAGGGCCTGAATACACAGCTATAGTCACAAATGATTTCATACCATTGATTTTGCCCTTTTGATTGCTTAATTATTTATTTGATAGTTGGGAGCGGCTCACAATAATATTTGAACAACTAATGAATCAAATATTCGAGGAAAGTATTGTCAACAGCAGGAAAAACAGAAGATGATGCATGAATGTGGTTAAAGCAAAGAATGTGTGCGTGGACAAGATAAAGGTTTATTTTTTAAGTGATCCAATTAGGGTTTTCTTAGAATAAAAGTATGTTTAGAACAAAACAAAGTATAGTTCAATCGTGAATTATTTTTAGGATATTATGTCGCGCTACAATACCTCTTATTTAGCCAATGTTTCGGACAGCGTTACAGTGCCCATCATCAGGGCAGATATTATGTAATAGAAGATTGTGGTGAACTATAAAGGTTAGCCCTGTCATAAGGATATCAATTACCTCCATAATCAGGCATGCTCAATGCGTTTTGGGTCTTCCCAGGACTTCAGGAACAAGTCTGAAGTGAGAGCCGGTTTTGATTAAATGCTCGGCAATTGCCGATTTGTCAACACAACAGGACATAACACCCCAAAATTTAACCACAATAATAATTTTGACCGTAAAAATCTATAATCAAATCAGAGTATAGTTCTGTTTATTTACCTGGTCCATTCGAATGATTCCTTCGGCAATAGTTTTGTAGCCGAGGATGGTGCGGTTCTTGTACTTCTTCCTCCTCTGTAGCAAAATTTGAAGTCTGAAAATAAACAAACACCCTTTATAAGCATTTAACACGATATTTTATCATTATTGATTAGGTTCTTAACACTGGAAAGATAGTCTACGTAAAATTTACGAATGCGTGTTAGAATTGACATCTCACTCGCTGCTTGGACCTTCCGTGGGGCGTGCGCGTTGCTGAGGTAGGTGTCACCAGTTTTGAGATATAACGACCACTTGAGTCAAAAAGCATAATATTGATACGTTCCATAAATGTTTTGATTGATTTTTTATACAACCATAGCGTCTAGCCACTCCAAATAATTTATATTAATAATTTACCGGAGCGCGGGAATGTGCGCAGTTCTTGCGCATGCGCGGGAAAAATATGTTTATCTACGATTTTGACCCTTTGACCCTACGAATTTGTAAACGACAGTGTCAGAATCGCTGGACACGAAGTGTCATTTCTGCCGCCGGGTGCCGCGTCGTAATTGGTGGAGCTTTTTGCTGGCCTACCCCGGCAAACAAGAGGTTAAATACAATATATCTTAATTATTAAGTACATTAATCAAAATGACTGATTATTAGTAAGAAATAATTGAATTTAGAAAAATAAAATTATCCCTAAGTTTCGTTGATTATTGAAGAAGTTTCGCATTTCATTTTTTTCATATAACAAATAAATATATATTCACAAATTGTTGTATTTCTTATGTCATTTGTTTGTAAAGACATAATACCGATTGGTTTATTGGCCTCTGTGTTTCCTCCTTCCTACAACATGGGTCTATTCAAGACCAATGTTCATTCCTTCCTCTCCTCATAAAGACCCTCCACACAGCATCCCAGATGACATAGGCCCTGAGGGAAATTATTTTCCTCAAGGCCTCCTGTGTGGAGTTAATGTAAAAAAAAAAAAAATCAATTAACAAAATAAAATATTACAGCTAGTTGAAACTCATGCGTCAATTTTACGCATGATTATCTTTACAGTATATCAAAATATTATTATCTTTCTAGGGTTAAAGCTTAAAATTCCTTTAGCCTCGTCATGACCCCACATACAATGCCTGTAAACTGTTCCCAACTAGTATATAAGTAAATAAATGCACACGGGAAGACCCGAGTACATTATTATAGTCACATTATTTTTTTTTACATTAGCTCCACGGATGAGACTCCTGAGGAAAACTATCCATCAGGATCTTGTCATCTTTGGGGATCTGTGTGAAGGAGCGAGGGGAAGGTAAAAGGTATGAGGGGTGGATATTAATCTGGGGGTCAATGTATCCAGGAGTGATGAACATGAGTCCATCCCTCCACTGCAGTATAAGCTCGGAGAGAGTCCAGTTGGAAACATCAAAAGGTCTCCCTCAACCAGTTTCTCCCGATCCGGCCCGCCATGCAGTAGGTGGGCAAACGCATTTGTCACCAAGACCTAGACAATCCTCACCCTATGAAACTGGGCACTCCTGTTTTAAGTCACCAATCGTAGCGAAAAACTTAAGGTGACTATTTTGCTCTTTTGTCTGTTTAATTATTAATTTTTCTAGTAGGGAAATACGCTATGTGGAGTTTACGAACGAAGCTAATCACACAGAGGTAAAATATTCAGGGTCCTACCAATTAACATATTTTAAATTGTACACAACTGATCGATGTAGGTAAACAACCATCGTATAGGTAAATGGTTGTATCAGTTTTCTGAAATTTAAAACACATTATAGATGTAACAGTGATATAATATGATGAAAAAGAGAGTCTCACTACAGCCCTGATTGTAAAACCACCATTCAGAATTGAAACGTTGCTTGAAATGCCTTTAGCCGTGATACCTTTGGCGATTAGATCTGAATAGCCAGAAACTTCCCCACCTTCCTCTTCCCCGTCTCCTTCTCATCACCGCTACCTTCAGCAATAGTCTCACTGGCTCCTGACGGTTGGGAGCAGCGGGGACTCTTGTGCAGTATTTACATTAAAAAAATATTAAAACAGAAAACCCAAAAAACTCTATTAACTATTTTTTTTATTTTCCTATTTTATCGTCAAATGAGTGTTAAAAACTTTTGGAATTCAAGTTTCGACTCGAAAAGTAAAGCAGAATTCCACAAAATCGACTGTAAATGTGATGTTGATTCACCAATTACCAGTTGGGGGGCATACATTAATTACGTGAGCAGTTTTTCTTCCAATCTAGACCCCCCCCCCCCCCCCTTGGTGAGATAAATTTGGGCCACTCCGTATATTCTTTTCATTAGACGTGAGATTTTTCTGGACACCCCCCCCCCCCCTCCCCCCTTTTGAGCTCACGTAATTAATGTATGCCCCCTTAACCATTGCAAGTACCACTACTTTTTGGACACCATTTAAAAATAAATATTAGGAATAGACACTTCGGACACTAATAAACGTCAAGAATATTTTTTTATTAATTAAGAGCGTATAACCAGCCAGCGGCCGAAAATCCACATTTCGTCGAAAGTTGTTCTTATAGTCGTGCAGGGCGGTTACAATGAGAAAGATTAATTATTCTCCGTACCAGCTTTTTAAAATTATAACTCAACATCGATTTTATTTCATTCCAAATTTGCTTTAATTTATACCTACACCCAAAAATGCTGAGAGGCGTGAGGATAAAACTATTAAAATTATGTACTTTTTGTAATTATTTTTTGATTGTAAGTATTTATCATTTTTCAATAATGTCTAAGTTAAATAAAAATGTTTAAAAAATCTGAAATATATTAGTTTGTAAGTGCGCAAATAAATACACAAACGGACCAATTTTCGTCAAGAAACACATGTACATATATATATTTTTTAATGATTTTATTTAAACTAAAATTAAAATTCTAAAACATGCGATACGCAGATAATGTACTGATTTATTTTACTGCATGATTATATTATTTGAAATGGGTGTGGTGTAATAGAAAATCTTTTTTGAAAATTTAACAAATCTGCCAACGACCTATGGTATAACTAAATATATGAATGAATTTAAAACATGCGAATGCTAGATAAAAGAACAACCTTTCGAAATCCATTTATATTTTTTTGTGGAAAAGAGTCAATATGCCTAAAATCTGATTTAAAACCCCTGGGAGGCCATGGGGACACCGGTGTCCCATATGAAATTTCAAAAATAAAAACTTTTATATGCTATTTTGACCCTTATGTGTAAAGAAACTGTATGAAAACTGTTAGAAAAATCGCTTGCGCCAAATATCCCTATAAGTAGGGTAAAAGATTTCATTCATGTGGCAACTCAAGTTTTTTTGTAATTAATTTATCTGTGACTTCGGACCGCTATCAAAACCGAAAAGTCGTGAGTTTTAGCATTTTTGTTCCTTTTTCAAATGCATATAAAGGTATTTATTTATTATCAATCACCTTTTGACATATTTCTGGTTTTCTCTGGTAATACCCTCTTAATTCCACAGGATTGACAGTTTGCAAGAAAAGAATTTGTTTGGTTTATTAACACATCAACGGGTAACTACAGAAAAGTTTAACTTTAATATTCTGAGAATCCGATACATCGAGTAGGTAATAGGCATGGCTGTGCAAATCGATTTTAAATTCAAAATGTGTCAATTTATTCTGCATGTTTCAAATTCGCGTTCGATTTCAATCGCGGACGGGGGGAAAATTTCATATTCAGAACGCGCACATTATTCCTCCAAGACGCAAATCATGGCGCCCGAATTCGATTCCATTTTCAAACGGAATATTTTGAGGTTATACATACATATAAAAGCGGGATAACTTTTCTGTCTGGTAGAAGGAAATCTAGAAATGATGCAAAACTATTTTTCAAAGTTGGTCTTACTTACAGCCAACCCTCAAAGTATGCCATATTTGCACAGAAAATAAATTCCATTAAAAATATGCGGAAGATTTGAAGTTCATTTTATTTTGATCATTGTAATAAAAATTTGTAATTTTAATACTTTCATTCATAATTATTGATTTTAAAAATGATCTAAAATCTCAAATTCCTTAACTGGCGTAGTGCCTTATGACATGACGTAGAAAATGCTCTTGGTGGGAAAGACGGTTGGCATCGACGTTGAACGGGTCAACAACACTATATTCACGAACAAAAATTAAAATGTCGTTTTATAGGCAAATCAAAAATGGCACATTTTAAATGTTATAGAAAATTCGTCAAAAATAAAATAAAAATACCTGCATTAACGAAATTTAAAAAAAAACGACTTACGTGTACAATAAGCGTTGATAGCCCTGTCCACACACACCGCACTCCTAGCATTCTCAACAACAAAAAATTAATAATCAAAGTAAAAAAAGGGCAAAAAAAGCAATTGTGAAGTAAAAACATTCGGGATTTTGCATTGGCGCCGTATCCCCGCACAAAAAAAGAAGATGGAGAGTTATGTAATTACGAATGTTGGAGAGAGCGTGCTAATATTTAAAACGATAAAATTGAAGCGAAAATTGTGAAAATGCTTAATAAAACACGACTGGTTTAAATTAGAGCACAAATCTCATGAGGAACATCTAAAACAGCATTTAAAGAAACACTGTGATTTTTTTCATACATATATAAATATATTTTTATTTTTTTTATTTCATTGAATTTTTTAATTACATAAATTGGGGATTTTTCGGCCACCATGCTAGGCACATGCCCGTGTTGTGGTGGTCGATTATCTTCTAAAATAAGTGAAATGAACGTGTTTATAATAATTTTCGGAGCATACTTTGCGATTTTTTTCTATGAAGGGAATTTCATATAATTTGCGTATCGGCGTGGGGAATGTATAGATATTATCTTCAAAAATAACATATATTTTTTTAAGAGCTTAAAAACTTGAAATGTTTAAGGGAGATATGTAAGAAATCGGTACTTGCTTGATACTTGCTCGCACTCGTCTAGGGCATGTGTTGCACATCTCGCGGTGTCAGGAAGGAGCTAGTTAGGTTAGATCAGCTCCACTAAGTATTTTTGATATTTAAAAAATTCATCTTCAGAAAAAAAAAGTTTAAAAAAAAAACGTAATGCTCACTCAGTTCACAAAAAAACAAGGTTTTTGGGTTCTCTGTGATGAAGAGTCACCAGTCTCCCGCTTGAACTAAGAGTTTCTGAAAAGCTTGTATAATGCTGCGTACACGTGGAGACTTTCGCATTTTCGTCGAAAGAAGAAATCTTGATTTACTTAAAATTCAACTTTGGACAAACGCGTGACCCACAGCGACGCGGCTTCGCACTCTGACCGAGAAAGAATTTCCGTACAAAAGCCGACAACACAAAACCCATTCCCACTTCACTTCTCCCCTCTACCGCCCGATTCTCATTACTTTTTTTAAATGCAAAACGCCGCTGGCTTGCGGTCGCTTCGTTCCTTTCCAATAATTCGATCGCAAGTAGGGTTCTCGTGTGTATACGCAGCCTAAGATCATCGATAATAAATAATAATAATATGCTGCATTATGCGCAAAGGTTCGCGCTCAGCTCTCCCAAAATTTTACTGGAAAAATTCCATTAAATCAATCCAACAGTCAAAAATATTCCACTGTCATCAGAAAGGACGGTGCATCTAATGTGGCACCACCAACCACAGAAAGATGGGACGTAGCCAACATGGAGCCAACATAATAATAATATACGTATATATTCCCCAAAAGGCAACGAATTTAAAATTGTAATGCGCCGACATTCCAGCCGATGGCGGCGCATTTTCTTACATCGCCGGCCTTAAGAGCGTTTAACCAGCCAGCGGACGAAAATCCACATTTCGTCGAAAGTTGTTCTTACGATCGTGCAGGGCGGTTACAACGAGAAAGATTAATTATTCTCCATACCAGCTTTTTAAAATTATAACTCAATATCGAATTTATTTCAATTAAAATTAGCTTTAATTTATTCCTTCATCCAAAAATGCTGAAAGGCGTGATGATAAAACTATTAAAATAATGTACTTTTTGTAGTTTTTTATTATTTATAAGTATTTATCATTTTTCAATAATGTCTAAATTTAATAAGAATGTTAAAAAAATCTGAAATATGTTAGTTTGTAAGTGCGCAAATAAATACACAAATGGACCAATTTTCGTCAAGAAACTTATCTACGTACATATTTTTTAATGATTTTATTGAAACTAAAATTAAAATTCTAAAACATGCGTTTGCTAGATAATGTATTGATTTATTTTACTGCATGATTATATTATTTGAAATGGGTGTGGTATAATACAAAATCTTTTTTGAAAATTTAACAAATCTGCCAACGACCTATGGAATAACCTTATTATACTAAAAAATAAAAAATTGTCTCAAAATTTATTACATGCGAATGCTAGATAAAAGAACAATCTTTCGAAATCCATTTATAATTTTTTGTAGAAAAGAGTCAATACGTCTAAAATCTGATTTGAAAATGACATATTTCTGGTTTTCTCTGGTAATGCCCTCTTAAGCCTTATGCAGAGTCCTTCAAAACGTATCGAAGCATTAAATATTCCAATAATTATTCGAGAAACGAAATCCCATTCCAAGATGAGGCAGAAAGCCAATGCTCTTACAATCAGAGATCGCGCGGATGAAAAAACCCAGAGTCAAATAAAATGCAACATTACATGGGTTATTTCACAAAAATAATTAAAATATATTTAATTATGTAAATATCCAGTACATATTATTAGAAATATATTAAAGAGTACCAATAAATTGTTTATCCTACTTTACATGATCCGGGACTCTTTTAAAAAACTAATAAATAATAAATCCCTTCCTACACCCCTTACCCTAAGGGCCCGCAACCCGAATTTATACCGATTTCTTACATAAATATCTCCCTTAAAAATGTTAAGTTTTAAAGCTCTTAAAAAATAAATGTTATTCTTGAAGATAATATCTAGACTTTACCCGCGCCGAAACGCAAATTATAAAAAATTCCCCCGTTAGAAAAAAATCGCAAAGTATGCTCCAAATATTATTATAAACACGTTTGTTTCAGTTATTTTACAAGTTATATGTATGAAAAAATTCACAGTGTTTCTTTAAATGCTGTTTAAGACAATACCCGCGAGATTCTTGCTATATTTTAAACGAGTCGTGTTTTATTAAACATTTTCGCAATTTTCGCATCGATTTTGTCGCTGTAAATGTTAGCGCTCTCCTCTAACATTCGTAATTTCGTATCTCTCCATCTTCTTCTTCTCGAGCCCGGTTGCGGAGCCTTAATCCGCCTCACAATACTGCCCAATCGGGTAGCGATATAGTTCATTGTCTTTACACTGCACGTACACACAGGGGCGCTCTGTTTTGTGAAATTTCTACAGCACGGCTGTGATTTGGATTTCGGATGAAACGCAAATGACGATTAGTGCACCTGCGACGCATCAACTGCACTCATCGGCCGCTTTGATAATGATGTCACTTTTAAAGGCTCCTATTGTTTGAGATATGAAACGGAAATTGCGCGAGGTCTGCTCTCATTGGTCGCTTTGATTATGACCTCACTTTTCAAGTACTGGTTGAGATTGTTTTGGCTTCTACCGCGTGTAAACTGCACTCGAATTTTTTTTGTCGTTTTTTTAACTACCATGTGCCGTGTTGTTGTAGTCATACATGAACATTTATTTTATGGAAATAGATAATAAACCATAAGAGGAAAGAAAAAATATAAATAGAAAAAAAATATTTAAAAAAAACCTCCTCCGAGAGTGAAAGATACTCTCAAGTATCGTCCTGGTGAAAGACCTCCACTCACTCACTCAAAACTTTAGCTGTGTTTTGTGACAATGTCTGAATAACTAGGTCCTTCTTATATTCTCAAAACTTTAGCTGTGTTTTGTGACAATGTCTGAATAACTAGGTCCTTCTTATATTCTCAAAACTTTAGCTGTGTTTTGTGACAATGTCTGAATAACTAGGTCCTTCTTATATTCCACTTCCAACAGCAACAGCCTCCTAACATTCCTCGAATGAAGATGCTATAGTCCCTCATCATGCCTGCCGTTCAGCAAGAGCGAGGCACCGTCACTTGCATTATCGTCAGCAGTTTACAAGCTGCTAGCCGGTAAGTTTAAAAGCGGGTGAATCGGCGAGTGAGATAGTCATGATGACATACAACTGTCTACTCGCTCAGTAGCGACAGCAGCAGCTAAAATAACGAGTACCGCGCGAACCAGAACCAATTCGGTCCACATTTTGTAAAAACTTGAGCTCGGAGGTAGCGCCAAACGCTAGCCAGTAGCGAGAATAACGGCTCCCGCGCGAACTAATTCTGACAGTTGCGAAATCAGCTGTTGGTAGGCCGGCATCTTGAGCGAGTAGCGAGTAAAGTTGACCACCTTTCACGTAGATTGTCCACAATCTGCTAGTTAGATAGTAATACGATTATACTGAGCGAGTTTACTAAAAGATAGTGAATTTCCCAGAGAGTAGCTTGTAAACTCGCTCAATGTAATCAAGGCTTTAGTTAGTTGTTTGGTTACCTGTTCCCGTCCCGCTTGACGAAGTGGGGGTACTGCAGGCTGAAGTTGAGGTCCAGGTCGGTGTCGAGCGCGCCGTGCGGGGGTAGTGTGATCTCATTGCTGCGCAGCGTGCGGCGGGACGAGTGCATGCGCGCTGCCAGCGACACGGAGGACAGCCCGGCCGGCAGCGGTGCGCACACCGTCAGGTGCGTTATCGTCAGCGTACATAGCCTGAAAACACAAAATAAAGAGGAGAGTTAGATTTGCAGCCAAGCCAAGAACATGGTATAATAATAATGAAACATTTTTTGACAATAGATTGTCAATGTCTAGGTAGGCACTTTTAGTATTAACCCCAAAGTTATATTAATTTACTAGCTGACCCGAAATGAAATACAACGCCATCTACTAGATGGTTACCCAACCTTTATAACCACCGCCATCTGTTATTTTGCAAACAAATCAAATCCGCACGCTTACCGGCCCGCTCTCCACCGCATACAGACATTCTCCTTTATACATATTTCAACCAATTTACACAAAACATTGACAAATTAAAATTATATACGTAAACCTCCCTCATGAATCACTCTGTCTATTGGTGAAAACTGAATGAAAATCCGTTCAGTAGTTTTTGAGTTTATCGCGAATAGACAGACAGGTGCGGCGGAGGACTTTCATTTATAATATGTAGAGATAACGTTGATCTGTAATTGATTCATTGATATCGTAAAAAATAGAATAATTTCATCGCTAATACATTTCACAGATACGTTAATACATTAATAATTTTAATGGCGTGTAGAGTCTAATGGTACCTACCTACAGAATAAATCCTTACACAGCACAGCAGATGACATAGACCCTGAGGGAAATTATTATCTTTATTCAATGAAATTGGCAACATTACAACTAAAAAAGTACATGTTCAATGTAGATTACAAATAGATTACTTCAGTACAAAAAAAATAACAAATAGCAAGTAATGTAAGAACGGTTACACAGAAGTAGCGTAATTATACAATATTTTTAGTTGTGCATAGCCTGCCTCACTAGGTGAACCTGTACTGATGCAGAATTTTTTGTAAATTGTATCTCACAATTTTTTAGGTTTCTATACAGTCAAAACTTTATTTTAGTTTACATCATTGTTTGCATATACACAATACAAAAACTGCAAGGTTATTACTACAATAACAATTGTCAATGACAGGGCGTTTGGGTGAGGGCACGAGTATAGGTTCGGTCATTAGAATATATCCATATTTTAACATATTTTTAAACTCTTTTTGTGTTTGACTCAGTTTGATGTTTTCTGGGAGAATGTCGAATATTTTCGTGGCAAAGTATCTAAAGCTACGTTGACCAAAGGTGGAACAGAGCGCTGAAACTTGCAATATGTCTTTGTTGGAATTACGTGTAAATCTTAAGTTTTTTTTTCGTAAAGCACATGTTTGTTTTTAAAGAGATGTATGAGGATAGTTTTTACATAGATCTGTCGAACATCAAATACTCTCATTATTTTGAATATTAATTAGGTCACTGTTTGCAGTTAGAGGAAGTTTGAGAATAATTTTCATAATTGTTTTCTGCGCCTTTTCGACAGGATCTAGAGCTGATGAAGTGCCCCCTCCCCATGCAATGATACCGTACTCAATGATAGATTGGGTAAAAATGTAAATAAAATAATAATAATAAAATCGCTTCGATGGTCCCGAGTTTTATTATTTTGACTGTGCGACCTCCATACCCGTACCTCCGCCATCAGTCGGGAGTCGGGTCGGGATTACATCTCACTGGTCCTTGATCTTGCATGTAAGCTATAATCCTCCCCGTGACAGGGAATTTAAAGCCGGTACTGTAGGAACGAGTATCTACTACACAATAGCGTTGGACAACAGCCAAGCTCTGGGAACCGTCAGAGTTTAGGTCGAGGACAAAGAGATTAGGATGGCGTGGTACGGTACGCCACTGCGCCAGATGCCAGCCTGTCTAGCCTCGCCTCATCATGCGGGATACGGGATGAGAACTGAGTAGAGATAATTCACGTATTCGCGGTCGTTTTTTATTCATTTCTTTGTCAGAGTACAGGAATAATTAATAACAAGCACACCCTAAAACAGTGGTGGCAGGTGACTTTTTCGTACTAAATAACGAAAAATGAAAAAAGCCCGTGCTTATTTTTAGATAAGTGTTTAAATGACACATACGATTTCTGAAAATACTTGAACAACATATCAAAATAAAGACTTTTTTTCGGACAGAAGAATATATAGACCCTGATGTATGAAAATAAATAAAAATATTCTCTTTTTTTTTGAAGAAAACTTCTTCAGAAAGGTTTTTAATTTGTGATGGAATTATTTATTTTAGTAAAAAGACAAATAACTTTGTTTACATATCTTTATACATATAAATAAAGTGATGTAAACTAAATTAATTGTACTCATGATGATGTGAACATTGTTCACAAAATATGTAGATTGTGTATACATAAAATATATTTTGAATAATTTATAATGAGTATATTTTAACTGCCTTTAACTAATTCACGCTCACCTTGCCCTGTGTTGGAGTTTTTGTTGTTATGCTCGTACATACATAATTTTTTTTCCTTTATTTTTTTCCATTATATCTTGATACATTTCAAAAGTAATTTTTACACATTTTCTAAATATGTATAACATAACACAAGATTAAAAGAATGTACAAAAGTAAAGAGTATATATAAGACAAAAGTTGATCATGGGAACCCACTAAGGCACTGCCTGTGCGTGGGTAATATTAACTAACTTATGAAAGATAAAGATTGAGTAATTTCATTAAAATTTTTATTAAAATATTAAAAAATATTTTTTCAAAATATTTAAAAAAAATTAACGCATAAATTTAGTTTTTAGTATTAAAAATGCCTAAACCAGAAAAAAATATTTTACCATGTTGTAATCCGACGACTATTCTAATTGAAACCACGGAAAAGTAACTTTCCCAAAAAATACGGCTTGAGGGGTTATACCAAAACACAGTCGTTATGTTTTTGTCTTACCGTTTATAAAGGAGCTTGTTTTAAAATCCATCAGCTGATACCCGACGTGCGGTGCAACGCCATTCAAAGAAATAAATTGTTTCTTCCGGCATGTTCATTTACTTGCGTCCCCGTTCCCCTCCCGCGCCCCGTTCCCCTCCTGCGTTCCCTTCCACCTTCCCGCCTTCTCCCTCCCTCATCGACCTTCCCGCGAACTCCACCTTCTTCGTCACCCTTCTCCCTTGCCTTCCCTCCCTGCCGCTATAATATATGAAACACACACATTTTCAAACCACTCACGCTACAGCTGCAGTAATTTTTTTTATACAAATTTCACAAGGCCAAAGCTTACCATTATAAATATATAGAAACACTCTTCTGCTAAAATTGAATGTTCTGTAAAAATATTGAGTCAATTCATCGATTACTTTCCGAAATTTGCGGAGGCAAACATACGGAACCTAAATTTTTAAATATATAGATGAATAAAATGAGTCAATCCATCGATTACTTTCCGAAATTTGCGGAGGCAAACATACGGAACCTAAATTTTTAAATACATAGATGAATACCATTACCTAAAAAATGTACCCGTGTAATAAAAAATGTATCAATAATATTTTTTTTAATCAATTTTAACAGAAAAATCCGAACAACTACGAGACGACACTTTGATAAAAATACAAATATGAAGCTTTGTTTTTGATTTTTCTATTGGTGAGCAGAGTGTATTGAGTATTTTCACGATTTCCATTAATTCTAAACAACAAACCGCTTTTTTATTTACTTACACTACTATATATCACATAAACATTAGATATCGGTGCAGACTAATTTAGTTTTTCAACTTTGAAAAAACCACTGCACGCCACCAAAAACGTTATATACTGTAGACGCGGGGTAGAAATCTCAAAGTGGGAAGCCAAAAGCAAGGCAATAAGGAACTCCAGTGAAAAATATTATGGCTTTAAAAAAATATGTTCATATAGACCAAGAAACGCTGATTCTGAATATATAAGTTTTATTTCATAATATTAAATGCAGAGTTTTTAATAAATTATTAAAAAGTGCATTTTTAAACCTCTTCGGAAAACACAGCGTTAAGTTGGCATTACTGAAATGGTTAACCGTGACGTCACAGTTAACCTGTCACCTGTGTATTGTATTGTATTGACATTTGAAATGACTTGAAGTGCACACGTACCTATGCAATTCAACATTTCGTGTTTTTGGTTTATTTTCATACTGTTTATAGAGATTTAGATAAATAATAGTTATTGTGTTTATTGAAACATAATTTAGGCCCTCAACAATTTACGAAAAGGGCTATATTTGCGGACAATCTGCAATAAATTTTGTCTATTTGAGGTTAAAGTCGTCCTATTTTGACATTTTGTTATGTATTTTCAAATTGTTTTTAGTATAGGGCTTTTTATACAAGTTGTTACACACTCGTCATGATCAGTGTATTATAAATACCAGTGTTTCTGTATGTATTATACATAAAACAATGTATCTACAAAGTAACGTCTGACACAAAACACGATGTCACATGTATTTGCAATGAAAGAGATGATTTATTGTTTTTATATTGCACTTTGATTAAATACAATAACAGTAGCGGTGAAATGTGGACATTTTACCAATGTTTTTCTATATTAAAAGCAGTTAATCTTGAATAAAAAACACACCTCACACCTAAAAGTCATTATCCGCCATGATTATTGTGGGTTCTTCACAGTGTTGCCAACAGTTAGAAGTGAAATTTCCCTAGAATTTCACATTTACGCAATTACCTACGTAGCCACCTGATTGTGTAACACTAATCCTGTTATATGTTAATTAAGATGATAATTAATTGGAAAGATATCGGAACTTGGTAAATATACTAATAATACCGTGATTTTCCAAATAAAACACTTTTTGCTACGTGAAGTAATAATTTAAAAGTACGAATACACTCACCACTGAATTAGAAACTGAATTCCAAATTAAAAAAAAAACACTTTGCAAAATAAAAATCATAAGCAACCCGCCGCTCATTTGTACCAAGCGTGGTATTTTGAAGACCCCCCCCCCCCGAACGTGTCACGTAGTATGGGTACGTTCCCTAATATCATTTTGAGTTGTCAGTGTTAAAAATAACATGGCATGTAAGTACATGAAAAATAATTAAGATTCATAGGAATTCCAAAAAATATATATACGTATATATATAAATAATACCAGTAATACTGTCATATGTAATAAAATTTTGGCCAGAGTTCGAAATTTCCCTAGATTTTGTCCTGATTTCCCTTATCCCTAAAAAATATTTTTCTCCCCTAGATCTAGGGAAATTTCCCTCGATATAACATCACTGATTCAAAATGACAACTTAAAAAGTAAAAAAATTAGACCACCATAGATACGGTGCGTTTCTGGGAGTCTTTAAAAATTAAAACTTTGACAATTATTTTAACTATTAAAACAAACTATAAAAATAAAAATAAAAATGCAGTTATTTAAGTTTGAAGGTCTTTATTCATTAAAAAAAATAAAAAAAATTGGACTGGAGTTCTCTATTGCATTGGTCTCGATTTACAGTACTTCAGCACTAAACTGTCACTTCTCGAGTAAGGTCGTGCCTTACCATTAGGAAAATTGCATTTAAAAAGCGCCAAAATGCCCTCCTGTGTGATGAGAAAATGTTTCCATTACACGTCAAACAAGTAAAAGTAGTAAAAGTGAAGAAATGAATTATACGTACATAATTAATTTCATTAACATGTACACACAAATTAATTATTATTATCGATTATTACAAGCAATACAATTAATTTTCATGTTCCCCGTCCGACAATTTTGTGCTTCATTAGAGAAAAAAAACACATTCTTTGATTGTCTTATGGTACGGCCACACTGAGGCCAACTTCAAACTTTCAGACGATTGTGTAGAAGGATACTTCGTGGGTTGGAAGTTTGTCTTAGGTGTGGACGTAGCATATCTTTTTAATACATGAATAACTTTAATTAAGAAATTACTGAAAACCGCCGAAAACAAAAGAGTGTTGCTTACTTGCCACATTATTTTGAGAGTATGTGAGACTATGGCGAGTATATTTATATAACGTCATTGCACGCCACTGAATTAGTGTGCTACATTAATTTCAGGTGCACAAAACATAATATAATAATACGTATCAGCAAATTGCAACATTCGACATTGAAAAATAATAATTCTGAAAACGTAAAAAAGAATTCATTGTTGTGATAATTACCATTAGCTAATATATTGGAACTCATGCGCATCAAATGTATGCCATTGAAACAGAATGACACAGATTTGGATCAAAATATGTGCATAATAAATTAAAAGCAGTTTATGTATTGTGATTAAACTGGTTTGGGATTTACCGGCATATTGTTAAAACAGCGGATTCTTGTAACGGAAGGAGTATAAATGGTGCATAATTAGAGAGGTAAGACGCTAAGGGGACTGCTTACATTCGCATTGCAATAACATCATCTTTATATAGAATGAAATAAGTACTTTGTTACAAAACCACTTTATTTTTTATTTATATTTGTCGACCGGTTTCGGTTGACCTCAACCTTCTTCAGGACAATAAACATATAAACTTTATATGTACCTATATGTTTATTATCCTGAAGAAGGTTGAGGTCAACCGAAACCGGTCGACAAATATAAATAAAAATAAAGTGGTTTTTAAACAAAGTACTTGTTTCATTCTATATAATGTGCCACAAAGTGTTTACTTTCTACGATAATTTAACATCATCTTTATCTTTACTTTACTAAGTATAAAATGAAGTCGCTCACGATATATGTGCGCTTAGATCTTTTAAACTACGCAACGGATTTTCATGCGGTTTTCACCAATAGATAGAGTGACTCATGATGAAGTTTTTAGGTATATAATTTGTCAAGGTTTTGTGTAAATTGGTTTAAATACAAAATATATCAGGCCAAGCGGCAGTGGGCACCGCGATATGGATTTGATTTAACAGATGGCGTTGGTTATAAAGGTTTCGTTAGCCATAGGAACGTGTGGCCGGGTCTGCTAGTATTGTAATATTTCATATTATTATAACGTCTTCTTTTATTAATTTTAGCATTTTGGGAGGCGGGTATGGGTACCGCTGCCCCGGTAATCATTTATTGGATAACCAACACCTCTGCCATAGGTCACCCCAAGTTGTTCGTTACGTTTGGTGACTTAGCAGGGGTGCACTGGTTCATGGGATGAGGTTTGTCCAGGTCTTGGCGACCTGCTACGTGGCGGGCCAGATCGAGAGACTTTTGACTTCTCCAGCCAAAATCCCTCCACCCATCGCCTTGCACCGCAGTTGGAGGGATGGATTCATACTTCTGTCACTGGACACACTGACTCCCAGATTCCTACCCACCCTCCATACCTATTTCCTTCCTAGAACTTCATTTCCTTAAAAAAACCCTTAATATAGCATCCCCAAGAAAGTGTTATGTATACCTACACTAACTACATCTACCTACATATATCTAGAAAAAACGGTGGAACTATTTATTACCTACGTCAAACTGTAATAATAATTTACAAACACAACATATATATTGTCTCATTCCCCAATTAAATTAATCCAATAGCCGTACTCCGTAGGTACCTTGTGCCGCATACAATCATAAATAATCACAAAATAAGACAAAACTTGGCCACTAGAGCGCTAGAGCTAAACGTAAATGATCGGTTCTACTTAGGAAGAGTTTGTTTTTGAGGCGCGTCTCAAACTACACAAAGCCCGACCATATCGGCTACCGTTCATTCCGATTCCCTCTGACTCCCCCACTCCCCTCCGCCTACATGAAAGTACCGTCTCTCGGAGGCGGGCCCTATCTCTGCCTCACTAGCGTTAGCGTGTTATTGTACTGCGTTGTGATGGCATCTCGGCGAAGCGAGCGGAAATCCACGTGTGGCCGGCCGCATTTTACTGGCGTGTTGAGTTACATATTATAGAGACAACCAGTCTAGTGAAATACTAAAATATTCACGGGTAATATTTAAATTGAAGTAACTTAAAGGACGTGCTGTTTAAAAAAATAAATATTATTTGTCAAAAATTTTAAGTCAAATCTCACGTTCTGTGTAAGTTTTGTTATTATACCATTACACACCAGTTGCTTCACCAAACTAAAAAAATCACAGAACTTGACTAGAACTTTCACAGAACGTGAAAATTAATTTAAAAAATTTGATAAATTGTTCAAACTTTTTGAAACAATCCATCCTAAGATTTTAACAATTTATAAATTGGTAACATTTAAATAAAAGTTTTACTATATTTTTGATGTATGGACAATGGACAGCTGTGTCTTTTTTTCCCTTTTTTTATAGGGAAGAGCAGTCTCCTTTGCCCCAAAGCACGAAAATAAAATTGTGGCCAAAAAAAATTAAGCCAAAGGCTTCAAAGCAGTTTTCCCTTGACATTTACAGAAAAATTTTAGATTACCAGTGCGTTCTTAAATCAAAAATTTAGATCACAACCATACTGGTTGAAAAATAATTAGAATCAAGAAATAATTTATTTTGATTCTAGTTTGATTAATTAACTGATTTTGACCGTATGTACCGTACCTACTTTAAATAAGGAATAGGTGTGTCCAAAAACTTTTATTATCCACACTTTAACCCTGATAAATCTCGGTTTTACTAGTCTTAATCATTAAATAAATTAACATTTTAAAATAAATTTAGCGAATGGTGTTTGTTGGTTAAACCCTATTACCCTAAAGCAAATCTAAAAAAATGAACAACGATTAAATAGATATTTTTTCATACATGCATCACGAGAAGAATGAAGTTCATTAATGTCATCCATTATATTCTGAAATCCGACAGCTTAAAGGATAATAATATAATTTAAGTAGCTGTTTGTCACAATCAATTACTGAAGAAAATTGAAAACTCGCGACGAAAACAGGTTTTTGTGAGTAAATTTTAATGACTTTTGGCAACTTGCTATTTGGCCCCGACTAAATTACATTTTCAGTAACTAAAGAAATAAGTAACCGATATCTGTCATTTAAATTGGTTAGTGGTTGAGTGAGCATCGCGTTTGGGTCCCAACCAGGAGTTCCGTGTTTGGTTCCTCGGCTGGCTAAGTCCTCCATCACGACTCGAGCATTTTCGGCTTACTGTAGTGGTAGTAGATTTTAAAATATTGTCGGATTATTCGTAACTCGGGAATGTTTGTCTTCCTTTAAAAAAAATAAAAATAATATTATTAAATCAAATTAGCTTTATATTTAGAGTGGTAAAGACTTTCAGTATCATTCTGATGAAACACCACCGTTCAGAATAAAACGATGCTTGAAAAGGTTTTAACCGTGTTTAATTGCCAGATCTGAAGAGGCAGGAATTACAAAGGTTATAAATTACATTTAGTACAAAAAATTCAACAATAAACAGAAAATATATACAGATTAAAGAATAGAAATTTGTAGTTATATAGTTGAGGTTTCTTCTAACCCTCTGTCTCACTAGGCTATCCTGTGTTGAGGCAGTAATTTTGTAAATCAATTTATAATACTTATATGAACATACTCGTATCTAGAATTGATTGGTTGCAAATAATTTCGAATAATAACAACCAGTACATTGATTTCATTAATAACTAGCTGGTCCCGGCATGCGTTGCTATGCCATTTAATAAAGAAATTGTTTCTCCCTGAGTGTCCTTTCCCATTCGTCCCGTTTCCCTTCTGCCTCCCCTTTTTCTCCTGCGTCCTCTTCCCCTCTCGCGTTCCCACTCCCCCCCCCCTTCCCCCGTCCCGCGAACCCCCCCCCCCGAGTTCCCCTCACCCCTCCCTCGTTCCCCTAACACCTTCCCCGCCTCCCCTCTTCCCTTTCCCGCTCCCTCGTCCCGCCAACCCTCCTCCCGCGTTCCATATATTCAATCCCAGAACATTCAGCTTTTAAACAGCCCGCGTGCCATCTTTTACATTTTTTTTAATCAAATTTTCATTTTCCATGTATTACAAATATTAATTTTGGTATATTATAAGAACAATAAATCAAATTTGGTACCTAACATAGGTACCTATTTAAAATATCTATAATTCTTGATTCGATTCAAACTATTAGGGGAGTACCTACTTTAAATAAATTTATCAACTTAAAGATTTTCAAAAATAGAATCCTTATTTAACAATCATTGTTTTGCAAAATGTCATTCTCAAACACGCGAACTGTCAAACGTGCGATAGTCGTTTAGGTTAGTAATAGGTTTTCTGAAATTATCCAATTTTCTGCGCAATTTTCTTAATTTTTCTCTCCGTAAGAACCATCCTCGTACTTCAAGGAATATTCTAAAAAAAGAATTAGCGAAATCGGTTCAGCTGATCCCGAGATTTGCGCTTACCAACACATTTAGCGATTCATTTTTATATAGAAGATTTCGAATTTGGGTGAGTGCACCTTTAAAGGCCCTATCATTACTTTTAATCCAAATTTTTGTGATTGAAATTTTTTATAAATCACATTTTTTTATTCTATGTGAAAGAATGTTGTAAAATTTTGTTGCAAGGTATCTGAAGTTTCGTTGACCAAAAGTAGTATGTGTTATGGGAATAGGCCACTTGCATGGACTTCATAACGACTTGGAAAAAATCGTGTGGATAGATTTTTTTTACTAAGATTATGAAAATGTTAGTAAATTTTTTTAGAAATGTACAGTTTTTTTTATTTTTAAATAAATAAATCCATTATTTGGGCTCGTGACGTCACTACATGAAAATGTCCCGTCTCCGAAAATGTTCCTATTAATTTTATAAAATTCCACACTGATTTTTTTTTTTTATATGGCGTCACTTTGATTTCAGGCGAATTTTTGAATTTGACATTTAACGTTCACTAGAATTATTGTTTTTTCTCTGCAAAAGTATCATTTGGTTTGATTTTTTGACAGATGTTTAATTTTTTTATAGTTTTCTTTGCCTTTATGATTGGGTCTAGTGCAGACGCGGTGCTACATGGGTTGTTCTTCTTTTTAACCTACATAAAGTTGTCGCCACCAGTTAGTGGAGAAAAATTCAACAGAATAACCAATATTATTATTTTATAATTACTTTTAAATCTAATGCACTAAAGACGTAACGACTGTGTGCGTTTAAAAAAAAATGTGTTTATATTTTTGTAAGAAAAATTACGTTACAGAGTTGTAACTCCTCGTGATAGAAGTGTATTTCATACAAATCACAGTAGTTGTCTCCTGCCACCTCGACTTGCGTACATTCTATAATGATATGACGATATAAAACTATTTTTAAACTCCAAAGGTATTTAACCTATCAAGTAACAGCGATTATTATTTTTTATGATGTTTAATAAAATATTTTTAAAAATCTCGAAAAACTTGTCTCCTACAACTTTTATGTCGTGCCTTAATTCTGTCACGTGGGGTGTCACACCCGGTAGGCATTTTAGGCCTCCTTCCCCCTTTGCTATAATTTCCCCTCCGAGATCCAGAGAGAATTCGTTTATAGTAAAAACAAATTCCTCACTTTAGGTGGAAATGTGACAAGAGTAGTAAAAGTTATGTAGGTTAAAACAACTCACCTCCCCATGCTATGATATCATACTCAACAATAGATTGACAGACTGCAAAATAAATCATTTTCATGTGTTAAGTCGAGAAAGTTTCGTATCTTTCTGAAAAAGTGCATGGTTTTTCTGAACGGAAATGGACCGTAAAGCTATTTTCCGCAGCATTACCAATAATACCAATAGCTTCTCATTTCCTGAGAACCAATGACTCAAGTTTTTTCAGGGAAATTCGTGCAAAAACAAACTAATCCGCGCTGACTAACCAAAGCACTGTTTTCAGTTAGTCGTGCATCTAATTTTAAACAAATCGTGACAAATAAAGTACAAACATTTACACTTGTTCATTGTTTCTGTGCGGAAGAAGGCATATTGAACTGAAATGGAACCGTCTTCCCATTTTGTGCATTTCGTTGGAGTATTGAGGTTTTGCCAAAGAATAAAAATAACACATGCGAAAGAAAACGTTCGTTGCAAACTTTATGAATTGAGGAATAAATTGGTACGATAGGTATCATGAGCTATTTCATCAGATTTGTACATACAGCTGACATATCTATTTTCTATTCTTCTATATAAATAAAAATGAATCGCCAAAACGTGTGTACGCGCATAACTTCCCAACGACTGCACCAAATTGGATTTTTTTTTGTGTTCGTTATTGTCAGGACAAGGTTTGTAAAAACTACTGGTGAGCTCTGACGTTATGAAATTTGTACAAAAAATGGCAATAGGTGGCACGCGAGCTGTCTGAAAACTGAATGTAACGGGACTGAATGTATGGAATGCGGGAGGGGAACTCGGGTAGGGGATTGGCGGGAGGGGGGGGGAGGGGAACCAGGGAGGGGGGATGGATACCTGGGAGGGGGAAGGGGAACTCGAGAGAGGGGTTCACGGGACGGGGGGGGGGAGTGTGAGGGGAGAGGGAAAGTGGAGGAGGCGGAGTGGGAACGCAAGAGGGGAAGGGGAAGCGGGAGAAGAAGGGGAAGCGGAAGGGGAACGGGACGAATGGGAAAGGACACGCAGGGAGAAACAAATTCTTCGAGAAAATCGCATGCCGGGTACCAGCTAGATTTATATATGTTTTTTTAAGTTCAGTCTTCCACTATACTGAATCAAATAGAAACCCTTGAAAAAGGTCCTACAAAACACAACTCCTAGCGTGGGGGATAAAATACAACATCTTATAATCATAATAAACATATATATCAATTATTGGATATACATAGGTCACCCCAAGTGGTTTGCTACGTATGGTGACTTAGCAGGGGTGCCCGGGTTCATGGGGTGAGGTTTGTCCGGGCCTTAGCGGTAGATGCATCTAACCATTAGATGCGTGGCAGGCCGGATCGGGAGAGGCCGGTTGAGGGAGACCTCTTTACTTCGCTAGCAGTTTTCTCTGCGAACATCGTCTTGCACCGCAGTGGGAGGAATGGATACTTAGGTCAGCATTAATATGTCTTAGTCGTAAGTCACTAGCTAGTCTTAGACGTTAGTCATTAGTTGTTATAAGTCTTAGTCGTAAGACATAAGCTATAAGTCTTGGACGTAAGTCACTAGTTATAAGTCTTAGAGGTAAGTCACTAGTTATAATAACTTTAAATCTTAGTTGTACTTGTTGATTTTCATGCGGTTTTCACCAATAGATAGAGTGATTCATGAGGAAGGTTTAGGTAAATAATTTGTCAAGGTTTTGTGTAAATTGGTTAAAATGTATAATTAAAGGAGGATGTCTGTATGTGGTGGACGAGCGGGCTAGCAAGCGGGCGGTGTCGATTTGATTTGTATGCAAATCAACAGATGGCGGTGTGAGTTAAAATGCTGGGTAACCGTCCAGTAGATGGCGTTGTGTTTCGTTAGCCACAGCAACGCGTGGCCGGGTCAGCTAGTATAATATCTAATAATAAACATGTAGAAATGAAAAAAATTGTTACTTTCAAAAAATAAATAGCGGTTTTTGTTTTAAGGTTTGCACGAAATAAAGTTGTTTTTCGACAACTGAGTAGGTACTGAAGGAATATGTCGAATAATTATTCACACACATTACGAGATGATAATAATATTATGAACGGAAGCGGATGGTACCAGTACCAAGTAATAATAAACCAACTTGCACCTTTTAGCGATAAGTGATCATTTCAAAACACACAACAATACAACTACCACTCTATTCGTTGGCTGCCGCAAAGATTCAAATAATAACCTTAAAATTAGAAAACACAATGCTTACTGTAATCAAGTAACATGTTCTTCTTGCTTTGAACGTGAAAAAGTTGATAAGATCAAATATTTGGGTTTATAATATTGATATAAATTTAAATTGGCAATCACAAATAAATAATACCATTTCTAAATTAAGATATCTTTCGAGATTAAGATATTTATTAGACTAAAAGAAGTACTGAATATTGACAAATTTAAAATGATTTATTTTTCTCTGGTGCAATCTTCACCCCTGTATGGCATAATAGGATGGGGTGGTGCGCCTGATGCTTTTATAAAACCTTTACAAATTACTCAAAATTATATTATCAAAGGTGATATAATTATATATCGACAGATGCATTCATACAAAGAATCTAAACTATTCAATCTTCGCAAACTATTTATACTGCAAACTATGAAGTATATCTTTAAAAACAAAAACAAATTCCATTACAAACAATTATACAATAAAACCATATCCGAAAAGGGGTTTATAAGTAGGAGAATTTGCACTTCAAAGTGTTTTTTATAGACCCAATACTTTATTTTTTTCTAGGCTTATAAAAAGACTTTTTTTTTTAAAGATTTTTTCCAGGTTTATGAAATGAGCAGTATTTTGAAAGGCCAAGTTGTGTTCTACTCACAGTATTTAATTGAAGCATTTTTAATACTTCTAAGCGATCAAACAAAAAAAAAACAAAAACACATGATTTTGTATGATTTTGAATTATTTCGCATGGCTTCATCTTAAAAACGATATTTCGATGTGAAACTCCTCAGGCTTATTTGTTCGCTTTTTGGTAACAGCTCCCAAGGGTCTAAAAAAATCATTGTATTTCCCTTACTGACATATCTAATAATAATAATAATATTTGGATGTATAGCGCCGTTTATGTAAAAAATTACCTGAAGGGCGCTGTACAAATTTATAATATATTTCTACAATCTTACCTTCTAACTACAGACTAGACCAGAGGTTCCCAAACTTATTTTTCTCGTAGACCCCTTTCAAAATTTTACTGATTTCGGTGGACCTCCTGCTTTTTTTTTACATGAGCTCCACACAGGAGGCCCCGAGGAAAATAATTTCCCTCAGGGCCAATGTCATCTTTGGGGATGCTGTGTGGAGGTTTTTTTAAAGGAAAGGAAGGAGAGGAGAGTTCTGGGAAGGAAAAAGGTTTAAGGGGTGGGTAGGAATCTGGGGTTCAGTATGTCCTGGTCATTCGCCTCCAAGACCTAGACAAACCTCACTCCATGAACCCGGGCACCCCTGCTAAATCACCAAACGTGGCGAACCACTTGGGGTGACCTATGGCAGAGGTGTTGGTTATCCAATAAAGGTTCCCGGGGCGGCGGTACCCATTCCCGCCTCACAAATTGCTGCTACATTTCTACCATATTCCCAAAACTCATCAAAAATGTGAAGATTAGATCTAACGTTGGAAATTTGCGTAGCGGCTGAGTTCGGAGTGGTATAAATAAAAAGAAAAATAGTATATTTTCTTGTGTTCAATTTTTTAAAATAATATTATTACAGTCTTGGGGGGAAACACAAGTAGATGACTCAAAAAAATGATTATATTTTTTAAAATTTCATAAGTTGTCAGCATAACTATTTAAGAATATGATCTCAAAGTTTTAAATAAAAATTTCGATTCGTTCCGGTATTACGAGGGTGTTTGTGCCGAACCGCGTGGTAAACTTGAAACGCCTTTTTCTCGAAACGACTTTTTTAGAATTTGTGTGCACTCTAGCTCAGAAAATTTATAACCAAACATTTTAAAAATGTGCGAATACCTTCTTTATATAATTACGCTCTAGGTGAACCGAAATTCATAGTAATTAATACCATTGTCAAAAGTATTTTTTAATTGCAAAAAATGTAAAAAATCAAGGTTACACCTGTAAAAAAATTATTTTCCATTTTTTTGGGAAAATTTAGGTTTTAGAAGAGACACATGTTGTTAAATTAAATTCAAATCCTATTGATTTGAGATGAAAACTGTGGCCTCCAAAATGCACACAAAAGTTACGTCTGATGATGACGATCGATGTATAGCAGCTGATAATTTTTATATTTTCCGAGGAAATGTTTCGAAAAATTCACAATATTTTCTTAAATAGATGTATAAAATGACCACAAAGTTTCAATAAATTATACACATTTCTTCCATGCCGAAAAAAATCATGAAAATGATTAAAAAAAAACCTAGTCCTATATTTCCCACCTTAATAGAATTAAATATCGAGTATGCAAGTTTTTACAAGTAACAATAGCTGAAATTCTTAAAATACACTACTCAAAAAAAATAAGGGAGGTTTTAAAAAAAGGAAATTATTGCTAAATATTGATTCATAAGCCGGCCTAACTGAAAAAAAAATTCAAGCCCGTGTACCAAAAGAATATCAAAAAATTAGGATTTCATGAGAATCGCAGATCCTAAAAAAATTTTTCCAAAAATATGAAAATTATAATCTTAAAGCTTCAAAATGTTTTTTAAAGTCTCAATACGACCATTTTTCACCGAAATACAGCCTGTCAAAAATCGCCGAATAAATTGGATTTTTTTTGCTTCCTTAATTTTTTTGAGTAGTGTATTTTCTGCCTACATTGATAGGTAAAGCCAACATTTTCTTTACTATCGAAACCAGATAAGTTTTCGTGGATCCCCACATACAACTTGTGGACCCCCATTTTTTTATCACGGAAACGTAGACCCCCGTTGAGTCCCCCAAGGACCCCTGGGGGTCCACCTGGACCACTTTGGGAATCACTGGACTAGACAAGCCATTATATTATGGCTGAAAAATTCTTGCTGTGGCTAACGTAACACATCTACTGACAACGCCATTACCCAACCTTTATAACCAACGCAATATGTTAATTTGTATACATATCAAATCCACACCATCCGCTCTCCAGCCCGCTGCCCGCTTTATATAATATATTTAAACCAATTTACACAAAACCTTGACAAATTATATAGCTATAAACCTTCCACATGAATCACTCAATCTATTGGTGAAAACCGCATGAAAATCCGTTGCGTAGTTTAAAAGATCTAAGCGTACAGACAGCGGCAGCGACTTTGCTTTATACTATGTAAAGATAACATGGGAAAGCGTATTTCATCACCATTAAAAAACAGTATTAAAAAATATTTACTTTATTTGGATTTTATTGCAAAGCGGATATTTTCTAACCTGACAGAATTGCTCTAAGCCTGAAGGGGTTAAACATGATATTTAACTCAAAAGCAATTCCAGAGGCTGTATAATGTAATGTGCGTAAGTAAGTACAAGGAACAGGGAGAGTATGGGACTTGAAAGAAATAAATCCACCACATCAAATAGACAATTAGTATAGTATCTTTGTTTGTTTTATTGATCTCTAAATCAGTTATTCTGCCTATAAAAGCTTCTTACGTTTGCCCATCGATGGCTTCTGTTAAATGTGTTCTGTAAGAGGTGTTGGGCTTCTTTTAAACGCTTTTATCGAACATGAATCACTTTGCTTGGTGCATATCAAACAAATAAAAACTGAACAATAGAATAAATAAATAACAACAAAAATAATAATTGGACAATTTCTAGAGCGCCGTTTTTGTGAAAAATCAACTCAAGGGCGATTTAAGGACACAATAAAGAAAGAAACTTTCGTTAAACGGTAAGAATGGTACATCTGACGTGTTCGGCCATCGCGGTTCGTGGGTTCAAATCCCGGCAAATTTTATTTTAATGAATTGTATTATTTCAAAATTTAATCAATTAAAACAATGTAAGGTATATTTGCGGAACGTTCCAGAGTGGAAGATACTCTCAGTATCGCCCTTGCGTTGGTGTAAAATAACCATTCAAAATTGAAACGCTGGTTGCTTGAAATGGCTTTAGTCGTATTTGGTGACCAGATCTTAATAGCAAGGTACTTCTCACAGCTCTCTTCCCCATCTCCTTCCCCTACCCACTAAATTCAGCCTCACAACATACCCCATTGGGGATGCCATAGTCTAATTGGCTCCAGGCGGGTTGGAGTAGTCGGGAGCCTTATGCGGAGCATACATGACAGATTAAGGTATTGCAGGTGTTTCACCGGTATTTTAACGGTAGGTGCTCTGATTAATTAGCATATTTTATTCCTTTGGCACATTCGGAAAACCCTGATTGTGTTTCTTCGCACCGGCAATACTGGTTTTTCGAGACCTTCAACCTTAAAATCCCTACACAACATCCCCAGTGATGATTCAGGCCTGGAGGTAATACACAAAATTCCTTTCTTACATGTTTTTTTGTATTATTTTAATACAGAAAGAGTAAGCCTACTTAGACGTCCGTTTTTTTCGCCAGACGACGGACCGTATATAAACGGAAATCCTTGTATACGTATAAGATATTTTGACGGATGGATGTTAGGTTGAAGAGCGGTATCAGTTTTGAACTGGTAGCGAAAGAGATTACACGTGTGACAATGAGGAACAGTAAGAAAAAAAATGATTGGCGTACTGTTTATATAAGAAAAAAATATCACGTGGTAGAAATCAAACTTCGCCCCCACAATCCACACCATTAGAAGCCTTGAGAAGTGAGCTCATAATCAAAGCGGCCAATGAGCGCATACGCTTCGTAGATATTGTAAGTACGTAAGGTTTCATTCTATCTCATTCTACACTGATCCATTCACTGGCATAGGCGACTGCACATTCCTTCGCCGGACCGTTGTCGTCGCACTGAGGGAAGGCGGAGGCGGATCCGGCGTAAACTTGTCGCCGGACCGGTATCCGGTGCATGTACTGTACATAGGTTCATTATAAGCCATACAACACTGCGAGTCTGGCAAAAAAAAGGTCCGTTGTCCGGTGAAAAAAACTGACGTCTACAAGCGGCCTAAGAATTGGACAAGAAAAGTAATAGTATCACTACGTAGTATAAAATGAAGTCGCTCAAAATGTATGTGCGCATAGGTCTTTTAAACTACGCAATTGATTTTCACGCGGTTTTCACCAAGAGTGATTCAAGAGGAAGGTTTATATGTATAATATATGCTTATTATAGTAGAGAAAAGCCGAGAAATTCAAATATCCAATTCAGGCAGCGGGCAGCTGGCAAGCGGGTGGTGTGGATTTTATAAAGGTTAAGTAATGGCGTTGTGTTTCATTGACCCCAGCAACGTGTGGACGGGTCTGCTATTTAAATAAAAAGGTATATACCGAAGCGACTTGGCGTTATGTCTCCAGCACTCTAACGGGCCGAGCTAGCCTAACCCTCACAGTTTACCACAATTAAACGATGCCAAAATCCCAAAGGCTCCGGACGGCAAGTAGTGGTTAGTTGTTCTCATAAAAACGTATTACTGCGCACAGACAAAGCAATAAAACACACGTTTTTCATTCAACACTCGCGAAGTGAATTTTTATATGTTTGCCATTGGAAGAGTGTATTTTATACACCCGTCGTAAAGCAGCCCATTTCCCCGTGCCCCGTGATGGCGACGTTTTATAGTCACGAAATTTCACCCTGTGGCGTTTTAATTTACCATCATCACATTAAGAGAAATGGATGCCCTATCTAGAAATCCAGGGTTATCCAATTAAGACATCAATTCCATTCCATCCCGTGTCCAATCCTACTCCCCGTGACCTCTAGACACCCTCCCACCCCCTCTACCGCCTCCCTCCACCACTCCCCTCTCCCTCCTCCCCGGACGATAGGCTGACAGGTACCACAAATCAAAGCACATACTTTTTAGGGGTAGTAACATAGATACAGATTAAACTAGATGAGGCCACAATAATTTTCAATTTGGGAGGCGGGTATGGCAGGAACCATTTATTGGATTACCAACACCTCTGCCATACATCACCCCAAGTGGTTCGCTACGTTTGGTGACTTAGCAGGGGTGCCCGGGTTTATCGTTTGTTCAGGTCTTGGCGGCGAATGCGTCTGCCCTACCTCCTGCGTGGCGGGCCGGATCGGGAGAGACTGGTTGAGGGAGGCCTTTTGACGTTTCCAGTCGGACTCTCTCGACCTACCACCTTGCACTGCAGTTGGAGGGATGTTTATATGTCTGTTGTTCCCGGACGCCCTGATTCCCGATTTCTACCCACTCCTCGTACTTTTTTCCTTCCCAGAACTTCCCATCCTTCCCTTCCTTAAAAAGACCCTCCACACAGCAGCCCCTAAGATTATAAAAGGATTTTTTTTTCAAAGCCGCCTGTGTGGAGCTAATGTAAAAAAAAAATACAATATAATAATGATGTGGTTTCATGACCAATTAAGACATGTATCGGACGTCCGAAATTTTACAAAATTAACATAAAAAATACACATTTTTATTATAAAACCATTGAAATCGTATTAGAACACCATTTTAATAACATACTAACTTTTGACCCCGGCTACGCTTGCACAGTATTAGAGGGGTTCCCACTCCGCCTTAGGGACGTCGAAAGTGAAAAAAAATATCGATATATAGGTAAAATTTTCAAGAGATTTTGCGTTTTTAAAATAATAGTGTATTCAGCTCAATATTATCAATAGTTTTTTTTTTTTTTTACATGAGCTCCACACAGGAGGCCCTGAGGAAAATAATTTCCCTCAGGGCCTATGTCATCTTTGAGAATGCTGTGTGGAGGGTTTTTTTTAAGGAAAGGAAGGAGAGGAGAGTTCTGGGAAGGAAAGGGGTTTAAGGGGTGGGTAGGAATCTGGGGTTCAGTATGTCCTGGTCATCCGCCTCCAAGACCTAGACAAACCTCACCCCATGAACCCGGGCACCCCTGCTAAATCACCAAACGTAGCGAACCACTTGGGGTGACCTATGGCAGAGGTGTTGGTTATCCAATAAAGGTTCCCGGGGCGGCGGTACCCATTCCCGCCTCCCAAAAAATAGTAATTTTTGTACACAATTTGCTTTTTTTAATGTTCAAAAATCTCAATAAAAATGAAGGTATTTTTATCTCTATTTATTTTTATTACGTATAATTACAAAAATATCAAAAACTAAAAATCTGTCTTCTAACTTATATGTAAACTGAGTTGCATACAAAGTTTGTATGCGTCTCAGTAACATTCTATTGGCGTATTAATCTGTCAAAAAGGACTTCGTGTTTGGAACAAGGTATATTCAATAATCATAGACAATTGGGAACCAACACAATTGGATTCTAGTGACTTTAAAAACATAAATTTAAAAAAATATCGTTTTTGATACAATTTTCGATAATGGATATTTTGTATCGATATATCGGATCAAAATATATCGGCTAAAAATATCGATATTTTGAATTAAAAATATCGATATATCGATATTTTTTCAACAAGCCTACTCCGCCTCCTCCACCTTCACTATCCCCACTGCAGCCCCCCCCCCCCCCCACCTCACCAACCCTCCATACCCGTTACATTCATTTTTCAAACAGCTCGCGTGCCACCTATTAAAGCGTAACAATCAAACAAACGCAGTTTCGCATTTATAATAAGTATAGATTAATTTTAACTATCAAAGGGATCTCCATAGTAACCTAAACAAATAACAAAATGACAGCACACGTCAAATAATTACTTGTAGTTACCAAGCAACGCTTTGCTTTTCGTCTGGACAATAAACGTATAATAAATAATTTCATTACGCCAGAACTTATTCATAACGCTTACCAATATGTGCAGTCTATATTACTCGCAAATAATGTAGCTTTCTATTAGTGAAAGAATTTTTTAAGTCCATTCAGTATTTTTTGCGTGAAAGAGTAACAAACATACATCCATACAAACTTTCGCCTTTCAATAGGATTATTATTGCACCATAGTCTATAATCTATATTCTACTTGACTCATTTCCACAAGCCATTACAATAAGGAATTTTATATTATTGAATGCGTCAAGAGCTCGATGATTAAATAATGACTACTTACGCACGTGTGCGATTTAACAGTCAGGTAAGCCTCACACGTCATACATATGTCTGCTATTGTTATACATACATATCCTGAAAAAATGCTTATGGGTCCGAGTGGTTAAAAACAAAAATTGGTACCATGACAATTGATCCCCAATAATTCGTCCCATTCAATTGATACCACGAAAGGTCAATCACTCTATCAGATGATCCCTCAAACAACTGGACAATTAATCCCCCAAAAATTCTTCAATAATAATTCGCCCATTCCAGCATCCGTGGATGTTATTAATATATAACCTTCTTCCAATAGAAATTGTACAAAGAACAATTATTAAAATTATATTAAAAAAATCCTTAGACTACCCAACAGAACGCCTGTTTGAAGAATTTCAAGTACCCACATTTAAAGATTTATATATTAAAAATTCAGTAATTCAAATAATAAAAGAAAAAGATAAATATCCATTTTTAAATGAAAACAGAACTCGACTTAAACATGTTTTTCTATGCCCAAAACTAAATACGTCTTTTGCACAGCATCATTATACTTATCAGGGAAGAACTTTTTTCAATCGTCTACCAGAGGAAATCAGAAGCATCAATGATAAGGCCCGAATGCTGCTCTCTGTCAAGAGACATTTTAAAGATGTTCTTAAGAAAAGAACTACTGTCAACTAATCTTACAAATATCTTAGTTCTCCATAACATTCTTTCTTTAAAAAAAAAAAAACACACACACACCATTATCAAATAAATACTGCAGCTCACATATATTTATGTACAATTAATTATTTAAGTACTAACTTATACCTAACTAATAACTAATAGCATTTATGTACACTCCCCTTCCATACACAAGCAAATGCTTTTAATGGAAGGGTAGTAAAAAAAAACCTGTAAAAAAAATATTTAGTTGTAAAATTGTAATTATAATAAATGTTTCAATAAATAATAATAAAAAAAAATAATACTTAACCACTCAGGCCTCGGGAATATTTTTACGGAACGTCAAAATATTTCGGCGTTGCAATAAAATCCAAATAAATGGAGAATTTCTAAACGCAGCTGAAAACTAAAAACAAGGAAATGATATTATAAATGCTTTCAAATTTTATAATTTGAAAGGGCATATAATTTTTTTATTGCAAACCTAAAAAAGCTTTAAAAATGGCTCACCTTACATTTTTTCTCATTAAAATTACTGATAAAGAAAAAAATAAAAACGCTTACACAATTTATTTTTAAGTTAAATAATATTACAAACGTTATCGTCACCTCACTTTTTAGTCGTTCCATGTACAAATAATTCATAAATAAATTCCAAAGTTTCATAAAATTATTTCCAACTAGCTTGTTCCCGGCATGCGTTGCAAAGCCATATTCAAAGAAATAAATTGTTTCTCCTGCATGTCCTTTCACGTGCGTCCCCGTTCCCCTCCCGCATTCCCCGCCTACACTCACCCACGTCCCACTCCCCCGTCCCGCCAATCCCCCTCCCGCGTTCCATATATTCAGTCCCAGTACATTCCGTTTTCAAACAACTCGCTTGCCACGTATCACAATTTTTTTATTCAAACTTTCATTTTTCATATATTACAAATATTCATTTTGTATATTATAAGAATCAGTGAAATCTGGTACCTAACAAAGGTACCTATTTAAAATATGTATAATTTTAAAAATCCACAGACAATTTTTGTGTTACAAAAATAAACAGCTGACTGCTAAATTCAATTTCATCAAAAGCGCGAACTGTCAAACGTGCGAAGTTAAAATTGTCGTTAAGTTTTCTGAAATTATCCAATTTTCTGTGCAATTTTCTTAATTTTTCTTTTCGTCAGAACCTTCTACAAAGTATTAGAAAACTTTAAAAAAAAGATGAATGTAAGTCGTTCTGAAGTTATGGCGTGACCAAGGGAAACGGGGATTCATTTTTATATATATAGATTTCGATTCGAAACTTTGGTTTCGTAAAATCGACAATTCGTTCCAGTCAATTAATCTCACGATCACTCTGTCAGTTAATCCGTCGGACAATTAATCCCACAAAAATTCTCAAGAATATTCGTCCATTCCAGCAACCGTGAATGTGATTGTACAATTTTATAATTGAATGGTATAGTTAGTTACCCCCTCTATCTGTCTTAATCTGCCTAATTTACCGACAGGCATTATGTCGATAATGCAGGTTTCTATTGTGCATCCTGATGGTATGCTGATGGCGCTTGTGCTGAAACCGTCAGTATATAAATAAAAAAAGGCTGGTTCCTGTAGATTCATTATCTTTTTATTGCTAGTAATCGATCAATAAACAAAGGCTATTTTGCCTTTAGTTATATTGAACGGGGCTGTCCCGGCTTACAGGCTATACACTGTACAGGCTAATTGTCGGATGTTAAAGTGTCCAGTCATGTTTTAACCGAAAAGTTGTACATAAATAACACAGGTAATTTTCCGTTCGAGTGTTTAAATGAAGAAAAGAAGGGACCCCTACCAACTCCTAAGAATTATAAATATATAATATTTACACAGGGCGGGAGAAAATTTGTAATTTTTAAAAATATTCCTCTCGGGAAAAATTACAGTAAAAATATTCTTAACTAGCTTTTTACCTGCGGCTTCACTCGCATGGTATTGGGGAGAAATTACTGTACAAAGAAATATTTTTTCCGGATTAAAAGTATCCTATCACACTTCCCAGTCCTCCTTGATCGGTGGCTCCGTTGTGATATGCAAGAACAGGGTGGCCACAAAAAACGGATTTCAAAATTCCCTGATGATTCTTCAGGGCAGTTTCTACATTTTTCTATTTCTTTGCATCACAATAATCCATTAAAAACAAAATACACTTGTTACAAATTTATGATATTTCACCTGAAGACTTTTTTCAAGCTTTTGAAACGATAGATAGAGATATAATCATTAAAAAAACTATCTAAAATGGAATAAAAGGAAAGGCATTGAAACGGTTCAAGAATTATTTAACTAATAGATATCAAACCACAAAAGTGGGTGAGACAATATCCGAACCAATGAATGAAGATTACACTGGGAGTACCACAAGGGTCTGCTCTCGGACCTATTCTTTTTATAATGTACATTAATGATGTGGTAAAAGTATTGAAACATTGTAAAAAAAGATTATTTGCAGAAGACGCATTGATACGAGGATTGTCCCAAAAGTACCCGACCTGACGTACTTCTGGTGGTTGTTGCTTTAAAAAAAAAATTATGATAGAAAGTACCAACCTTATAAGGCTTAAGTTTCAAGTTTCAAGGCGCTACGTTGTTTAGTGTTTTTTGGCAGCCATCAATAGCGAACCCTCTCAGTTAATTTGTAAACATGGAAAAAATGGTCATTTTTATGTGATACAAAACTTTCATTTTAAATGTCTAAGTCCAACCAATATCGAAGCCGAGTTTAGATTCTACTCTGGGGGCGTCTGCTTCTTCATTTACAACAATAAAATATTGGGTGGCAGAGTTTAAACTAGGACGTACGAGCTGCCGAGACGAACAACTCAGTGGTCGAACAAATGAGGTGACCACGCCAGAAAAGGGTAAAGAAAATCCACAAAATGGTATTGAATGACCATCGATTGAAAATGCACGAGCTAGCAGACACAGTAGGCATTTCAAAAAGTGCTGGAGATCGCATGTTGACTGAAAATTTGTACATGATAAAGCTGTGCGCAAGATGGCTGCCGCGTTTGCTCACAATGGCCAAAAACAGCGTCGTGAGGATGTTTCGATCGAGTGTTTGGCGATGTTTCACAGCAATAAAGCCGAGTTTTTGCATAGATTCATAACCATGAGTCGTCACTTCACACCTGAGATGAAGGAACAATAAAAAAAATGGACTAAAAGGGGAGAATCGGCTGCAAAAAGGCAAAGACAGTTCCATCAGCAGGCAAGGTCATGGCATCAGTTTTTTGGGATGCTCATGGGATAATTTTTATTGATTATCTTCAAAAAGAAAAAAAACAATCAACGGCGAGTAATATGCAAACTTATTGGAGCATTTGAGTGATGACATTGTTGTATTTGGCGAAAAAGAAAGTGTTGTTTCATCAGCAGAATGCACCAGTTCAGACATCCGTTATCCCGATGGCCAAAATCAATGAATTAAAGTTCGAATTGATTCCTCACGCACTCTATTCGCCAGATTTAACCCTCTCGCATTATTTTATTTTTCCAAACTTGAAAAAATGTCTCGGTGGTAAAAGATTTGCCAACAATGAAGAGTTAGAATCTGCAGTAGATGGCTATTTTGAGGTGCTCGACGGTTCTCACTATAAACAGGGTATCGAAACTATTGAACAACGCTGGGAAAAGTGTGTCGACCTGAAAGGAGACCATGTTCAAAAAACACAAAAAATTTTCCCAAATTTTTTGTGTTTTCTTCGTTAGGAGAAGATTATGAACTCAAAATGAATCATTTAAATGAAGACCTACATAATATACCAATATGGCTGAAGAAAAATAAACTAAAATTGAATGTAAACAAAACTAAATTTATGAACATTGGAAAACGAATAACGCAAACAAAAAAAGACATATTGATAGACGGTGAAGTTTTGAAAGAAGTATTTGAAATTAAATATTTGGGAGTAATAATTGACTCTAAATTGACTTTCGCTCAAAATACAAAACCAATTACTAAAAAGATTTCGAAAAAAATTTCGCTGTTGGGAAGAATAAGAAGATTCCTTGTCACAGTCTCCAGTAAAAATGTGTACAACGCAATCATTATACCACACATAAATAACTGTAGCAACAAATGACAATTCTACAAAAAAGAGCTATGAGAACTATATTGAAGAAAAATAAGTACATTTCAGTCAAAAAATGTTGAAAGAGTTAAATATCTTTTCATTTAAACAAATTATTTGCTTCAATACTATATTGTTAATCTACAAAATAATCAATGACCATTCGTCTATTTTAATTCCTAAGAAAAATTGATAAACTACAAAGCAAACATACACATGAGACGAGGAAAAGAAATGAACTAAGACTCCCCTTCATGTACGGAGCATTGAAGATATTTGGAGAATTACCGGAATAAATAAAATTGGAAGGGAGCATAAAGGCATTTAAAATTAAATTGCGAAGATATGTGATTGATTTGGTATAGATGTGTTATTTTAAGTGTATGTATACACAAATAAGGATTGTATTAGGACATAGATAACCATGTACCTATTTAAAATACCGCAATAAAACAATAATAAAAAACTTTGGGGTTTCACAAATCGCAAAATAACGAATTTAGTTTAATTTTTGGAATTCCCTGATATTATAGATTTTTTTTGAAATTCCCTGACATTTCCCTGATAATTCAAGGTTCGGTAAAATTCCCTGATAATTCCAGGTTTTCCAGGTCTGTGGCCACCCTGAAGAAGGACAAACAAACAAACACACTTTGGCATTTATAATAAGTATTAGTTAGGATTAGGATAGTTAGGATTATCTGGAATTATAATATAAAACAAGTACTGTACAATTGACTAACACATTGACAGTATTTTGTTGGCTGAAAGAAAAAAAAACTATTTCGGATTTTTTGTATTTTGTACCTACATACTGTGTGGTTCAAATTCAATACCTAATATTTTTACTTTGTATTTATTTTTGTTTAAGTGTTTTAAACAGTAGTTTCCTGCACTATTTACTAGTATAATTTCGTTAATATTGTTATATATATGTATGTAAAAGCCTAAATAGGTGTAAATAAATAAATATTAGTAATAAATAGCCAATCTTGTAAAACCTATGTAGATGCATGGGTGCCGGTTTTATTCTGCCAAGAGGGGACAGTGATTTACCGTCCGACTTTATCAAAATACTACGACGTTTCTGGAACACTGAATTATGCGGACACATACATACAATACGAAACCGGTGCGTATTTCCGGCACCCTTTGTTACCCATTTTTCAGTGAAATATTTCAGTTTTCAGCAATACCAACATACTTAAGTACATATTTACGTATTGTAGAAGATTGATTATTTCAGTTTTTTTATTATTACTTTTAGACGGCGAATTTGTATTACAACGAGGGTAGGTTGAAAGGTAATGCACACATGTTTGTACAGCGCGAACAAAATAACCTTCCGAAGCGTGCCAGTTGGAAGTGACAATCCCCCTCTACATGCTTGCGCAGATAGTTGAATTCATCCAGTATATTATAAGTGGAAGTATGGAGATATGTTCTAGTGCCATGTCAACGCGAGTTAAACAGCTATCGAATTTTTTAAAAAGTGACTCCTACTGAGATTTATCGTCGTTTCTGGGAGGCCGCTTGTCACCCGGTGGCCACGAAAGTTATTAAAAAGAACATTATTTAAATTGCCTGGCCTTCCAAAAGTTGGGATGTTTATAGTGACGACGCTGATAAAAGGTCTTTTGTTTCTGATCGATGGTTAATAAGATTTCGTGTTTGCGAGCCAGAAACAGCCATAAGTGTTGAAAAAACACGCAGCGGTCGTCCGATCACTGCAACAGATGATAAACATCGCAAACTCGTAGACGATTTGATTTTAAATGACCAGCGAATCATTCAAAAGCGTATCACAAACCTTTTTGAAATATTCAAGGAACGTGTCAACTCATAGACGAAAACAGACCACACACCTCGCGCGCAACTGCAGAGGCTCTGCGAAACCTGAAGTTTGAACCCATTCCACACCCTCCTTACTCCCCCGAACTTGCGCCTTGCGATTTTTTATTTTTTCCTCTACTCAAGAGAGACCTTAAGGGTAATCATTACACCTGAAGGCAGCTATTAAATCCGGGATTCGAGAAAAGTCGGAGGAATTTTTCAGTGACGGGATGAAAAAAACTTGTTACACGTTGGGAGAAATGTGTAGCCTTACCGGTGATTATTTTTTAAATTTACACACAGACGAAATGCATAACGGTTGAGCTAAAACATGACTTCACTAGTCAAATATTGTCAGGTTATTAATATAATAGGAATATTTTTCTTTTTTTCAATTCGACATTTTTCGAAAGATTTTTCGTTTGAAAATTCAACAAATCTGCCAACGACCTATGATATATAACCTTATTATTATTATAAAATTTATAACATGTGTTTACTAGATAAAAAAAAAACAATCCTTCGAAATGAATTTATAATTTTTTGTGGAAAAGAGTCAATACGTCTAAAATTTGATTTAAAAATGACATATTTCCGGTTTTCTCTGGATATATACCCTCTTAAGCCCTTAAATGTTGCTGGTCAGTAAACTTGCCACTTATCTATGAAATCCCAAAATTGTGCCCTATAAAGGGTTTATTTGACGATGAAATTTTGAATTTCATAAACTTGATCGGTCCATACATACTCGTATTTTTGGAAATGTGGAATTCAGTAATGCCATATTTCTAATTAAAATTTGTTTTTCGAAAATATCGATATAATTAATGTATGATTTATTGTTATTTAACCAACGAAAATAAATTAACAATTAAATTTCATCAATAATTTCAAATTAACTTTGTGACAGTATTTTAATTAATTGTAAATAGTAAACCTTGTTTACGCTTCTAATTGATGAAAAAATTTCATCGTGTTTCATCACCAATTTGGGAGGCGGGTATGGGTACCGCTGCCTCGGGAACCATTTATTGGATAACCAACACCTCTGCCATAAATCACCCCAAGTGGTTCGCTACGTTTGATGACTCAGCAGGGGTGCCCGGGTTCATGGGGTGAGATTTGTCCGGGTATTGGCGGCGGAAGTGTCTCACTGACCCCCAGATTCCAACCAACCCCAATAACCTTTTTCCTTCCCAGAACCTTCTCTCCCTCCTTTCCTAAAAATACCCTCAACACAGCATCCCCAAATATGAATTTTATAGGACTCTTTTAGACTATTTAGGACTATGTTTATATTTTTCGGTAAGATATTATGAAGTAATTTTAGGCGATATAATTTACCAGTGCTGTACACGAACACACTGTTCAACCAGCCGCCCTTGTCTGAAACGTGCCGCAAATATGCCATTTATTATTTTAAATTATTAAATTTCGAAAACACAAATCAATCAAAATAAAATTTACTTGCGTACGCCGGGGTTTGAACCCACGTCCTCCGGATCGCTAGCCGAGAACCTTATCTAGTTGTAATGTACATTTAAAATTAAAAAAATTACAGGAGGAGCTAGCAGGGGAATTGAACTCCTTGAACCCAAGACGCCCGGGTTGCACCCGACGCATTTGCTTACTCAGCTACTTAGAAATAAATAATTAATAAATAAATAAAAAAGTTTATTCATCAATAGATTTTTTTTACAATACACATTTTTTTTCTTTTATCATTGATTCTATTGATGAAAAGGTCACTGTTCAGCTATCAGGATTTCTCCTGGAAAGCAGCTGGTTTTCAGCAGTGCCTACTAAATACTAATACTTGTCATTCGGCGTGCGCTTCGTTAAATGGTTCAAAGACTCAATATTGTTGCTTTTAGAGCAAATCATCAAGTGATTGGCGCCGTTACAGAAGTGAACCTTAACAATTAGAGTCAATTCAGCATCATCGCATCACATTCGTCAAAAATCATCCATTAAACTGAATGTGGTGTTTTGACATTTTTACGCGCGGTGTTTGGACTGTCAAATACTGCTTCTGGCGGTATCAGACCAATCATTCGGACGAATGTTCACTCAAGTGAAGTTCATTTTTATTAATAAATGATATAGAAATTAACGCCCATCCGTTCTTTTCCCACTACGATGTCGTCGAACAAGTCGTGTGCTTTGTAATTCGTTTGATTAATTTCATCGTTAATTTCATCGAACGATTGACGTCGACTGTGTTGAGTGCGACAATGGATTTTAAACCTTAAAATCAGAGGATTTTAACCCTTAAAATCAAATTTGTACCAGCTCACGTAAGACTCTTGTAAAATCTAAACGTTGTTAGAAAGAGAAAACTTTACGCTTTATACTCAAATCAATGAATTTAAACGATGAATAATTTAAAAGTGTGCCTCTATGAAACCAAAGTTTCCGATAGCAATTTGAGAAAAGTGTACAAAATTTGGAGAAATTAATTTTTTTTATAAAACGACAAAACTGTGAGGTGATAACAACGTTTAAAAGACATTTGCCTAATAAAATGTCTGTGGGTTTTTATTTTTTTTTCGTAATCAGTCATTTTAGATAGAAAATGATAAGGTAAGCCATATTTTTAAAACTTTTTTATGTTTGTACTAAAAATTTTAAGAATTCAAAAATTATATTTTTATTTCTAATAATAACATTTGTAAACGTATTTCATCACCTTTCAAAAACAGTTTTTAGTTTTCGGATATGTTCAGAAATATTCCTATTTATTTGAATTTCATTGCAAAGAGAAAATATTTTTACCTTCTGGCAAATACGCCCAATTCTACGAGAGTTAAGGACAAATATGTCGGGAGCTTCATATAATGAAACATTAAAATAAAATGAGCGTGCGTATAAAATGTTCATTCCTTGTTTTTATCATTTTTCCTTCATTCCGAGCGCGAGTGAAAGATGCAGAATGTCAAAAACCAACATCGGTGTATCGGTTCACAATTGAACTCATTCGGCACTTTTGTTTCATTTTGTGTTTAGACCTTTCACTTCAAGTAAAAGAGGCAAAATGAATGACATAACTGAACGAAAAGTGAACCGTCTGAATTCAACTTGACTGTCAAGTGCTGTTGACGTATGCACTGAATAGATTAACAGATAGAAATGCATTTTGGGCGTTTCAGTGTGTCCGAAGTCTGAAGTAAGCTTAATAATTTTTCCTTAGTTCTGGAGAAATTGATTTTTCATATATCGAAATTCTTTCTTAAACAAATAGGTATTGGTATCGTAACTAAAATTGACCCGAACACAGAACTCACATAGAAGCATTTATAAAAGCACGTTTCGAACTTTTTATTCGAATTCACTAAATAAAAAAATATTAGTCATCAAGATACTTTTTAATATCAAAATTAGTAATTTTGGTCGTCCGTGCGTGGTTGCTTTTCCCAGTGAAAGCTGGTACAATGTACTCAAATTTGCTTTGAATTTTTAAGTGTCATTTTCAAAATGGGAATCAGTTGTGTGAAAAATTCAGACAAGCTGTTAAGTACCTACCTAAAATGTAATACTTTATTATTTAAAAAGTAAGAACTGCGTTGTCAAGAATCTATAAATCAGTCCATCCAGTATTTTTTCACGCTATGCGCTAGTACCTAATGTTGAGTATACATTTTTTTTACATGAATACCGGACAAGAGTCCCAACTGCTCCTGTCTGGAGCCAGTATGGGGTATGTTGTGAGGCTGAATGTAGTAGGGAGGGGAAGGAGTTAGGGAAGAGGAAGGTGGAAAGTATCTGGCTATTCAGATCTGGTCACCAAACACGGCTAAAGTCATTTCAAGCAACGTTTCAATTCTGAATGGTGGTCTTAGACCAGGGCGATACTGAGAGTATCTTCCACTCTGGAACGCGCCGCAAATATACTATATTATATTATTTTAAATGAATAAATTGTGAAATAACACAAATTAATCAAATAAAATTTATTTGCCACGCCGGGATGCCATCTCGCGACCTTCGGAGTGCTAGTCAAGAGCCTTACCGCTGGACTACGCCGGCCGTCACATACATGCACCAAAATGAACCCACGTGTTTATACGCAGCATAATAACAAAACGAAATACTGTTTCTCGGTGACGATTGGCAAAGACATCAATGTCGGAAGCTTCTCGGAAGTCAATATCCTCGTTGGGTCAACTCTAAATGTGCGATATAAATTCAATTTCATTGGCTTGTTTGAGCTTAGGAGTCGAAAGGACTTATATAAATTGGCGACATCGGTGCAGATATATCACACTTCTAGAGATTATCTATTCAGTAATGCGTGCTAACAGTTTAGTGAACAAGGCGCAGTGGTATTGTGTTGAATGTGTTGAGGCTTGAGAAATAATTAAAACTGTTCCGTTTGATAACACGATGCGCTGCCGGCACTAATTGAACAATTAAAATTCATTGTTTGAACGTGGTTTGAAATATGTTAAGCAAGCAAAAGCAAACAAAAAATCAGTTTGAACAAAATAAAGTGTGAAAATTCACAAAGGGGGTGTAAATTTAATACGTCCGATGCAACCATTAACAATTTTGGACGAAATCTGCGCTCTTACGCGGAGGACGCAACAGTACGGCATTTAAAAAAAAACTATGAATATCGTTAAAAATGTGTGGAAGATTTAAGGATTACTTTTCTGATTTTGATCATCGTACGTAAAATAAAATAAAAATGTAATTTTAATATTTTCATTCATAAATATTGATTTTAAAAACGAACTAAAACCGCACATTGGTCTCTAATTGGAATTGGGCTGAAAAAAGGTGTCGTGTATTGTTCTATTTGAAACAGGTTCAGGAATTTTAGGCTAAATGTTCAAATATTCACTTTACCCGATTTTCAAAAACTGTAGGTACATTTTGGCGTATTTCATAAAATTAAAAAATTGTAGTATTGCTTGTAGTTAGCAGACGACAAAGTGATATCCAGCGTCATTTTTTTTAGTGCTGAATCTTAAAAAGTGTTTTAAAAAATAACTAGAAATCCTTCTCGCACGTTAAAAAAATCAAGCAATAGTAAAGTTAGTTTATAAATTAAAAATAATAATAATTAATATTTGAAAAGTTTAAGTATTTCCCCAATAAATGTAGTCATAATTTGTCTCGACGCCACCTAGCGAGGGATTTAACACCTACAATGTCTCTCTCGCAAAAATAAAGTTGGTTGTTTTCAGGTGGAAAAAATATAATAAGCAGTAATTGTTGAATGAAACACTAGTATATATTGAATTATTTGGCGGGTATTTGATAAGCCCCCATAGCTCAGTGGTCAAGAGCAGCTGACCGGCAATCAGAAGGACACGGGTTCAAGTCCCGTTGGCGGCAAGTATCTTTTCTCGGAAGATTTTTCAATGTTGATGAGTGTTTCAGGCTGATAATTATTGCTTATAATAATCAATACAAAAGTATTTAAGAAAAAAAATTCGCGTAAAGCAACTGTAAGACCGTTTTTTATTATGGTTTGGGCTCTTTTCGCGGGAGATTCCAGAATTCAGGGCACGCCTCGGCGCGGCAGCTCTCTTGCAATTCCGACCCTCATTTGAAAGCAATCAACATTTAAAGCGGGAAAACGCCCGAGCCCCACAATAATATATGTATACGAGGGAATTTGCGCTGAGAGCGTTATTTTAAAAGAGGCGATAAAACAATTACTTAGTAACACTAGAGATTAAAATAAACGTTTTTGTAGTTGTTGAAGTTTTAAAAACTTAAATGAAACAATGCAACTTTGTATAAACCACTTATAAAATGTGCAAATCCGACCGGTTTCGGAACAAACGTTCCTTCGTCAGGGAAAGCTTATACTAATTTGACAGTTTAGAACAATGTTTTATTAGGGTAGGGGTGGAGCCGTTTCTATTTTTATATTTATCTCCACCCCTACCCTAATAAAACATTGTTCTAAACTGTCAAATTAGTATAAGCTTTCCCTGACGAAGGAACGTTTGTTCCGAAACCGGTCGGATTTGCACATTTTATAAGTGGTTTATACAAAGTTGCATTGTTTCATTTTATTATAATGGATAACCACAAAGTAATAGCTACATTCAAAAATATTTTAAAAACTTATTTAAGTATAGCCCGGATACATTAAATTTACAGAACCTAAAAGATATTTCGATTGAAATAATATTTCTAGTGCTCCTTCTTGTCTGATTGTTTTTTTTCTTCCTCTTGTTTTTTTTATATTGACTCCACACAGGAGCCCCTGAGGAAATAATTCCCCTCAGGGCCCATGTCATCTTTGGGGATTGTGTGGAGGGTTTTTTTAGAAAAGAAAGGAGAGGAAGTTCTGGGAAGGAAAGGGCTATGAAGGGTGGATATGAATCTAGCAGTGTGTCCAGGAGATACGGAGGTATGGATCCATCCCTCCCACTGCGGTGCAAGGCGATGTTCTGAGAGAGTACGGCTGAAGAAGTCAAAGGGACTCCCTCAATTATTCTCTACCGATCCGGCGTGTCATGCAGCTGGTGCGCAGACGAGTCCGCCGCCAAGACGCGGACAAACCACACCCCATGAACCTCAATATTTCTCTAAATCTACGATTTATTTATCCAGTTGTCCCATGCACAATAAATAATAAAAATATCCGTAATTACTTATGAAAAATCTGTTTTCTATTAAACTATCTTCTACAACTAAGTCTCTCTAGTATGCCGCTATTTATAAGAAAAGAGTTTTTCGAAATCCTCCGCCATTTATTGGATAATCAACACCTCCGTAAGTCACTTCAAGTGGTTCGCTACGTTTGGTGACTTAGCAGAGGTGCCCGGATTCAAGGGTTGAGGTTTGTCCGAGTCTTGGCGGCGGAAGCGTTTGCATGGCTGCTGCGTGGCGGGCCGGGTCGAGAGAAACTAATTGAGAGATGCTTTTTGACCTCTCTAGCCGGATTATCTCGACCCATTGCCTTGCACCGCAGTTGGAGGGATGAATTCACATGTCCGTCACTCCTTGACATAGTGACGCCTAGATTCCTACACACCACTCATACCTTTTTCTTCTCCTTCCTTTCCTTAAAAAGACCCCCCACACAGAATCCCCTAAGACAACATAAGCTCTGATGGAAATTACTTTCCTCAGGGCCTCCTGTGTGGAGCTAAACTAAAAAAGTAAATATTAAATTCACTTCACCCGCCCGCCCGGAAAAGATATTTTTCTTTTCATAAATTGTTTAATTTTCTATCATAAGTTGAAATTTTTGAAATTGTTATGAGCGTAAGTATCCCCGTAAGAAAAATAATACTGCTTTTCTGAGTGTTAATTCATAATTAATTTATCCAGATGTTCATAGTTCAGATCAGTACGATTTATTGACAACACAATATTATTGAATAATACACAAAATTTTGAGAATCGTCGAATCAAGCAAATCACCAAAGCAAATATGGGAATATTAATTCCTGCTACGCAACAGAATTCAGGCCTCAAATTTCGTCAACGGAATCACTCGTTTTCAATATCGTACCCCGCTTACAAATGGACGGAAATAGATTTTCCGGTGAAACGGAATGGTCTTCCCAGTTTCCCCGCTTTGCCTATTTTACATCTGCCGGGAGCTCCGGGCGTCCCATACATTTACCCTTATACAACAATGCCTAGTTATTGCTCTCCAAGTTTCACACTGCGGAGGTACGTGGCAGGACCTTGGGGAATATATTACGGTGGAAGAATTACGCGAGGGAAACAGTTTTGTGTTTCAAACAAGTTTCTGGAGAAGGTATCAACTATATTTGAATACCTTGAAACAGCGAATACAATGTGTTTGGAAATTGATACGCAAACCAGTTGAATAATAAGGATAAATTCGATTAAAAAACCACTTTTTACTACAAGCGAGCTTTCAATTGTCACCAGTGGCGGTCCTTCCATTCTATTGTTGAGCTAATTATCTAATGTATCACTTGCAGTCATGATCTCAACCTTGGATTACGAATGCGAATGGTCAGATGCTACGTGTTTTCGATATTATTTTATGGAATGGAAGCATGGAAGCTTACTGAAGAACTAATTAGGCCACTTGAGGCATTCGAGATGTGGATCTACAGAAGAATACTTAAAATAAACTGGATGGACAGGGTTACGAATGAAGATGTTATGGTTCGGATGAATAAAGAAAAAGAATTTATTAAAACTATAAAAATCCGAAAACTTCAATATCTTGGACATGTGATGAGACATCCAGAGATGTATGAGATCTTGTATCTCATAATGCAGGGAAAGATTGCCGGAAGACGGGGGAAGAAAGAGAATCTCGTGGCTAAAAACCTGAGACAGTAGTTTGGCCAGTCTACTGTAGAGCTGTTCCGGGCCACAGTAAACAAAATCCGCAGAGCCAACATGATAGCTAACGTCCGCTGAACGGACAGGACACAAGAAGAAGAAGAATCACTTGAGTCACTTTTCGTGTATCTTGCATATCTTTAGATTTTTTTCTCATGTATTTTGCAAAGGCATTTGACCGAGTAGATCACGACGTTCTATTAAGAAAGATGCACAAAATAGGTTTTAATCAACCCTTACTGATATTTTTTGCGTCATATTTAAAAGATAGAAGCCAGTATGTAAATGTAAATGGATACGACTCCCATGAGTTCGTAGCTCTGTCAGGAATTCCTCAAGGATCGAATCTAGGTCCCATGTTATTCCTTATTCTAATAGATGACATTCAGGACTGCATACGTCATAGCTCATGTCTCCTATTCGCGGATGACATGAAACTGATGATGGAAATCGAATCAGATGACGATTATTCCAAACTGCAGGCAGACCTCGATTCAATCATGAAATGGTCGTTAGAAAATAAACTTAATTTCAATATAAAAAAAATGCGTCGTTATGACTTATAGTCGTTCACAAAATCCGTTATTATACCCGTATAGAATGAATGGAGAAATACTAACACGCGTAAATATCATCAAGGATCTTGGGGTGACCTTTGATCCCGGGCTAACATTTTCAAATCATATAGTGCAGCTTACTTCGGCTTGCTCCAAAATGCTTGGTTTTGTAATTAGAACTTGCAAACAATTCAGTAACGTAGAAGCAATGACCGCCATGTTCAACGGAGTGGTCAGAAGCAAGCTGGAGTAAGCTGGTACTGTCTGGATACCATATCAACTTAAATACATAAATATGATTGAACAAATTTAAAAAAAAAATTCTAAGGTATGTTTAGATGCGATCTTACGGAATATATCCGAAATTCATGCATCACGTGGAACTGCTAAAGGAGACAAATTATCAAAGCCTAGAGACCAGGCGTAATGCCGGACTCATGGTATTCGAATTAAAGTTAATAAAAAACCTTATTGATTCTCCATATCTCCTGTCATGCTGTGGCTTATTCGCTCCTGCCAAATACTGTCGAACTCGTAGCCACGCCCTATTCCACATACCGCAGGGTCGGACAGATGTCATGGCTCAACACAGCATGACAAGAGGTATGGCATTGCTTAATGCCCTACCAGCGGATATAGATGTGTTCGATATCACCGTACCATGTTTTAAAAAAACTATATACATGTATTGTTAGTTATAAGAAAATTAAAATTGTACCGTAATTGGACTCACCTGTCTGTCGTACAATAATAAAAAAAAAAAATAAAAAAAAGTGAGAACATAGTATACAGAGATAAATAAATAGAACGTAACACATTGAAAAAAAAAACAGCACATCTATTATTTTCATATTCGTAGTTCCACTTTGACTTGACCATAATTATTCCACTCAAGTTCCAAAGTATAAAACTTCTCCCATTTCCATTCAAGTCGTGCCGCTTTGCGCCACCTGCAAAGTTTGTCTAAAAAACCAACTGCCAACTTGCTCCGGCAATACGTAATAAAAATGCCAAAACTTTTCCCAATTCAGTGATAACTTTAAGGATTTGATATTTGCCCCAAGGTACAACAGTCCTCGACAAAAATATACAAACAAAAATATACAAATAACCCCTAGAGCAATTTTGGTAGATATTTCTCCTAGTGAACACTGTAGTCTTTTTGGGAGATCTGTGCCAATGTTTATGCAGCTCACTGTACTGTACAAACTGTACATCCTCCACATTAATGAAATAAGTATTTACATATAAATATGTGTACATCCCAAAATAGCAGCATTTCAAGTTGAAACATCTCAGAGCTAAACACTTATTGCCGTTTTATGCTAAATTCTCCTATTTCTCCCCATTCCTATACTAAAATATGTAAATTTGAGTATAAAACAATAAGCATGTGTACTGCTTTTTAATCCCTCCTTCGTGGGCAGGGTCTGTAATGGGGTCCACATCTGAATTCAATCAAAATGAATTCCATACTTTCTCAAGAATTAATTTTAAAAAGGTCATGTACAGTTGTTTTTTTATTATTTTATATATTTCTAGATTTTGCCCACGGCTTCGCTCGCATAGTATTAGGGGGGGGGTTCCACTCCGCCTCCTCCACCTTCCCTATCCCACCCCCCCTCACCGCCCACTATACCCGTTACATTCATTTTTCAAACAACTCGGGTGCCACCTATTAAAGCGTAACAATCAATACGCAGTTCCGGAATTGTAATATTAGTGTAGATTAGTATAATTTTAACTATCAAAGGGATCTCCATAGTAACCTAAACAAATAACAAAATGACAGCGCAAGTTAAATAATTACTTATAGTTACGAAGCAACGCTTTGCTTTTCGTCTAATTCGTAACGTCAGAGCTTATTCAGAACGCCAGAGCTTACCAATATATACAGCCTTAATATAGGCAAATAATGTAGCTTTCTGTTAGCGAAAGAATTTTTAAAGTCCATTCAGTATTTTTTGCGTGAAAGAGTAACAAACATACATCCATAAAAACAGGTAATAGGGTAATGGGATTTGACAAAATACTATGAAACGTGACAGAAACTAACGCCAATCGTTAATAATTTATATTAAGAAGAATGGCCACTCGCTGGATTGATAGCTCCTTGGATACTTGACACAAAAATTGAGGGTGCAAATTTACTAGTTATTCGTGTTTATATCTAAACCGAGGAAAGGATATAATGATGATAACTGCTCACCCTTTTACGAATTTCTTGAAATTGCAACATTATGTTGGTTAAGTCGTAATACCTATGCCAATTTCCTTCAGAAAAGTAGATGAAGCTTACCTGAAAACAAACAAAAAGAAATATATAAGTGACAGGTGAGTAGAGAGGCGTAAAAGCAGAATATTTAAACAGTCAAATTATCCTCATACATCATGGAACCCGATGACAGTTGATCATTCGACAGTTTGTTCCCCGGCATACTTATATACAATACGCTGTCGAAAATACGGTGCTTCTACTTACATAAAATATAACTAAGCGTCCCTGAAAGAGTGTGCAGAGAGGATTTACCGCCAAATAACAAAAACATATTTTCATTCAAACGCATCAATAAAAAAACAACTTGTCTATATACCGCACATACCAACGTATAAGTACAAAAAATAGGCACTGTTAATAAGTTCGTTTTATATCAATCGACCACCATAACACGGTGGTCGAAAAATCCACAAATAATGTAACCATAATAAGCAATGAATAAAGAAAAATAAAAATAAAAAAATACAACTGATTATTAAAGAAATTTTTTAAATCAACTTTAGGTTTTAAATCGGTAAATAGTTAACAAAAAATAATAATTTTGCAATAATTATAATTTTGGGGTATCAACTGTCAGGTCACTTATTTATTGATATATATTTCAACAAGTAAAGAGTTTTCTGTCCTCAATTACTATTTACATATTATATACTCCTAAGTTTACTGTATTTTAACTTCGTTCACAAAGTATTTTCGTTTAAAGGAAAACCAATTTTCGATTAAGTTACCGCTGTACAACAGGTAAATTGTTGTTCCGTATTTATAAAAAACTTTTGAAAATGAAAAAACCATGCATTTAATATGAAGATTGTATTAATGTTGTCATATTTTGTTTACTGAAAAATAAAGGACATTTCGTGACGCGTGAGTCATGGCGCGACAAAGCAAATATCAAACATCAATCAAATCCCTGCGCAGCAACGAAGGGGGTTCGCATTCAATAAACCCCCGGAAACACGAACGTCAAAATATGATACAACCATTGATATTGAATACATGGGGATGGTATGTTCCCCTATAAGTATTATCAGTGAGGGAATAAAGAAATCCAATACACCGTAAAACGATAACACCAGGCCATGGCTATTATTGAGCGATGTTTTGGAATGAAAGTTAGCCAACAGACTGGAGGACTTAATTTGTAAAAAAATATGTAGAAAAGGCAATCGAAAATTTAGATGATCTCAGAAAATCATTTAAACAAAGTAGAATCCTTACAAATATGACCCAATGTTTACTTAAATAGGGGATTAGCTCGAAAAAGTTACAAAATAAGGTTGTTCATAAAGAAGTACAAATTTTTTTTTTCAATCGCAGATAAATTAACAGGGAATTCGGGACACAATTAGCTTTTAAACGAAAGGTTTAAAATATTTAATTCTCTATTTATTGACGCCTTGAAGGACAAATGAATATAATAAGTTAGTAAGCATTATAACCGTATTAAGCAAAATATAAAGGACGTAAATAAGTATAGGTACATTAACAAGTACGTAAGAAGTTACAGCGTAATGAGTAGTAGATTTTACATATAGTTATACTTTTACAGTAAGTTGTGCAAAGGAGTGTAATAAGTAAGTTCATAACATAGTTACAGCATAATGAGTAGTTACTTTAATATTATTATCACGTTTTAAAGAAATTTTTATTTTTTTATTATTCATCTTTATTAGTTTTTGAGTTACAATTTGTTTTATTCTATGCCTGTCTCGCTAGGAGAACCTGTGTTGAGAGCAGATGCTTAGCATGATTAGTTTATAATAATAACACATACAAAGTACAAATAATAACACAATATTACAAGTAACAGTTAATCATCAACGTACCATTGAAAAAATAAATACTTATAAGTTAGTTTTGATAAAATCTTTGATGGTGGATCTTTTTGGCTGGTAATCCAGGACTTGGTGTCAGATTTATATTTAAGATACATTGTGTTTTGTCTAATTGCCAGTGGAAAGTGTATTATATAGTTTTGTTGCAAAGTATCTAAAATTTCTTTGGCCAAAGGTTGTTTTAGCAAAAGGGATAAGTAGGAGATTATGCCCTTTGGTTCTTGTATCTCGAGCAGTATGGAAATTTTTAAAGGTAGTTCTGTGTTTGAAGAGGTATGCTAATATGTTTTTGGCATAAATTTGCCTAATGTCCAAGACACAGATTCTCCTAAAGATTTCATCCGAATTGCTGGTGATCGGTAGTTTTAATATAATCTTAATAATTAGTTTCTGGGCATCGTTTGCTCCTCCCCAGGCTATAATACCGTATTCAATTAGAGATTGACATAGAGCATAGTAAATTGTTTATATGTTACTGTAAAAGCCCGTAAATAGGTAAATCTTAGGTTTTACTAGTAAATCTTAGGATTTACCAACATGAGTTGTTGGCAAATGTTAGGATTTACTGGAAAATCTTAAGATTTACCGTAGTACAGGCTTTTACAGTAACATATATAAAAGATGGCGCAAAAGTTGTCACCCGATGTTCTCTGGCTGTAATGTTTTTTTATGAATGAAAAAATTTGTTCTGCTTTCGGATTGTGTTTATTTGATGTCTTAAATTTTTTCCAGTCGAGAAAATGATATCGGCCAGTGTCCGCCGCCAGAATTGATGACCATACGGGCCCGATTTATGACATTTTCCATCGCTCTTTCAGAACTTCCGGCGATAGGTTTCTCGCATTCTTGACGGATATTCTCTTTGAAGGCTTCAAGAGTCTGAAGCTTGTTGGCATTGACTCGTGACTTCAAGAAACCCCACGGAGAATGTCTGGAACGGTTAAATCGGGCGATCTTGCCAGCCACTGTAAATCACCAAAAGCGTTTTTTCTTCGTTCTTGAGCTATGTACAGCGATTAATGTCTTGTTGACATGTATTTTTTATCAGTTTACTTCACAAATGTCAAAACAGAACTGACATTTGCAAAAAATTATGGTCATTATTAATTACGCCACCTTCTATTTTCATCTATCATGAATACAGAAGATACTCTAATATTATTCGATAATAATAACGTTTCGCCATTTTCAAATGTCACGTTTTGATAAAATATTATATCAATAATATAACATAATAATAATGATTTATGGTCTTCATTTCTTAGTAACAAATAGAGAAAATGGTGTCCTCACTGAGATCTCCCGTGGTGAGGATTTCATTTACATATTATAATTTAATTATAAGAAATTAATATATTTTTTTTTTACATGAGCTCCACACAGGAGGCCCTGAGGAAAATAATTTCCCTCAGGGCCTAAGTCATCTTTGAGAAAGCTGTGTGGAGGGTTTTTTTAAGGAAAGGAAGGAGAGGAGAGTTCTGGGAAGGAAAAGGGTTTAAGGGGTGGGTAGGAATCTGGGGTTCAGTATGTCCTGGTCATCCGCCTCCAAGACCTAGACAAACCTCACCCGATGAACCCGGGCACCCCTGCTTAAATCACCAAACGTAGCGAACCACTTGGGGTGACCTATGGCAGAGGTGTTGGTTATCCAATAAAGGTTCCCGGGGCGGCGGTACCCATTCTCGCCTCCCAAATTGCATAGAATGAATTAGACATAACATATGTATTTTTTTTAAATAATTATAAATCAAGGGTACAAAGACCGAAAATAACTCACAACTATAGAAAAAATTACTATATCGATTTATTAAGATGAAGCCGTACTAAATAATGGAAAATCATTAAAAAATCCTATGTTTTTGTTTCGAAAATTGGATCGCTTAGAAGTACCTATTATAGATGCTTCAATTAAATACTGCGTGGAGAAAGAAACTTGGCCCTTAAAAATATCGGTCAATAGGCCTATAAAAAATAAAGTATAAGGTCTATAAAAAACACTTTCACGTCCAAACTCTCCTATTTATAAACGACATGGATACTTTTCGGATATGGTTTTATTGTATAATGCGGAAAATTCAGTTTCTTTCAACTTCACAAAATAAAATAAAATATGTATTTTCGCTTTTTATTTTACAATACGACCGCTAGTCGACGAATTTGGTTTTTCAAAGTAAACCTTATACCGATTACAATAAACAATGCGTAAAAAAGGAGTTAATCTTTTTTACAGGACTTTACGAAATCAACCTGTAAAAAAATCTCAAATACCTTTTCCAACCTTTCCAAAAGCTTTTTCTCAAGTATTCTTAAACTCCTCCCATAAAGGGAGGTGATTTCCGATTTCGACGTTTTCCTGGACTATTGGATCGCCTTAAATAAACTATCATTGGTACTTGTATCTACATAAATATACTCGTATATCGCAGGCTGCGAAACGGCTCTGCCTTGTAGCACGTCAAACTGTTAAAATAAAAATATCTACAAAATAACACATTATTATCTCGTGCAGTGACTTATCTAGCGCAAACTTTATCACTGGGCGTGAGGGAATATTTGAAGGCAGGAAAACGCCTTTATTATGATCAGACCGCGTGCCGCGGCTTCGTATGAATAAGTAAATACGGTTCGAGGCTTTCGGAAAGCCTCCGAAAGACGAGCGAGGCACGTCGGGGGACAATAATGAATACCAAAGGAAACTGAACAACAAAACTAGACACGTAAGCACCAATACATATTGAAAATATGTTGCCTGTGAAAGAGCAATAAAAAAAAAAACATGGAAAGAAAAACAAAAAATGAATTCACTTTTCTTTTTGTCTAACATAAACGGATTTTTTTAAAAACATAAAAGATTTTCTACGAAAAAAACAATAAAACATGCTTGTAACTATTTTAGCATACAAAACGGAAAATATTTTTTGCAAGACAAAAGAAAAATAAATATTTTATACTTTTGATACTCTACATATTATAAATTCTGCCGCGCAATTTTTTTTATTTTAGATAAATGAAACAATTTGACTTTGTTTGAACCACTTTTATATTTGAGTAAATCCGACCGGTTTCAGAACGACCGTTCCTTCTTCAGGGCAAATGTATACTTTTTATTCTAATTTTGAGGCGCATCTTCGGACCGGTTCTAGAAAATGCATTTTGGCGCAGACGTTACAACAATGAGCTCTATACTTTGTTTAAGGAGCTAAACGTCGCAAAATTTATAAAATTGGGAAAACTTCGGTGGCTGGGTCTTGTGGAGAGAATCAAGCATTAAGTCCCTGCTGAACTCATGACCAATAGAGCGAAGGAGCCTGGGAAGACCAAGATTAAGATGGAGCGACAACGTCCTCAAGGACATATCTATCTTGGAGCTTCTAAACTGGAGAGAGCTGGCACAAAACCGAGATGAGTGGAAGAAGACTCTTGAGGAGGCCAAGACCCACCAGGGGTTGTAGAGCCAATAATGATGATGATGATAATTATAAATTCTGCAAGAACTCCGCCACATCTGTCTGTCTGTCTGTTCGCGATAAACTCAAAAACTAATGAACGGATTTTCATGCGGTTTTCACAATAGATAGAGTGATAGAGAAAGGTTTAGGTATATAATTTGTAAGGTTGTGAGTAAATTAGTTGAAATATCATCATTAGATAGTATAAAATGAAGTCGCTCAAAATGTATGTGCGCATCGATCTTTCAAACTACGCAACGGATTTTCATGCGGTTTTCACGTATAGAAAGAGTGATTCAAGAGGAAGGTTTATATGTATAATACATGCTTATTATAGTAGAGAAATTAAAATATTCCATTCAGGCAGCGGGCAGCTGGCAAGCGGCTGGTGTGGATTTTATAAAGGTTGGGTAATGGCGTTGTGTTTCGTTAGCCACAGCAACGTGTGGCCGGGTCTGCTAGTATTATATATAAAGAAGAATGTCTGTATGTGGTGGGCAAGCGGGCTGGCAAGCGGGCGGTGTGGATTTGATTTGTACGACGAGTTGATGAAATTTTGCACATTTGACCTTCAAAACAAGAGGAAGGTCACTGTCTACATTTGATTTCGAAAACTCTGTGTAAAGCGCGGGCATCAAAAAAAGCAATAAAAAAAAATAAAATAAAAAAATAAAAAAAAATGCTTTAAATCCGAAAAAAAAAAAGTTATTTTTTGGAACCATTATTTTTTATATACATCTTAGACATGTGCCCTTTCACCGTCCGTTCTATCTCCTCCCAGCACTCTTCACAAATCCCTAGACACGTCCAACCCCCACTTTAACACTCAGTAATACATTATGACCACCCATTGTTTTGTAATGTCAAGTTAGTACAGGGTGTTAATGGACGTACTTGACTTATTTTAACCAATTATTTCTTTCATTTTTTGAGTAAAAAATTTAAATTAAATTTTGATTCCCGATAACATTTTTGATGTTTTAAATAAATTATTATTAATCCAAAATTAATAAAATACTTAGTTTTGACCACTTTTACTATTTTAAAAAAAACAATTCTTACTTCATCAGTGTGTACTTATAACACGTAAAGTTTTATGTAAACAGTGATGAAGTACATTGCTTACGAAACAGATTGATTTTTAAACAATTATAGTGATTAAAATTAAGTATTTTATTAATTTTAAATTAAAATTGTGCAACAAAAAAGATTTGCTGTGTTTTAAGACAGAATTATTAATACCTCTTACAGCTCGTGTCTGCCCTGGCGAGGAAATGGTTGCGCCGAAACCAGTTAGCAGGTTGTTGTTAAATAAAGTAATGCACACAAAAAACTAAATCTTAATATATAAAAATGAATGTTTCTTTGTGTATTCCTTATGCGCTCCTAAATCATTTATCCGATTGCGATGAAACTTTGGTGAGTTGTTGTGCGCACGTCCGCGAAGGTTTCTATATAAACTGGCGAGCTTAGTCGTCATGAAATTCGTAAAATAAAATTGCAATAGGTGGCGCGCGAGTAGTTTGAAAAATGAGTGTATTTCATATGGTTTAGCGGCAGTGTCCAGGCGGGAGGGAGTGGGGTGATAGCCGGAAGGGGGATGAGGGAGGGGAAAAGGTGGGAAAAGTGGAAGGTGAATGGGGGGGAGTAACGCGTGAAGGGAGGGGGGGTTCGTGGGACGGTTGGAAACAGAAAAGGGGAAGGAAAAGGGCGATTTGGATGGAGGAGGAACTTGGGAGGGGAAGAGGCAAAAGGGGAACGAGGAAGAACGGGAAAGGACACGCAGGGAGAAACAATATCTTTATTTAAGGCTCTGCAACCGGGCCCGAAAAAAAGAAGATGGAGAAATTACGAATGTTAGAGGAGAGCGTTAACATTTACAGCGACAAAATCGATGCGAAAATTGCGAAAATGTTTATTAAAATATGACTCGTTTAAAATAGAGCAAAAATCTCGCGGGCATTGTCTTAAATAGCATTTAAAGAAACACTGTGATTTTTTTAATACATATAACTTGTAAAATAACTGAAACAAACTTGTTTATAATAATTTTTGGAGCATACCTTGCGATTTTTTTCTACAATTTGCGTTTCGGCGCGAGCAATGTCTAGATATTATCTTCAAGAATAACATATATTTTTTTAAGAGCTTTAAAACTTAACGTGTTTAAGGGAGATATTTAAGAAATTGGTAATAATTCGGGTATTCAACCCACACCGGGAACTCGCATTATTTACTCTCACAACTTTTTCCAGGGTTGTTTTTTAAAATTTTATTTTGAGACATACTTACTAAGTAAAGTTTACCTGAAAAACAAAAACTAATTATCATTCATTTTATTTCAGTTATCCCATCTCGGAAATACATCTGAAGAGTAAAGGTTTTACGAGGTAAGCTTGTGTGTTCCTCGGCGTAAGAGCTCGGTGGCGACGTTCAAACTGGAATGGAGGGTCTTCGATCGGATTTAGGGGACTTAAGATAAGCGGATGATCCGAAAGTAATTGGACATCGGCCTGTAAAAGATGTAATGCCATCAAAACATGAAAGGAGATATCGCTGCGTGAATGTAATGTAACCATATATTTTTTATTTGAATATTTAAACAACTTTTCTTTAGCATTTATAAGCTTTTTGTTGTTGTTTGTTTTTATACGAATACCCCACAAGAGTCCCAGCTGCTCCCGTCTGAAGCCAGTTAGTCTATTGCACCCCCATGTTGTGAGGCTGAAGGTAGTGGGGAAGGGAAGGGGATGGGGAAGAGGAAGGTAGGGAAGTACCTGGCTATTCAGATCTGATCACGGCTAAAGCCATTTCAAGCAACGTTTCAATTCTGAATGGTGGTCTTAAACCATTTAATATTTTTCGGAACCATCATACCTTCGCCGGGTAAAACACATTAATGAACTGGGAAAAACTTTGACATTATTTCAATATATTAATATAATGGAATTAAACCACGAATTTTCAGTATCATAAAAAGTGGCAAAAAGTTTTAAATTGTTTCAAAATTATCATTGAACTTTTTCCTTTCATTTTTAGAACCGGTGTGAAATCGGTATGTGAACCTGAGTTGTATCCTTACCTCGTGAACATTTCTATTTCCTTCAATAAAATGTGTAGTCTTATTTTCATTAGGCAATAAATAATAATTACATCGTGAATGTTTTTTATGATAATTACATTATCAATATAATGAGTTAATGTTGGGAGGTCCGTGATACGAATAATACAATCTAAGAAGAGTTAACATCATTCGATTTGGGGCAGTTTTGCTTCTCACTAGATGAAGTTTTTAAAAACCTTCAAAAATATTTTTAACTATCTGATTCCCGGCATGCGTTGCAATGCCATATTCAAAGAAATAAATTGTTTCTCTCTGCACGTCGTTTCCTGTGCGTCCCCTTTCCCCTCCCGCTCCCCTTCCACTCCCGCGTTCCCCTTCCACCTTCCCCGCCCACCCTCTCCCTCTCCCGCTCCACCGTCCCGCCAATCCCCCTCCCGCGTTCCATATATTCAGTCCCAGTACATTCAGTCCCAGTACATTCAGTTGTCAAACAGCTCGCGTGCTACCTATTACAATTATTTTATTCAAATTTTCATTTTTACATATTACAAATACTTATTTTTGCATATTATAAGTACGTTCAATCTAATTTGGTACCTAACATAGCTATTTAAAATATCTATAATTTAAAAAACCCAGACAATACTTTTGTTACAAAAAAACAGTTGCCGGCTAAATTCACAATTATAAACGCGCGAACTGTCACACGTGCGAAGCTATAATAGTCGTTAAGTTTTCTGAAATTATCCAATTTTCTGCACAATGTTCTTATTTTTTGTTTCCGTAAGAACCTTCTTTTTTTTTACATTAACTAAATAATTTCCCTCAGGGCCTATGTCATCTGGGATGCTGTGTGGAGGGTCTTTTTGAGGAGAGGAAGGAATGAACATTGGTCTTGAAGAGACCCATGTTGTAGGAAGGAGGAAACACAGAGGCCGGCAAATCATTCCACAGCCGGGCTGTTGAACACAAGAACGAGTCGAAGAAACGACCCGTTCTCGTGTGAAGTATTATATAACCCTTGTATGAAGTATTAGAAAAAAAAGATGAATAAAATGGGTAAAGTCGTTCTGAAATTAAGGCGTGACCAAGGGAAACAGGGATTAATTTTTATATATATATAGATTAAACTAAATTCCCTAATTTATTACGTGCGACTTCTAATTCCAAGTGGTTTGTCGGTCCTATTTTCTGTTCTAATGAAATATTTACAACATTAAAATAATAAGTGAACTGTGTTTCACATAATAATGTACCTATGTGTCTACGAGTATATGAAATACATAACAACTTTTGATTACGGCCCTACGTTAATTTCTTCCTTCGAAATCCCATTCCGTAACAATTTCTAAACTTTATCCATGTCAACCCTTTACTGTTGAATGCCCAAACATATCTGAACGGTTTCCAGGTATTTGTAAATATCTGAATTGGCGAACATGTATTTTTCATCACGCGATCCTGGCGTAAAGGAGTGAAAACCTTCCACGTGCAATAAATAGCGGAATGGAAACATCACCTTTGAAAGAAATGAATGAATGAATGAATCTAAAGAATTCCGATTATTGCTTTTATAAGTATTTGTGTTTTATTAGATTCTTGAACGAACGCAATAAAACCCAGGTGCTAAATATGTAGGTACAAAACGTTCATGGATGCAAGTTTTCTCAATGTTTGGCGTCATGAAAATTATGTAGACGATAGTGTCAATAGTTAAAGGGGTTAAGGGACGTAATTGTTTTACTTTAAGTATAAAATGTAAATGAAATTTTGGTCTCCGGTAACTTTTTATTTTAACTTAAAACGTGGGTAAGTAAATCGGTGACCGGCCAACTCAGAATGAAACCAACTCAGAACCACCTTAGAAAGGTCATTAGAGTGATGATAAAAAAATTGGTTAAATAGGTTAAGTTAGGTTAGGTTACTGGCTATTTTAAAATTATTTTTTCATACCTTTTAATGACCTTTCTGAGGTGGTTCTGAGTTGGTTTCATTCTGAGCTGGCTTGGAACCAAATAAATCAATAGGTATTCGACAGGTAGGGTCGAGGTGAGGGTTTGGGCGATTACTTGGCCGAGTGACCAGTGACGACACGTGGAAGAGTTTTTTTTTGTTTGGTTTGACATTTGAAAACATTTTGAAAAAAATCAGAGTGCGCACACACGGTAGAAGAGACACCTTCAGAAAACTAAAAAAGTCAAGAGTGGGGAGGCTACGAAGCCTCGCACAAAGAGGATACCGATTATACTATCTCATTATCGTAGGCTTAATCCTACAGATGAATGTGTTTGTCACTTTTTAGAGTCGCTATTTTTCAAATCACAACGGTGCTAAAGAAGTTTTCACTTTAAATATAAAATCTCATCAAAAGAGTCACCAATATTTCAATTACATTTTTAACTCCAAATAATGTCTTGGATCATTAGTAAGTCAAATACGTCCCTTACTACCCTATAAAATATGGGCAAATAAATTTCAAACAACAAAAATAATACTATCGTATTTAGCAAAAACTTTTCTGTTGTTCATTACATTGCTCCTGAACCAAATCTCCTCCAATATTGATATATTTGGCGTTAGTGAGGAGAGATTCAAAAGGTAAATTCTTTTGATTCTTGAAAGTCTCTCCACATTGACGAAATCTTCACCACCGCCTGAATTTTTTTGGAAATTACCATATTTCTTGAAATTTCTTTTATGTATTTGTAAACATTTTTTTTTTAAATGTGTATATGGCGTTATTTATTATATGTGATAAACTCAAATTTGTCATGGTGTAAGAAATAAATAAATATTATTATTATTTTTATAAAAAAAGGAATTTCACTTGGTAAAACACCACTTTACTTTCAGAATTTTTCCGCCCGATTTCTGAATCACCGTTCATTCGTCAGAGTACGAGTACAACAAAAAAGTTTAAAATTGTTTCCAAATATCATTGTAATGGAGTTCCACCACGAAGTGTACGTATCAAAAATGGAAATATTGAAAAAGTATAACCTTGAAACTTTTTGATTGGGCATCGGTGCCACAGAAAACACGTGCGATTCACTTGATACTCCGCAACCTACTGACTAATTCTCGCGGTACCTACCAAAAGAGGAAAATACATCCGAGAGGTAATCGTCCATCTTTTGGCAGATATTCAGAATAATAAAGTAATAATATGTGCCTTGTACCAGATAACGTGGGTGTATGCTTATTCGGCAGGCTTTATCGAGAAGAAAGGAAAAATACTTAAGAAAGATGACGACTGATTGATTAATCGTCTGGATTTTGGCTTGGTCATAATACATCTGCCTACACAGGTTACTCAGCGAAGGTATACGAACTCGGTGGTAAGCATGCTTAAAAGGTTGGAAGAGTAGGTAATAAAAGGCTTCAGACGTTACCCCTGCAGTTATGAGATGGTTTTTCCGCCCGCCACGTCAGTTACCTACTTTGTATTTGATAAACAAATAAAATTTGCTAGAGGGACTGAGTCATAATGTTTGTTTGTTTTTGTAACTTTATTTAGATGTAAGCAAATTTTTTCATACATCTAGTATTAAAAAAAACATAAAATACATAATAAAATAAATATAGTCATAAAATTATAACGGAAAGAATACAGTTTTAAAAAGAAATACAGTTACTCCAGTTAGAAATACAAACAATAGGGTTTAAGACATACAGTTAATACAAATAAATACAATTCATAAATTTTTCTTAATGTATGTAGCACATGTTTTACGAAAAGTGCCAAGACTTGAGGCTTCCTTTATGGAATTTGGTAGGTTATTATAAAGTTTTTGGCCTTTATAAAACACGCTGTTCTGTGTACACGTAAGTTTAGTTTTGGGAAGCCTGAAGTCTCGGCAACTCCTCGTAGGATAATTGTGATGTGTGCATGATTGATAGTGTGCAATATGATAATTAAATCAACCTATAGTTAGGTTTCTTCTGGCCCATTTACTATGTTGGCTAGACTGATGTGGGATGGGATGGGATGAAAACATACATTTCGTCGCTCACATTACGAGTATAAACACCGCGATTCGATTTTTTTTTCGAGATTATTTTAAAACTACGCATGTGCCATTAAATCGACAAACACGTGTTGTGACCAATCACCGCTCCTTTTATACAAAATTTGGTCACAAAATAATTGATACTTATCTATGATTAGCAATAAATGTTGACACAAAATTTAGTAATAACAATAAAATTTGTACAATTATTTTTGTTTTATTATTTGAAGACAGTTGAATAAAATATTATATATTTCTCGCGTAAGAACTACGCATATCTCATTCTTTCTCAGCCTTTTTTGTGTATTACACCTCGAATGTCATTTAAAATACCTAACAGCATGAATGAAAAAAAATTACTTCTCCAAATAACTGATCCCCAAATATTAGTTGACCCTTTTTTCCAAAGTTGTGCTATTTTTATTTAATAAACAAAATGGCTTTTTGTTCCTCCTGCAAACCTGTGTAAGATATGATACGCGGTGTTATAATGTGAGCGACGATACGAGATTATCGAATGAATAGAAAGAAAAGATAATTCATGACTTAGAAATAGATAAATACATAAATTGCAAGAAATAGGGTATATTATAAAAGAAATAGGTCAGATTACAATACATTATCAAAGTAGCACAAAACACCGATAGTATTTCTTTTTATAGTACCTACATATGGTGAAAAGGAAGGTATTTTTTTTTAATATAAAAAATATGAGTTAAATTATATCTACATATATATTTTACAAAATATTATATTGAAGGCCGTTTTTGGTCTTGTATACCTTATCAGAAAAGAGGAGCTCTTGTGCCTGATAAGAGAGCCACGATTCTTACTTAGGTTGTAAGTTATTGGGTTATTTATTATTAGGTTACTTAGGTTGTAGGTTATAAGTTAAATGCAAAATAACCTGGATTTTTAGAACTGAAAAATCACGAGAACAACATTTTCTGGATATCTTTCAATCGTTGGTCCCTCTTATGTTCGTGTGGTATATGTGGCCTAGTAAACACATTATAGGTGTTTCTTGAAAAAAAAAACCATTAAAGTTTAAAAATAAAAAAAATTATTACGAAAGTCGGAATAAATGTGTACAAGCAAAAAATTACATAACCGATACAACGTTGATAGGCAAAAATAAACTAATATTGGCTAAAAATATGTATACTTAAGGCCCGTATTTATTTTTGGTACCAATTAAATGTAACAAGAGATTATAACAACGCTAAACAATCCATACAGAATAATACCCAGGAATAATGAAGTTGATATCGTACCAAAGGGAAAACTTCAAACCATTCTCTTTTATTAAAAGGTTTTCCTTCGTTGGGCGGATTCCCGCTCGTTCTATTTATAGTGAGTGTTACATATTAACAACATTTTCAAATTAATACCAAAATGGACTTTTACAGATAGACAAGGAAAACTTTGCAGGCGGACTGAAGAGGAACTAAAGGTGCCTTGATTTTCTAGACGTTTTCGTTTGGTTTTCTTCAAAAATAGCGTTATATATACATAATATATCATTTTCATTCCCGTCGTGTGGAAATCACAGGACTGGCAGAGGAAGGAGTAAGTAGACTGAATGCTATAGAAATAAGATCCCCAAGACGGATGTGTGATGATACCACATATGACTACACGGTGACCATACAACTGAGGATCAACGCAACTCAATACCTTATTTGAAAAGTCATTAAAAAAGATGAATAATATATATAAAAAATGGTTAAATAGGTTATGTTAGGTTAGGTTATGAGCTATTTTTTTCATTTTTCATAGCTTTTAATGACTTTTCAAATAGGTGTTGAGTTGAGTTGTTATGAAATCGAATACACAACAAATAAGAAAAATATACGCAGAGCCAAATGAGCGCGTTGAACGCGATTGAGAATAGTTATCAACAAAGTAGAAATCGGTATGATCAAAGTAAGAATCGTTAACATCAAAGCAAGAATCTGTATCATTAAAATAAGAATAGTTATCATCAAAGTAAGAGTCGGTTTCATTAAAGTAAGAATTGGTATCGTCAAAATAAGAATCGGTATGATCAAAGTAAGAATATTTACCAAAAAAAGTAAAAATCGTTTTTTTTTTCAAAGTAAGAATCGGTACCATCAACGTAAGAATCATTATCATCACAGCACGAATCGGTATCAAAGTAAGAATAGTTATCATCGTTAGAGTCGGTTTCATTAAAGTATGCGTCGGTATAGTCAAAATAAGAATCGGTATCTTCAAAGTAAGAATATTTACCATCAAAGTAAGAATCGGTATCATCAAAGCAAGAATAGTTATCAGTTATCACTAACGTAAGAATCGGAATCATCAAAGAAATAATTGATTTGAGATATTTACGGCCAAAGGTACTACGGTGATTTATTTTTGGGGTATTATTTATTTGGAGTATGTCGTGTTGCGTTTGGCATTGTACGACAAAAAAATATGATAAATAAAGAATTAATTGTGGATTGTGGCACCAATATTGACGTGTTGGCTCTGCAAAATTTACTTGCTTAATATTTAGCCAATTGTTATCTTAGTTCCATAAATATCAGATTCGCCGATGAGGGTTACATTTCCAGAGTTGCTTTAGTCCTAGACTGACTAACAAACTGACTAAATAACAGATTGACTGACTGTATGCCCGACCACCGGCAAATACAAATAAGCCAACATGACAATGCTTCCTCTAGGCCTGGGCAAACACCAGCCTCAGTGGTTACATCCGACGGTTCAGCGCAATACTCGTACGAGTGGCAATTTCAGATTTGTTTACATTGCAACTATTTGCAAAGTAAACATCCTATGGCGGCTTCATGCTAATGGATATAAATTTATCTAATGAAATTCTAAGCAGGAATATTAACCAATGTGTAATTAATGTGTACAACATAAATAAAAGGCATGCCGCTGATAGCTACTTTATAACTTATAACCTGTTTCTGTCGCTGTTTCTCCTAAAATATACCGGTTGGTGCCGGGATGATAAATTTGTGGGTGCAATTCCTGTGCTGGCTAAGTCTTCTATTTTTTAAATTAGCTCCACACAGGAGGCCTTGGGGAAAATAATTCCCTTCAGGGCCTGTGTCACAATGGCGTAGCTAGCGTGGGTGGCACCCGGGGGCGTATTTCCTTTTCCGTGTTCAATACGAGGCAACCATGCCTCAAAATCAACACGGGTTTGTAACGCCATTTATCCACCAAACCCGTGGAATCCTACTGTGCACGGGTTTGTAACGCCACTTCCCTTCCCAAACCCGCCACTACGCTAAGCTACGCCACTGCTGTGTCATCTTTGGGGATTCTGTGTGGAATACTTTTTAGGAAAGGGAGTTCTGGGAAGGAAAAGGGTACGAGTGGTGGGTAGGAATCTGCGAGTCAGTGTATCCAGGAGTGACGGACGTACGAATCCATCCCTCCCACTGCGGTGCAAAGCGATATTCCGACAGAGAACGGCTGGAGAAATCAAAGGGACTACCTCAATCATTCTCTCTTCATCCGGCCTGCCATGCAACTGGTGGGCAGACGCATCCGCCGCCAACACCCTGACAAACCTCAACCCATGAACCCGGGCACCCTTGCTAAGTCAACAAACGTAGGGAACCACTTGGGGTGACCTGTGGCAGAGGTGTTGGTTATCCAATAAGCGGTTCCCGGGGCGGCGGTACCCATACCCGCCTCCCGCGTTATTCATAACCGGGTACATTTTTCTTCGTCGTAAAAAAAAACAGAGCTCTGCAATTTAATTCTGGCATAACCTTTGTTTTTATTATTGGGCTCCAAAACCAAAACTCTCAGTACCTATATTTTTTGTATTTAAGATAGCGCGTCGTCTAACATTTGGAAGGCCCGCTAATAATAACACTCCTTCTGTAGACGGCGATGAAAAGTAGTTTATTAGTAGGAGATTTTGAACTTTAAAGCGGTTTTTATATGCCTGATACTTTTTTCTGGGCTTATAAAAAGAGTTATACCTAACCTAACAATACATGTACCTAACGTACATCCTCCAAACTCGATTATTTCAATGTTCTACTAGCAGTATTTAATTAAATAATCCTTACAAGCCATCAAGGCGTAAATAAATTTAATTATTATTTTTTAATTTATAAACTAACGTTTAGACAAGATTTTTATGCATAGCACAAAGGGTAACAATTATTACAAGCAATAATTGTCAGCCTGAAACACTCATTTACATTGAAAAATCTTCCGAGAAAAGATACTTGCCGCCAACGGGACTTGAACCCGTGTCCTTCCGATTGCCGGTCGAATGCTCTGACCACTGAGCTATGGCGGCTTATCAAATACCCGCCAAATAATTCAATATATACTAGTGTTTCATGAATGAAACACTAGTATATATTGAATTATTCGTAATGAGTGGTCAGAGCATTCGACCGGCAATCGGAAGGACACGGGTTCAAGTCCCGTTGGCGGCAAGTATCTTTTCTCGGAAGATTTTTCAATGTAAATGAGTGTTTCAGGCTGACAATTATTGCTTGTAATAATTGTAAATAAATTTATAAATAAATTCATATTCCACAAATATACGACATAATAATAGGCTCCGGGTTTCCTAATAATCAATTATTGAAATCTACTGAATAAGATTGTGCAGTAGCACCAACGGCTTTGCAGGAAATAATGTTTTCTTGCACGGAGAAGTTGAAAATAGACGTACGACATTTACAGCCAGTCACGCCATGCCATATTATTATCAACCATCTCGAGTCAATGGGGAAAGAAAACTGCAACAAATTCAACAGAGAAAGAAGCCTCAACCCTCAGGCTAATTTTCGGAACAACTCATACAGATATGATAGAAATCGTTGCGTCTCCCTTACAAATATGCCTAGAAGTATGCTCTAAAACAGTGATTCTTAACCCGGGTTCGATCGAACCCCAGGGGTTCGGTGAGTGAGTCTCGCGGGTAGGGCGGAGGTCAAGACACACCCCGAAGTCATAGTGATTTGCAGTAAATATTCATTATTTTGTTTTTGTGTGAAAATCGTATTTGTTCTTTATCTGTTTTGTTCTTTATTCTTAAGGGCCGCAACTCGGATTTGTACCGATTTATTACATATTTCCCTTAAACACGGTAAGTTTTAAAGCCCTTAAAAAAATATATGTTATTCTTGAAGATAATATCTAGACTTTGCCCGCGCCGAAACGCAAATTACATAAAATTCCCTCGATTGAAAAAAAACTCAAACTATGCTCCAAAAATTATTATTAACACGTTTGTTTCAGTTATTTTACAAGTTATATGTATGAAAAAATTCACAGAGTTTCTTTAAATGCTGTTTAAGATAATGCCCGCGAGATTTTTGTTCTTTTTTAAACGAGTCGTGTTTTATTAAACATTTTCGCAATTTTCGCATCGATTTTGTCGCTGTAAATGTTAGCGCTCTCCTCTAACATTCGTAATTTCGTATCTCTCCATCTTCTTCTTAAGACCTTAAGGCTCTGCAACCGGGCCCGAAAAGAAGAAGATGGAGAGATACGAAATTACGAATGTTAGAGGAGAGCGCTAACATTTACAGCGACAAAATCGATGCGAAAATTGCGAAAATGTTTAATAAAACACGACTCGTTTAAAAAAGAGCAAAAATCTCGCGGGCATTATCTTAAACAGCATTTAAAGAAACACTGCGAATTTTTTCATACGTATAACTTGTAAAATAACTGAAACAAACGTGTTAATAATAATTTTTGGAGCATACTTTGCGATTTTTATCTATCCAGGTAATTTTATATAATTTGCGTTTCGGCGCGGGCAAAGTCTAGATATTATCTTCAAGAATAACATATATTTTTTTAAGAGCTTTAAAACTTACCGTGTTTAAGGGAAATATGTAATAAATCGGTACAAATCCGGGTTGCAGGCCCTTAATGGTTTTGTACATTTTGTGCGCCTATGTATAAATATATACCTACGTTTTGAATTTGAAAAATTTTATTTTATTTTTCAAATTAAGAAGGGTTCGGTGAATGCGCATATGAAACGCATATGGTGGGGTTCAGTACCCCCAACAAGGTTAGGAACCACAGCTCTAAAAGGTGTTAAAAACAGAAAACACCACGCCTTATATTCAAATCTAAAAGTTATCCACAAAATATTTAAAATGTACACCTTTATGAAACCAAAGTTTCCGATGGCAATTGGAAAAAAATTATACTTTGGGAATGTTTTGTTAATTATTTTTACGTGAAACCACATAAAAGGAGTTGACGATAACGTTTATAATACATTTGCCTTATAAATTAAGTGTGTTTTTATTTTTTTCGTAATCAGTAATTTTAGTTAGAAATAAAGTAAGGTGAGTCAATTTTAAGTTTTTTAGGTTTGCATTCAAAACTTTTATATTTCAAAAACTGTGTTTATTTTGAAGTATAAAATTTGAAAGCGTATTTCATCACCTTTCGAAAACAGTTTTTAGTTTTCAGAAGCGTTTAGAAACATTCTTTTTATTTGGATTTTACTGCAAAGCGAAAACATTTACGACAAAACAGGCCCGAGGCTTGAGGGGTTAATATCACCATAGCAATCAGCACTAAAAATAAATAACAAGGAGTTGATAAAAAGTACTAAAAATAAATAACAAGGAAGCGAAAACAAAACCGATCAGTCTTCTTGTAACCTTCATTGAAATAACGGTAATACATCGTGTAAGTCAAGCTAAAAATAATCCAGATTGCTCGGCAGGTGAAATGTGAAAAGTCAGCTTGATATTATTCTGCTACCTGTTGTCGATGGTCGGCGAGGGTTCAACAATAAACTAAAAACACCCCCAGCCCCTAACCCCAAGGGGTGGGCAGTGTGGCCACATGAAGACATGTCATTAGATCAATAGTTGAACCGGTGAAATCAGATATCAGGTTTATAGTTTCAGTTCTGGGTGCGTCCTAAAAGCTTTCTTTGTCGATATTTTACTGGACAAGACTCGTAAATGCCAAATAAAAAAATAATAAACGCAGGTAAAAACATATTTTCAAGTAAAAACAATGTGCTCTCACAAAAACGTATATATATTATTTTATACATATTTAATAATGTTATTAAGTTCCGCGAGTATTTTAGTTTTTTTTTTAAGTAAAACTTCTTTACGCACGCTCGACTTGGGGGGTAAGCTGGTGAATGCGTTACGAAAAGCGGTGATTGTTACGAAAAATGTCATGCGAACGGTGATTGATTTCTAGGCGAACGGTCGGGCCTTTACGCACGCTTGACTTGGGGAGTGATAAGGATAAGGATGGTCACCCCAAGGTCGTAGGTCACCCCAAGGTCATAGGTCACCCCAAGGTCGTAGGTCACCCCAAGATCGTAGGTCACCCCAAGGTCGTAGGTCACCCCATGGTCACATTTCACCCTAATGTCATATGTCAGTCCTAGGTCATAGGTCACCCCGTTCGCTACGTTTGGTAACTTAGCAGGGATATCTGGGTTCATTGGGGGAGGTTTGACTTGTAGTTTTACTTCAGTCGTGTGGTCTAAAGCACACTCGTTTTTTATTATTAGTGACAGCTGTTTCGGCGTTCAAGGCCATTTTTGAAGTGAAAACTTTTTTAGCACCGTTGAAGAAACAAACACCTACATCTGTAGGATTTAGCCGGCGAGAGATTGAGATTGTATAATATGTCTACTTTGTGCGGTGCTACGTAACCTTCCCAATCTTGTCTACTTTATTTTTCTGAAGGTTTCACTTCTACCGCGTGTGAATTGCACACTCTGTTTTTTTTTGTAGTGAAAACTTCTTTAGCACTGTTGCGATTTAAAACTCCATGAAACGAAAAAGCGATACTAAAAAGAGACAAACACGTAGGTACATCTATAGGATTTAGCTAGCGAGAGAATGAGATATACTAATCGGTCTCCTCCTTTTACGGTGATTCGTAGTCTCCCCACTCTAATCTATTTTAGTTTTCTGAAGGTTTTACTTCTACTACGTGTGAACTGCACAATTTTTTTAAAACTGTTAGGCCATGTTGGAGCGACTTATTTAGATGATTTTATCCACCCCTCACGATTTTAATTTTAATGGTGCCTAAAATTATTAATTACCAGTTCAACCGATTAAACGGGAACTTAATTGTAAACTCGATTTTCTATCTCAGTGGGGTACCTTAAAATCTATTTTCCCCATATTGAATGGTAATATTTTCTTAAATGTTTCATAATTACGTGACTGCTTTTGACTTTTTTAAATGTGTTATATTGTTAAGGTCTTGTGAACATTTTGAGAAGTTGGAAATAAATAATTTTCCTTACATCTTTACATAGTATAAAAAAGTCGCTCCCGATTTATGTGCGCTTAGATCTTTTAAACTACGCAACGGATTTTCATGCGCTTTTCATCAATAGATAGAGTGATTCAAGAGGAAGGTTTATATGTATAATACATGCATATTATAGTAGAGAAAAGTCGAGATATTCAAATATTCAATTCAGGCAGCGGGCAGCGGGCAACTGGCAAGCGGGCGGTGTGAATTTGATATGTATGCAAATTAAAAGATGGTATTGGTTATAAAGGTTGGATAATTAAAGCCACAGCAACGTGTGGCCAGGTCTGCTAGTTAATAATATAATTAATGTCTTTTTAGGATCAAGGCGTTTATTGATTTCCAATTGTTTAAGAAACATTTATTTTGCACTTGTTATTTCTTATAAATGTCATGTTAGCTTACAGTCCAGCGGTCGGGGAACCGGGGTAAATTACCCCAAATGGGGTAAAAATTTTTTTTTTTGGGTAATAAGGAAATTTTTCTAGTCTGCTATTTCATAATTTACAAACTTAATCAATTCAGGTGTGTGCGTGAGAAGTAAGAGACGCGCAATGTGTGTGTGCGTGCTTGCGTATCGTTGTTTCTTGCATCGGCCAATTTGAGATCAAAGCCAATCTGTCGTCTTTTTGGATGTCAAAAGCTATGAAGGCTTTAAAAAAGTTGCTGCCATTTGCAACAACCTATCTTTGTGAATAAGGCTTTTCCACTCTAATGAACATAAAAAACGAAGAACAGAAATCAATTAAATGCCGAAGACTGTACTCAAATTGCTCTTACATCAAAAAGTCCCAATTTTGAAGTAATTGTATCAAACATGAAGTAATATAATTTCTCCAAAAACTGAAAGGGAAACCTTAAAATCTGAATTTTTGTTTGATCCAATTTGAGAATTTTATTTTGTTTGTCTATTACATACTTAGATACTATTTTCTGTAAATTTTTTTATTTTCCGTGTAAATTAATTCAATAAATAATGTTTATTTAAATATACATTGATTGTCTTCTTTTCAAAATGGGGGGAAGGGGTAATATCGACTTACGCAAAAATATTTTGGGGTAATGGTTAAAAAAGTTCCCGACCGCTGGCTTACACACAATGTAAAAAGAAACAGTTTCATCGACCGTATCTTATCGGAGGGTCAAAATATTTTCGTTTTGCAATAAAATCCAAATAAATTGAATATTTCTGAATGTATCCGATAACTAAAAACCGTCGTAGAATGAATTTTGTTACTTTCACATTCACAGAGGCGTGTTGTGACCTATTTCTCGAAGTGTTCAATTATCCGTAAACCCTTTTTAAAAAAACATGTTTTTAAGTACTAAAAGGGTTTTCGCATCTTTGAAAAAATCCTTGAATATAATTCTAGCTTTGAAGGTTTCCGAAAAAAGCGCACCCTGTATTGGCATTTACCACCTTATCAGAAATTCTACAGAACGTAATAAACGAGGAAAAATAAGACAGAAAAATAACATCGTGAATGTGAGTTAAACAAAATAAAACAAGATTTTCCCGAACAGAAAAATATGAAAGCAGTATTTGTTACCTCGTCTATGTGTAAAGTAATGAAAAACACGAGTCCTGTTTTTTTCACCTTGTAGCGCGAAAGCCTTTGTTTCAGGAGTCGAGCCTTTTTCGGCGTCGCTCTGAAGGCGACGCCGACGCCTTTCGGTGCGATAATTCTATTTGTTCAAGGGGGTGGCCGTAAAAGGTCCAATACCCAGGGCCATAGTATATTTACAAACCCTTCGGACCCGCCCTAGGGGACTTATTTGATATCGATTCAAATGATTTCCAGGTCGTCCGGATTGGGTTATGACTGTTTTGGAGCAATTTGAAGTATAGTTTAATAATAATACGTGTTCTGTACACTAAACCTACAAATGAGATTTTTACTTGACTTAGAGACGGGATTTCAGTTGCTTTCTTGAGAGATATTTTTTACCTTCGTCAAATTGCTGTCTGGTAGAAACCTTGACAAGATAGGTTGCCTCGTAACATTCCAGAGTATATTGAAATACCGTCCCTTAGATACTAAAATAACTCACATTTATATAGTATCTACTAGTGTAGAAACGTGAAAAATCGCGGGATATATAAATTGTAGGGTTTGTAAATCTGAAAGTATTTATAAAATATTTACCTCAGGATCATTGCAATTCATAAACCAATAATTATATTTTTTGTTGAAAAATTAGAGTCGTCAGAAATTTACCTTCTTAAGTGAGTACCGTTAGCAATCTTGAGAAATACAGCGAACTGTCAAATTTTTTTACAAAATAAATACACACTTCAAATATAGAACGTTTATTAAAATAAAATAGTATTGGTACCTACTTTATCGCTCATCTTACATGTTTTATACTCAAAGATTTCATTCACTTCATGCATGAACCGATGCACCGACAACCGAATATAGCATAGGTATTTAATAATTAAACAACAATGAAACCGATATACAGCTTTGTTATTAATATTAACGACAAATTAACTTATAGGCCAAAGATAAAAAAGAGAACAAGAGACATTACAAACTAGAAAAGTCTGAAGGTAGTGGGGAGGGGAGGGAAATGGGGAAGACGAAGGTGGGGTAGTACCTGGAAGTATTCAGACCTGGTCACTAAACACGGCTAAAGCCATTTCAAGCAATGTGTCATTTCTGATTGGTGGTCGTACAACGGGGCGGTACTGAGAGAATCTTCCACTCTAGAATGTGCCGCAAATAAAACTTATGGAGCATACATTAATTACGTGAGCTCAAAAGGGGGGGGGTCCAGCAAAATCTCACGTTACTTGAAAAGAATATACGAAGTGGCCCAAATTTATCTCACCAAGGGGGGGAAGGGGTCTAGGTTGGAAGAAAAACTGTATGCCCCCTTTACACTATTTTAAATGAGTAAATTGTGAAACAACACAAATTAATCAAATAAAATTTATTTGCGCACTCCGGGTTTTGAACTCGCGACCTTTGGATTTCTAGTCGAGAGTCTTACCCCTCTACCACGGAGTAAAATAACACACGAGTCTCTTCAACCTTGACTAGGAAACATTGTATACCTATATGTATTTATTCATCTTTTGGAAAAATCGACAGATATATTGTTCGTATATACATGAAATATCGCGGAATGGTAGTTTAAAGCAGGGTTATTAATGCGTATTATTAGAGGTTCAAATCTGCGGATGCGGATGCAGATGCCTGAATTAATGCGAATATTCCGCATTTGCGGATGCGGGTGCGAATATCCGTAACACCCCTGGTTTAAAGTATTTGAAGGAGAAAAATTATTTTAAAACACAATTGAATAAAATAGACAAAACGTTGAAAAAATACAATAAACCTACCTCACAACAACAATTTTCTAAATTGATTATATCGACACTTTACTTTTCGTATTAATAGATGCGAGAGTTACATAATAAGATAGAATCAATAGAAATTAATTTGAAGAGCCCGTGGAAGCCGCAATATTCTGGGAACACGAACAAAGGACTCCCTTCTAAGATTCATAATAAATTTCAGCCATTGACGTCACGAATCGGAAACTTCAGAGATGAAATCGCAAAAATATAAACACGTAATACAGATTTCAGATTTATTTCGTACCTACTGTTGATGGCACATTGGCGTGCCGTGATTTCTCTCACGTGTTTCCAGAGAAAATAATTTTATTATTGTATTACAGTTGAAAAACTTTTATTTTTATAAATCAAACAATGTACGTAATATGAAAAACTGTAAAGAGATAACACAACCAAAAATTTATTCACTATCCACGCCACAATCTCCCGAACTCCCGATGTTTCCTTTCATACGAAATTTGACTTACATTTTGGCAACTTTGGCAACAAACTATTTATTTTTTTAACTCCATACTTGTAGTCAGAATTTTTAAATTTTAACATACACTTTGGGACTACTGCCGTATTGCGCTACCTCCTCCTTTAGCCAAAGTTTCGGACAGCGTTACAGTGGTACAGGGCAGATGATGGACACTGTAACGATGTCCGAAACGTTGGCTAAATGAGGAGGTAGCGCAACACGGCATAACACCCCAAAAACAAATAACAAAAATACTTATGGCCGTGAAAATCTAAAATCATATCAAATTAAAAATAGCCCATAACCTAACCTAACGTAACCTATTTTTTATATATATTTTTAGTTGAATTAATTCTGAATTGTCCGGTCACCGTATTAGATGTATGTGAATATAATTATATTCCCTCTGTTTACCCCTTTGTAGAAAAGGCGTAAAGGTACTGAATGCATATTTAGATACAGAAGGTACAGCAGCGCATTGACTAGGACTAAATAGGATCACCGGCCCGATGGTCTCCAGGACACTGGAACCAGGATGCGGCTAATGGCCTCCGACAACACGGTGGTAAACGCATCCTTCCTGCACTTCCAGCGCCACTCCCGAACAAGGGCTGGGCTCGAGCTCAATCAAGACCGTGCCCTAGATAATTGATTATTATTATTTATTTCCTTTATTTATTACTAGCTGGTACCCGGCATGCGTTTAATGCCATTCAAAGAAATAAATTGATTCTCCCTGCATGTCCTTTCCCGTGCGTCCCCATTCCCTTCCACCTTCCCCGCCTTACCCCTCCCTCATCTCACCCCTCTCCGCGAACCCTACATCCCCCCTGCCTTTCCTTCCTGCGCTAAAATATATGAAATACACACATTTTCATTTATTTTATTTATTTTTATTTTAGTTTATTTAGGAAACAGTTATACATATTTTATAAGAAAGTAACATATTACATGATTGCATTAACCAGCGAAGTTTCCGCTACAATTTATAATATATAAACATGGATTAAAACATTAAAGAAAACATAAAGTGGTAGAAAAAAAAGAAAAAAATATATATATACAACAGAAATGAAAGAAAAAAAACACACACACAAATTAAAGCATATGGGATATTTATAGAAAGTTCATAACGCCAGAGCTTACATCATTATACAGGGTGTTAAGGGACGTACTTGACTTACTTTAACCAGTGATTCCTGACATTATTTGGAGTAAAAAATGTAAATGAAATTTTGGTCTCCGGTGACTTTTTTTTTTCTAAAATTTTTTCTTCAAAATCAAACAAAAAAAAAATTCTTTCGCATGTCTTCACTGGTCACTCAGCCAAGTGTCCGATGAACCCCTTACCCCGCCTCCAGGTTTTCAACAACTACCATTTTTTTATGTTTTTGTAGAAAAAAAAAAAAAAAACATCAAAAATGTCACCGGAGACCAAAATTTCATTTACATTTTTTACTCCAAATAATGTCAGGAATCACTGGTTAAAGTAAGTCAAGTACGTCCCTTAACACCCTGTATACAGCCTATGTTACTCGCTGATAATGTAGCTTTCTATTGGTGAAAGAATTTTTAAAATCGGTTAAGTGGTTTCTTCGTAAAAGCGTAACAAACAAACAAACAAACGCGCTTTCGCATTTATAATATTAGTATGGATTATTATTCTATTCTACTTGTTTCTTTAATTAAAATATACGATGTAAATATGTACAACTATAAGGGACGTACGAAATTAACTATAATTAACTATCCTCCACTCATCCTGTAATGAAATATAATTATTTTTCTATGTAGATACGTCAAATTTGTGATATTAAATAACCTATTTCTAACAATAAAAAGGTTCAAATAATCCTCTTACCACCCGAAATGCTCAGAGGACTAACTGTGCCCCAAGGAAAGAGGATTCCCTAATAAGCAACCTCGCCCTGCCAAGCCTGGTTCTGAATGTGCCTGCTACTGCTGTGAGCTACGGTGGTACGGGCTACGGTGGGAGGCTGGGGGCTAGGAACAACGAGCCAAGGCCTCGACCCACTGAACCAATAATACCTACAAATGTGATCTGTACTGATTTGAACGAAAACTGGTGTCTTTCGTTTACATGCACCATTCGACTCACTGGTCCCATACAGGACAATTAAACTGACTTTAGGCACTTATAGTGTAGAGTTGTAGACAAAGATATTGAAATATAAGAGATGTGCTATCCGCAGTTGTTACTTACTAGGTGGGACTGCGCTTCCGGGTGTCGTCGATATTGTTTACAAATTAACGTTTAAACTAAATTAACGAATAAACTGAACGAAGTTAAACTAAATGAACGAATTCTTTTGAACGAATTCTTTCCGTATTCAAACTATATTGTAAACCAAAATATCTTTGTTGTAAACCAAAACTAATGCACACCTTAAAAAAATGAACGAAATGAACAAATTCTTTTCGTATGCAAACTACTCCAATTAGGTAGTAGTCCACCGACAGTCGCGTGGACATCATAGCATATCTCTTTTGTTTATGAATATCTTTGGTTGTAAAGCTTACGTCATTATAGCATCGTTTTTCTTCATACATGTAATCCGGGCCTCTTCAAGACCCGCATTAATAAATCTCTTCCTACAGCCCCCGTTAGTAGATTAAGTAGATAATAATAATCACAATAATTGAATAATTTGTAAAGCGCCGATTTTTTTAAAAATAAATACTCAAATTCAACAAACTTAATTTTTTTTTTAATCATAGTTTATAGTTTATTAAAGATGCACACGGTGTCCAGAAACACGTAGTACAAACGAAATCTCGTGAATCTATATAACATTTTTTTAATCGATTTTATGGTATAACTTTCTTTGATTTGGGCTTTGGTTTATGAATCAGAGTTTGGAATTTTTTAAAGTTAAATTTGAAAAAAATCGGTCGTTACGGGATTAAACATGTTTGTTGCCTTTTAAAATGCGCACAAGCGTAGATCCGGCTCCAATAGTTCCTATACCCTACAGTTTTTAGGTCAATTTTTTTAGAAGCTTTAGAAAAAAATTGTAAAAGATAAAAACAAGAAAAAAAAACAAGTTTTGGGTTTTTTTATGTGAAATAGATTCATTAGTTTCCCGCTCAGCTTGTAATAATATTGTCTAGACACCGTGTGTAGGTAAATGGGGATAACAATGGCACAACTCAAAAAGCCTCTTTTTTTCAGGAGAGCAGTTTGAATATTTCATTTGAGTGTATTAATTCATTTTATTATCCAAAAAAAACATTATTTTACAAAAGATAAAAAGCAGTGTATTCATATTAATTATGTTTAATATAATAATTTATAATAATGGTACAATGATCATTTTTTTTTTTTTTTTTTTTTTTTTTTTTTTTTTTTTTTTTTTTTTTTTTTTTTTTTTTTTTTTTTTTTTTTTTTTTTTTTTTAGAAATTTCATTGAAATTAAATTTGATAATGTTATAATCGAGTTCTGCAAGTTTTTTGGTTAGTGTTTTAGTTACAGCTGTTTCGACTTGTAAGGTCATTTTCAAACTGTGGTGAAGCCACGTACGGACGACTTATTTATAAGATTTTAAATGTCATATTTTGCAACTAGATTCAAAGAACATATAAGATGTTATAAAAATAAAAACACCTCTTCAAAATTCGCCGAACATCTCTTAGTGAATAATCACGTTCCACTTAAAAATAACCAGCAAAAACCATTACATATAGAACGAAAGGGTCTTAGATTAAATTTGCTTGAACAATTAGAAATCAATAAACGAACGAATGACCCCAACATAACGCTAATTAATAAAGTAAGGAAAATTATTTATTCCCCACTACTTAGTATGTTTACCAAACCTAAAAAATATAATGCACTTAAATGAGTCATAGCAATAACGTCATTCTAAATCAATTAAGAAAACCCTTACACTTAGTGCAAGGCAAACCAAAGGGAAATACTCCGAATCCCACATTAGCACTCTCTCAATTAGTGTCTCTACAAATTGGTTTAACCGGTAATAAATCAAAGACACCTTCAAAAATTGACATTTAAAATCTTATAAATAAGTCGTCCGTACGTGGCTTCACCACAGTTTGAAAATGACCTTACAAGTCGAAACAGCTGTAACTAAAACACTAACCAAAAAACTTGCAGAACTCGATAATAACATTATCAAATTTAATTTTAATTAAATTTCTAAAAATTAAAATGGAGTTCTACGAATTAAACACAAAAACAATTAATAAAAGATAGGATAGATATCCAGGAACATTTTTGCGTACTTAATTCAAAAATGCATTTTTTTCTTATCCCTCTGGTGCTAATTATACACCAATAAGAAGCGAGCAAGGTGAGGAGATGTGGCTAAAGGACTATTTGAAGATATTTCACTAATTTCAAGTAAGGAAAAATTGAGCTCACTTCCGCCACAAGAATACGTCCAAAACACACAACTCTATCGGTTTATATCTCCAGTGACGGTATCCAGGGGCGGCGGGTGGAATCACCGACGCGGAAGAAAGGCACTTACTCCTTGTTGTAAAACGACGCCTCTGATTTATGGAAATGGCGGAGGAAATTGGCGAAAATGGAAACGAAATGGGAAGTGTAGACGACTCGACTCGCCTTGATATATATAATATAATAAGTGAAAAAGTACAGGATCTTTTCACCGCGCACCGGGAGCGAGAAGGACTAATAATATTTATTTCCGGTTCACTCTACAGTCGCAGAAGTGTTTCCCAGAAAATAAATTTATACCCGATTCATTGATTTATGAGAAGAACTTTGAATAGCAAATTTTAAATGGCTTCATTATTTTTATAAGGGATCGAACGATCTTCATTCAACTGAGAAATAAGTATTACGTGGTTATGATTAAAATTTTTAGGTATTAGGTATATACTTCTTGTTAAGATCACACAGTTGTAGATAGATACCTACTCTCAGTATTGCGCCAGTGAAAGGCCACCATTTTGAAACGAGACTTTGAAATGACTTAAGCCGTCTTAAATGACAAGATTTTAGAAGAAAAAAATTCAAGGATATTAAAAAGACACACGAGACTAAAATGCCATCTACATTTTTTACTCCAAGTTTGTCAGGTAGATTCTGTTATACTCTATGTATAACGGGTATTATATTTTTTCTTCTTTTTTGTGAGTAGGTACGCACAAGAGTCGCAACTGCTCCGACCGTCTCAAGCCAGTGAGACTACGGCATCCCAATTGGGGTTGTGTTTTGGGGGGCTAAAGATAGTACGGATTAAAATGAGATGGTAAGTGTCTGGTTATTCAAGCTAAAATCTAGTCACCAAACATGGCTAAAACCATTTCAAGCAAAATTTTAGATTTTGAAAGGTGGCATTTCACTAGGGCAATACTGAAAGTATCTACCACTCTGGAACGTGCGGCAAATATTAGATATCATATTATTTTTAATTAATAAATTGTTAAAAAAACAAAAATTAATAAAATAAAATTTACTCGGTGTTAGTACGCCGGAATTTGAACCCGCGATCTCCGTATTAATAGCCGATCATAACAACTCGACCACGGAGGCCGTCAAAATTGTAAAACACATATGAAACACAAAATATGAAAACACATTAAAGCTGGTTTGACCCACTTCATGAAAATAAAATGGAGTTCCCTGATATTATTTCACACTCTCCATATAAAATTCGGCATAAAATAATAAAATCCGTTCCACAAATAGATTGTGATTTGATAGTCTATTATTTGTGGAGCAGAGTGACAGATAGAGGACAAAGGAGAATAAGAAACGCGTCTGGAAAGAAAGCTAAGGAAATTAATATCAGGATCATTGCGAGGGATAGAAGAAGAAAAGGAAGCAAGGTTAAATAAGTGAAAAACCAGCAATTCATCACTAGACTTGGCGCCACTCACATAAATAATCACATTGGCAATACATAACTCACGGATTTTAGAAGGCGAATGGAAGCTTTTACGTACATTTATTTCATTATATTTTATTAAACATAATGTAAAACAATTTTTTTTTTTCAAAAATAAATTCCATATTCCTTTCCTAAGAACCAACCTAACCTTCGCACAACTTCTTGTTTAATGTGAAAACCTCATAAGAGACCCAGCTGCTCCCTTCTGGAGCCAGTGAGAGTATGGCATCCCAATTGGGGTATGTTGTGACGCTGAGGGTAAAAGGCGGGGGGGGGGGGGGAGGAGATGGGAAGTACCTGGCTATTCTGATCTGGTCACCGAACACAGTTAAAGTCATTTTAAGCAACTTTTCAATTCTGAATGGCAAACATCGTCTAGTGAGGCGGTAACTTACATCATTAACAGAATATTTAATATTGTAATAAATGACTAGAATGCCGACAAATAATAATTAAATAGTAGCAACCTACTGGGCATGTTAGGCAACAGTTATAACTTTACTTGGCCTAAACTTTATTGTCTCTTGTTTTTGTTTTACATACTTATTGCCTCACTCCCACATATTGTTGTACACCGTTATTGGAAGGCTGGTATTTATTTGTAATTTTTACGTTAATTCTGTCCGTATTTAAAAATATATTGCAAGATAACTTGCATCATCGGCGGGATTATTTCCTGGTGGCAAATTCGACCATCAAACCAGTTAAAAATGGGATAAATAATAAATAGAAAAAATATTGTAGCGTTGTCAGAATGTGAAAATCTGCATAGGTACAAAGTGTGTTATAGGTACGTCCTGTGCATCCAAACGTAGACCTAGTTCGATTTTTTTAAATCCATTGAGGGGGTATTCTAGTCTAGAAGCATGAATTGTAGGTATTTTTTCAGGTGAAATAAAAATAAAAAAAACAATAATATTAAACAAGCCATTATTTAACCAAAAAAAATATTAAACATTAAAGAATACGAAACAATTTTTTAAAAGTTACAGGGTGTTGAAGTGGAGGGGTCTCAAAAAACTGGCGCGCCCGTTGACACGATTGCAATCCTCGGTAATAAAAAATAAAAAATAAAAATTAATTCTCAATCCAAATAAATGCTGCTACAGCCTGAACCTCGAAAACATTTTTTTTTTCGCAAAACGGCGGCTATCTGAAATAAAAATACATTTTTTTACCAGTTTTTTTGTTCACTTTTCCGAACATTTAAAAAAAGTTAAAAATTGAAATTTTTTGTAGTTTTGATTCATGCGATGTGTATGTAATGTATAGAGAAGACTCCCACCAAATTTCAAGTAAATTGGTTCCGTAGAACTTGAGATATCATGTCAACCGTCTCGAAAAAAGTAGTTTTGAGAAAGTTTTGCTCTATTTAGATTCTAGTTAGATTCCGTCTAAATCGGTAGATTACTTAAAATTATTAATTAAAAATAAACACATTACGTAGAAATACGATGAGTTGTAAAATGATGTTGAATTTTTTTGGCGGTTCAGCGCCCCATTGCACGTTAGCGCCAGCCGCGCCTGCTTAGGAGCCTAAAAGACTTGCGTAAAGTTCAGATCATCAGTGTATTCAAATGGAATAATGCATTGACATCATCGGTATATTCAAATGGAATGCATTGGCATCATTGGTATATTAAAATGAAATGCATTGGCATCATTGGTATATTCATATGGAATGCATTGGCATCATTGGTATATTCAAATGGAATGCATTGGCATCATTAGTATATTCAAATTGAATGCATTGGCGTCATTGGTATATTCAAACGGAATGCATTTGCATCATTGGTATATTTAAATGGAACGCATTGACATCATCGGTATATTCAAATGGAATTCATCGGCAACATTGTTATATTCAAATGGAATGCATTTCTAGTGTTACATACATACATATTCAGTGGGCAGTAGGTAGGCACTAGAATACAAGTAGCAGCAATAAAATCTTTATAGGCGGAATTCTAAAATGTTTCCATCGCATTCTTGATTGGCTGAAGTTTAAAAATAGCTAAATATTATTGGTCCCGAGCGATGGGTTCGTTAACATTCAACGAAATACGTTCAAGGTTATGATAATGAAAATTTTATTGTCCCCAAATGAACATCACATGGTTGAGTTGACGTGAAACGATTCGGCTTGCCCTGCCTTGGCTTCTGATAAATTGGGCGGTCTTTATAATATGGTGATTTACTTTGAATCGGGAGTATGCGGGTTCGAATTACGCGCGGTAAGAAACCGCCCCTATCAAACCCGAACCAGCGTCAACTATCCAACCTAAACCAGCCTAAACCAACCATGGTTGGTTCAATGACAAATTCTAATATTTTTTTAATGTGAATACCGCACGATTCCCAACTGTTCGAAGACACTGGGGGTATGGATACCCAAATTGGGGCACATTGTGAAATTGATCAGACTGGGGAGCGGAAGGAAATGTAAAGAGGAAGAAAAGTTCGTTGCTATGCTTTGGTCAATAAACACGGCTAAAGTAATTTCAAGCAACGTTTCGATTCTGAATGGTGATTTTACAATCAACGGCGATACAAAGGGTAGCTACCACCTTGTATGTCAGGTACAAGAGTGGACCAAGATTAGATCCTTGGGGAATAATCAATTGTTCTGAATAGTCGGGCATTGCTCAATTACTCCCTTACCCTACACAACTTACTTCAGGCCTCCGTGTAGCTTCCCCTTACACCATGGGTCCCTTCAAGACCCAGGATCTTCTGTTTTCTTCCTTTCCACAAAAAAAAGACTCTCCACAACAACATCCATAAACAATGACATAGGCCATGAGGGAAATTGTTTTCCTCAGGTCCTACTGTGTGGTTAATGTAATAAAGGGCAGTTGAAACTTTGTGAGAAAAAATATGGCTTTACTCGGCACCCCTGGCGGCTACTTGGGCGGTATCTACGCCACTGATACTATTAATTCACTGTTCAACAAAAAAAAAACACTTTTTGTATGTAACATGAAAACTTTTGTCTAGTTATCTTTAGAACAAGGATAAGGATAATACTAATAAAATTAGAATGTCCCAAATACGAATAGCTTTTTTTTGTAATTTTCTTTTAATGTATTTCAGATAATTTCAGTTTTTACCAACAAAATGAAGCTACTTCGTTGTATTGCAATCTTAATGTCTATGTAACTTTATGATTTTTTTCTATATTTTGCTTAAAAGGAATATCTCGTTGCAATTTTCAACATTAATCCGCCAGCATACGTGGACTCCACTTGCCCTGATATCGTTTTTCTATCGTAGAAATATCTTGGTGGAATATTTCACCGTGTTCTTCGCTGAAAGCGCCTAAATTTTCAGGGAAAAAATCTAAATGCGTATGTAGAAAATGTATTTTCAGTGACATATTATAACCCAAATGCCTTATTAGTAAATAATAGCTCTGGGACAATACTTTTATAGTCACTTGATCGGTGATTTCCGAGAAAATCTAAGGTTACTTTCATGATATTTCATGATCTGTAGTTCAGTAGGTAAGACTCTTGACTCACAATCCGGAGGTCGCGGGTTCGAACCCGGCATGTGCAAATAAATTTTATTTGATTAATTTGTGTTATTTCACAATTAATACATTTAAAATAATATATAGTATATTTGCGGCATGTTCCAGAGTGGAAGATACTATCAGTATCGCCCTGGTGTAAGACCACCATTCAGAATTGAAACGTTGCTTGAAAATGGCTTTAGCCGTGTTTGGTGACCAGATCTGAATAGCCAGGTACTTCCCAACCTTCCTCTTCCCCACCTCCTTCCCCTCCCCACTACCTTCAGCCTCACAACATACCCCAATTGGGGATGCCATAGTCTCACTGGCTCCAGACGGGAGCAGTTGAGATTCTTGTGCGGTATTCACTGTAAAAAAAAATAAAAAATGATAGATTCCCAAGCTGACTTTTCCAAATCACTAAGCTTTTCTTTATATATTTCATCTTTCATTAACTGTCTGATTTGGGTACCAATAAATATGCCTTCTTTAATTTTTGCATCACTGAGTTTAGGAAATTTCTCTTTCAAATATAAAAAAGCCACCAACCACTCCTATCTACAGCGCTTTCACGAAGTTTTTCGTGAGCTCAAGTTTAATGTGTAAAGGTGGTAAAAATATATTGTCAGGCTGTACTATGGAGGATTTTAAATACTTTATTGCCCTGGAGTAAGAGATTCCTTTTTTGGCCAGTCTTTCCTGTCCTACTCACAAATAAAACAACAGCATTTTGTATACCCTAATTGTAATCCAAAAATTCCCTCAGTGTGAGGGAATTTTTGGATTACAATGTGAGTGAGGGAATACAAGGCGCTGCAAAAAAGCGAAATACCCTTGCACGATGATGTCGTTTCTCACTCGGCATGCCGCTTAAAGTCTCGAAAACCCTTCTGGACGGAAGGAGAAAGACTCCTTCGAACACCTCTCACCCCAGAAGATAGGTGGAAGCTTGAGTGGCAATCAGCCAACGTCAAAAACGCCCATCTCGTGCAAGACCCCACTGAGAGACAGCCTGGGTTCTCATTGCCTCGCAAACTCTGGACTGCCATCAATAGGATAAGGTGCTCCCATAGCCGTTGTGCTCATATGATGCATAGATGGGGCCTTAAAGAGTCGGCGACGTGTGAATGCGGTGCGGTGCAGACCACCGAACATGTGGTCAACGAATGCCCGCTCCATTCATTCCCCGGCGGGATTGATGAGGTCCACAGGGCAACGCCTGAGGCCCTAGACTGGCTCGCAGACCTAGATGTCCCCCTCTGACCCCCCACCATACGAAAGAAGAAGAATCCAAAAATTAAGGCAATAACCTTCAAATCTTCACAAATTTTCCGGTTGTGTTCATTGTATTGATTTTTTTCTAAGATAAATTCAATAGTTTCATAAGACTCTTTCGTGTTAGAACCCTCACCTAATGGTGTAGGTAGAGCCAAAATACTGTTTATATGACTTACTTACTAATGGCGTCAATAGGGTAATAGCTGTAACACAATAACGAGAGCTGATCAAATTAAAATAAATATGGTTTTCGAATGAGGGTGGGTCGGTAATTAAAAAATAGTAAACAACTTTCTTGTAACAAAATTTAGTTGACCAGTGATTTATCTCAAGCTTTTAAATGCTTTCTTCTACGAAACACTACGCCTTTAACGAAGAGGACATAATACTGACCTCTGTCGTGACGCATGGCTTTGCTTGAGTCTCAGGATATCCACCTAAATCGAGGTAGATAGTTAAAGTTAATGGCTTGCAGATGAATGCTTTAGGAAGCTTACGTTGTTGATACTTTATTGCCACTGTGTAAAATGATCAATTCTCAAAGATCTGGCAACAATTCCGAAGTGGGCTAATTTGTCGGAAAAACAAGTAAATTATGAAATCTGGGCAACAAAATGTGTAAACGCAGAAATAGAACAAAAAATAAACACAAAGATCGCATCACACTCATGTTGTAGTGTTATTTAACACATATTTTCTATCGTCACACATTCCGAATGATATCTTCTGTTATATCTCGATCCACACCGCACTTACATCATGAAACAATTGTAATAAGATTACTCTAAATACGCATCAGAAGTGTTATGTAAAATGTCAAAATTTGTAACAAGATTGAAATAAAACTTTTTTTGGGTTTAACTTGCTAACCCAGGTCCGATTCAACAAATAAAAAAGAAATATTGGAAAAAAAAAGAATTCCTAGTTTGCTAGACTAGAGGATTTCATGTAGAAAGATTTGGTCAGTTCACCGCACAAATGTGTCTCTAGACATCAAGACTCTGATGTATATTTCCATAATCAAGACCTCGTGTCACACGTCACACCCTCATCTTTCTAAGGTCGTCCAGTTTTCCTTGCCCTGATTCACACCATGTACATCTCTTGGGAAATTCTTTACTCTGCGGACGATCTAATGTTGGACTTTGAATAATAATGCATAATTTGTATAAAGTTGTTTCAGATTGGATGGGCGGAGAAAGAAATGCCAGTAAAATTATATACGACGTGAAAGTGGTGAAAGTTGAGGATGTCCCAGGAGGACAAGGCGCAATAGATTTTCAAAAGTAAATAAAATGTTAAAGGAACTAAATTGCCTAACCGAACTAAATTCGCTAATAGGAACTAAATTGGCTAACTGGCGCGTTACCAATGTACTTATTAAATAAAAATTATGACAACAAGGACATTGGCTAACTGGCGTGTTACCAATGTAGTTACTTATTAAATAAAAATTATGACAACAACGACATTCACAGAAATAACATAAGGACTTTCAAGAAAATCAGGCAACAAAAAAAACGAATACGCAGAATAGTTTACTGTACTAAGAGATGAAGTTTTATAAGGCTGCCAGAAACTTTAAAGACCGCACCAATTGCAAGGTTCAACGTGAATTGTAGGAGCTACATCAAACTGGAGAAAATATAGTATGCAATGTATAATGTTATAATTAATTAGCAATTTGTAAACTTTAATGTACAAATTACTAAAACAAAATTGATAAAATAAAAATATATTGGTCACATCGAGAGGCGGATTATGTACGAAAGTAGAAGCAAGGAGTTTGCGTCTGGACAAATTTAATATAATTCATTTCTCCACACACTTGCGAGGAAATTGCGTGATTCCTAGTTAGCCACATATTATCGGGTTCGATTGCCTTCAAAATAAAATTCTTAAATCTAAAAAAAACGTCAAAACAAACTAAAAGCAATGTTTATTGTAAATTCCCCCAACTTACATCTTAACAAACCGAAAATGTTGTCTGCGCAACGACGGAGGACCTAGTTGGCAGAAGATTGAACACGCGAAGTTGAGTGGAAACTCAACGCTTTGGACAACAGTCACCTACCGGACTTTTATTTTATTTCAGCACTTTATGAATATTCTAAGAAATTTGATTTGAGTAGCATAAATTCTATCAGAAAATATTTCAAAAGAGGCATCAGAAAAATGTCAAAAATAAAATATTGATGTAGCCGAAAGCTTTCAATTTTATGAAATTTCTTTTCCTCAAAGCATCACACGATCTTCCCATATTTCTAACTTTCTCGTACATCGGTATTTTTACATGCTGGCGTAGAAACAGAGCCTACATCTCGTTCAGAGGATTACGTGACCCATAAAGCCGGGACGCAGACAGCAGACAGCTGTAGGTAAGGGCGTATGATCCGCCTCTCAATCAACTAAGTATTCAACTGAAGCACACTCCACGTACATTGGCTACGAGGGGACACTTCCTCGTTTTTATTTCCGTACGAGAGCAACTAGGCCCTAGAATACTCCGGTATTCTTCTGCAAACTCTATTTTCGAGAGTGCCGAGAAAACAGAACCCGGTAGGAAAGGAATTTTATTGTATTTTAATTGCCTGGTTTCTACAATTTCACCAACTGGAATGCTTAGTAATTATTTAGATAAAACATTTGAGGTAGATACCTAGAAGTCTTTCCTTGAAAGTATGCAATCAGCTTCGAATGAGCGAGGAGAATTTGTAATAAACTAACAGCTTACTTAAAAAAGACACTTCCCAACCGTTAAACCACGTTTTTTTACACATTGAATAAAGACTGTTCATTTTCTAATTGTTACTAATAAAAAATGTCATTTAACTTGCTGCGACAAATGCACCAATTTATGTCAGTTCCTGATTAGTAAGTTTTCACGTAAACGGTATTTAATCAAAAAAGAAAAATGAAACAATATAACTTTGTATAAACCACTTATATGATGTGCAAATCCGACCGGTTTCGGAACAAACGTTCCTTCGTCAGGGAAAGCTTATACTAATTTGACAGTTTAGAACAATGTTTTATTGTGGTAGGGGTGGAGCCGTTGTTAGTTAATAATGTAGATTGGGTGGGTAGGTATTAGTGTAGAGTGGGTGGGTAGGGGAACAAATCCATGATTGGGCTATATGACAATATTTTTTGTTTGTTGATAATAGATTCATTATTTTTAAGGGATTTTTTAATTTCCAAAGCTTCTAAGTTATCTAAACGTTTTCCTTTATGATTAATATGAAGAATATTTATCCCTGTGTTTTTTCAAAACCGTGGTTATTTTCAATGATATGGTTAGCGAATTCAGAAAAATTATTATTATTAAGACACCTTAAATGTTCTTTGATTCTGATTTTTTTTTCGGATTTGCACATCATATAAGTGGTTTATACAAAGTTATATTGTTTCATTTTTCTATAATGGATAACCACAAAGTAATAGCTACATTAAAAAATATGGTATTTAATCAATTTTATAAAATGTCACGACGTTTTTTAGTAAGGCCGTAATTGTTTAGATATACTCGTAATTTGATGGTCGTAGCTCGGCAACAGTCGGCATGCTTCTAAATATCTCCCAATGTTTCTATTATTTATGGTGATATGATACATTTTCAAAACGATTATTTATTTAATGTTTCTTCACAATTAACATTCATTATTTAGCATGTAATTATTAACCCCACTAGGGCTCGCCTGTAACGGGGTTAATAATTTCACAATTTAATTAATTAAAGTAACGCACATTAACCCGTTTAATCACAGGAGACCAGATTTGTCCCAACGCACATGGGTCTCACATAAGACGCCGTAACTCCCTTACTATCATAGTTAGAAATATGTTCTAATCGGTGTTAGAAAGGAAAAACATCATGCTTTATATTCCAATCTAAAAAATAGCCACCAAAAAAGTAAAATGTACACTTTTATGTACACAAAGTTTTGAATCGCAAATTGAAAAAAGAATTTGAAACTTCTGAAATTTAAAAAAAAAATTTTCATAGAGCGACAAAAAATTGAGGTTACAATATGTGTTTGTTATACATTTGTCTAATAAATTATGCATGTGTTTTTATTATTTTTTTTTATCAGTAACTTGAGTTAGAAAAAACATAAGGTGAGCCATTTTGAAAACTTTTTTATGTTTGTATGCAAAAATTTTATAATTTAAAAAATATATATATTTTTCGAATTCTATAATTTGAAAGCGTATTTCATCACCTTTCTAAAACAGTTTTTGGTTTTTGAATGTGTTCAGAAATATTCCAAATATTTGCATTTTATTGTAAAGTGAAAATATTTTGACCATCCGAAAAAAAAGACAAATTTTTGAAGGGTTAAATCTGTGAAAAAACTATATATTTTTGAATTAACAACAAAATGTTGAGAGATCAAACAAAATGTTATTATTCATTGTGTCATTACAATAGTGAAAAAAAAATAATGTACCTTTATGGTTTAGAAAAAAATCAAATTCAAAAGCAAAAATACAAAATATCTTATACAAAGATACTTTAAATATTTCAAAACATCACTTAAAAAAATGAAATTTTAATGAGTTTCCGGATCCAAAGAGAAATTGAAATATCTAAAATATAAATATGAAAGTAATAAAACTTTCAGGTAAAGGATTTTTAAATGAGAGAGAAACTCAAAGGATTCTTTAGTCATCTTCGGAATCTTTAGAAATTTTCAGAACGATAAAAATAAAATCGTTGCTTTGAAATATTTCCGTGGAGATTTTTAAACATATTCAATAGCTCAGTTCAAAGAAGGGCGATTCTACGAGTCCAACTTTACATTTTCCCGTAGTAGACGGTAAAGTTTAATTGACGTGGAGTTGTGTGATCTCTGACATTCATTATTATCCACGGAACCTAAGGTAGGTATTGCAAGCCTCGAATGCCTTGAACACGAACATAACACAACAACGAAGCTCTCCTTATCGGGACTTCGGAATTAATTAAGACAGGACACTCGAGCGTCGCATTGTTTATGTTTCAAGATATCCTACTGCGACGCAATTACTTGTACTTATACACCGACCTTTAATCAGAAGCTTATTTATAAACATCAAAAGGAAACGAGCAAAAAAATCCTTGAAAAACTTCATTTACATTAATTTATAAAGCTTATGTCAGGAGAAGCAATGGGGTTCCGATTTCCGATACCAAACCTGATTTATTCAAGCTTTGTACAGAACCGACAGAGGAAAATCGAAAGTACAATAAATGCAGTGGAATTGAAATCCTTTACCCATATGTGTTAAAACCATTGAACATAAAATTCATGGAAGTGAAATCGATTTGAAAGAAAACTGTTATAGCCTATTTAAACTAGACCCCCTCGAAAAATACCGTAATACGAATGAGAACGAGTTCCTAAGAGAATACAAGATCGATGATGAAATGAACAAGTTTTAAAAAAGACGTTTAGATTTATTAAAATGTAGAACGGATGAAGAGTGAAAGGATCACCAGGAGAATATTATAAAGTGGAAGATGTTGCGGACGCTTTGGTAGACAAAGACATGGCACAATGTTTAGCGACGATAAAATCAAAAATGCCAAGTATTTTTATCTTCCTCTATTCTTTACCATTCAAACTTATTTCAGTCTCAACTCGACATTTACCAAAACTTGTGCAAGGTATTTCACCGAATAACAATAAAAACAACTTTAAAACTACGTCTATAAATAACTACCTAAATCGTAAGGGTGCGTGCACCCACAACACATTATATTCCTATTTCTATCTAGCCTGAACCTTTCAATCCTCGGTGTTTGAGTTCGTTTGAATCCCCGCATGTTAATTCCCAATAACGTTACGTGTGGGAGTTACGCGTGTGGCGCCGAGATGTCTGCGATACCGAAATAGAGGAACCGGGGTAGGTTGCCTCAACCCCCTACCCCTAATGGCCCTACCATGGAGGAAGGAAGAGAGCCTTCCCACCTCCACGGACCCTACCTTGCTCCCCTAATACCTGCCTGCCGGGATAAGATACGCAGGATAAAGAAAACGAAAGCGACATGCGACGGTGCCACTAGGGCACTAGGGGGTGGACTTTACAAACTAGTTATTTCTGTATTTGACAGGAGGCAATGGTATGCCTAACTTAGTTTTAATTCCATTCATCTCTCAACGTCTGCTTTGTTTAAAATACGCATTTCGGAATTTCTGAATGCCAGGACAAGGCTGCGACAAATAAAAAAAATACGCATTCAACACCCTTTAGGGGTGGGTTTCCGAAATAGGCAATTAAGCAAAAAAAAATTAATAATGGCATAGTGGGTAACGATATTGCTGATTCCTTGGCAAAACAAGGAGCGTCTAACCCTACCGTTACCCTCGTAAACCTTATTCCCCTGTCTGATATTTTTTCCATCATCAAAGATAGATCCCGCAATGTTTGGACAGAGTATTGGAACATTGCTAGTCAGTCCAAGGGTGCCCGTTACGCCTCAATACAAAGGACTATCCCATCAAAACCGTGGTTTCAAAAATTCCCCCATTTTTCCAAAAAAGAAATTTCCTTACTTATTCGTATGAGAATCGGACATTGTTCCGTTCCTTCTCACCTTTATAAAATTCATGTGCTTGACTCCCCAGATTGTACGTTCTGTGGTCTAGATGTGGGAACTTTAGATCACATATTTTTTGATTGTCCCTCTCTAAATAAATATCCTCTCTTCTATCAAGCGTTATCAAAAATTGCCTCTCCTCCATTCAACATTTCATCTCTTCTAAGTCTGAACTCTACTCCAATCTTCCATAAAATTCTGAAATTTGCACATTTAAATAAAATTAATATATAAATTCACCTTTCCTTTCTCTGTAATTATAAATGATGGCCTAGAACACCCTTGAAGGGTGAAAGCCAGAAATAATTGAAAAAAAAAAAAAAAAAAGATCTGACATAAAACAAAGTGAAATGTACAAAAGTTGGTATCAATCATCAATCATCAATCAGCATTATTACCTTTGCATCTGCGTGGTTGAATTACAGAACCCGGCTTCGATTGCATGTCTGACGCCACGCGCTGCGCGCCACCACCTTACGCGCCGCGCCACAAATAACAACTGTGTTCGTGAATTTTCAAGCAAAGCTACCGTTGTAATTCGGTTTTTAATTCAAGAATCTGTCAAAAGATGTCGCTACTTCCGTCAGCAGCTAGCATGTGGACGTATCTTCCCTAGGTATAAGTAGGTAATGCGGATTCATAGAATTTAAGTATATTTCCGGATATGGAAAGATTGACGCATTGACGGCAATACTTGACAAGTTGTGAATAACAGTATCACACGGCTATATGCTATATATATTACATATGAAGTCATTGCGTGTCTCGGTTTGTCAACTTTGTCACGGTTATTTTGTCTCGGTGACTAGCTGTCACTGGATCACAGTGGATCCGAGGAACTGGCTATTTTTGGAACAAGTTCCTATCGGATTAATAAAATGGTCACTAACATTCAAACTGGGCGAAGCCGAACTAAAAGCAGCTCGCAGGGAATAGCAGCAAAAAACTGCGGAGCTGGTTTTTAACCGGGATGTCCCTCTGTTATAGCGGGTGAAGTTTATTTGGAGATGTAGGCATATGCACACAATTATTTGAGTACATTATAAGTTATAGTATACAGGGTGCAAAGGAACGTACTTTACTTAATTTAACCAGTGATTCCTGACATTATTTGGAGTAAAAAATCTAAATAAAATTTTGGTCTCCGGTGACATTTTTGATGTTTTTTTCTTCTTCAAAATAGTAGATATTGGACAGTTGGGGCGGGATAAAAGGTTAGGCGGTTACCCGGCTGAATGGCAACGACATGCAAAAGATTTTTTTTGTTTGATTTTGTAGAAAAAAAAATTGAAAAAATAAAAGTCACCGGAGATCAAAATTTCATTTCCATTTTTTACTCCAAATAATATCAGGAATCAAAATAAGTCAAGTATGTCCCTCAACACCCTGTATAAGCTATAATATAAGTTAAAATACCTATATAATAATATATAAGTTTTAATATACAAGTTGTTATAACTTATAAAAAATAAAACAAAAAATAAGGATAGGTATGATTTACTCGTAAGATTTAGACTCTTTTCAAGAAAAGATTTTATAAAAAGAAGAAAAATAATAAAAGTTAATTATTACCAGTTAGAATCGAAATTAGATGTCTTTTGAAATTTGCAAAATTGTCAAGGACTGGCAACCGTTGTGACTCAAAAAATTCCAGGGTTAGCTGACTAATGAAAAATGATCAATGCGTAAATACTGAAGTTGCAGTTGCAACACATCGACACCATAGATATAATGCGTATAAAAGGATCAACACACCTTGTTACAAATCCTTTACGTAACACAACGTGTTATTAAAGGATTATTAATAATAATTATTATTATTTATTATATTATTAACCTATCTGGTGAACTACTTTAGAATCAGTAATTAATCAATAATCAATAAAACTGCGATAAGCTCTGCCTAAGATGTTTACTCAGTAAATATCAACACTGCGCTCATTCTAAAATAATCCAAATCAGTGCTTCCCAAAAAGTGATCACTTTTTGTATGGTTTTATGTAATGTAATGTTTTTATGTTGAAAAAATTAAACAAAGAGCGCGTATTAAACCTGAAAACTCTAAACAAAAATCTGTGAAAATATCATTCTACCAGAGCTCACCATTCACGAGCTTCGCTGCTTCATACTGATTTTTCTGCATTGATATTATCATCAAATCATTGAAAATTGCGTAATAAATTTTTTAAAGCAAAAATTAAGGTACACATGCACTGGTAGGTAAAGTATGTCTCAAAAGGTGTAAGACCGTGTTGTCTGTCTGGGAAACGCTGATCTACACTACATACATGTATGAATACATATTATATAAATGTGTATAGTGTTTTAACGTATAGCGACACGGTAGTGCTGGACTGGCGAAGAAAGTAAACATCCTGTGGCTGTGACCAGACAATGTACACAACACACTGTACCAACTCAGTGCTCGCTAAGTCGTCACCTAGTCGGGAACAGTAGGCTGCAGAACATATGGGATAGTAAAAGTTTTCAGTTTGATTTCTGCAGTATTAAAGTGAGACGGTAAAAGTCAAAGGTTTATATTTATTTTTTATTATTAAGTTAAAAGAAATATAATATTTCGCTTTCATAACTTAAGTACAATATACAATAGTGCATAGAACCCTGAACCCCATTAGTACAGTCATTAGTTCTCGCAATATCCATTGTTACTTGTACCGCAAGGAGATGCAAGAGTCCTTGATAAATTCGAAATCGGAAAGGGCGTAAACGTTTTGGACGGGATTATAAAAATACTTGACAAGAGAAATATACTTAAACCACAGAAAATAGAATAAACTTGAACCAATAAAAAAGTAAGCGTCAAAGTACGAGCCGAGCCGACTTACACAAAAACGAGTCGAAAAAAATACCCGTTCTCGTGATCTACGATGAACGGGTGTTCCGCTTGTGTCAGTCTAGTTTCGCGTTCATGCACCGGTGCAAAGGGAATCAACGGTGTTAGTTCCTTAAAGTAGGCTTCATTGAAATACTTGTAGAACAGACTTAGCATGCCTAGACAACATAAAGAAATAGAAAGTCGTGTACAGAGGACTAGTCAATAATCCTACACTCTATCCTGTAATAACACATATGCAAGAATATATCTAGTGGTATATACTCTCAGTTATCGCCTTGCCCCATTTTTCAATCATTGTTATTTGTTAAAAAATTTACGTTGTAGTAATACATACAAAAGGCACATCATTATTTAAGTATAGACAGTTCTCAGCTTAGAAAACAGGCTCTAGCGTAATCTGACCAATGAAGCAAAGATTGAGAGATAAATAATTGAATATCGTTTATATATTTAACTGATTTAACCAATAAATTGCCCTAAAAATATTGATTTTTCAACAATAAATTGCGACGTGAACAGCGTATTTTCACAACTCATCTTACAAAAAGACCACAATCCAAGGTGGATCAAGGCCGACTAGAGTAGGTAGGGTAGAGTGGGGATGGTTGAAACATTTTTACTTTAACTAATTGTAGTAATATTTCTTTCGTATTTATGGATAATATGTTTATACTAGATGTTCTATGATCTATCTAGTTATCAAATTAAATTTATTGGATGGCCACAACTCGTACAGGTAAGCTACAATAACCACTTAAAGACGATGGGGAAATTTGTTTCAATTATCCTCATAGTGTGGACGATTGAAACAGTGTGTGGGGATAATTGAAACACTCTAAATATCTTTTGAATAATTGGAGTAATTTTAATCAATGTTAAACATTTTCTTTATTATAACAGTACTCAATGAGATCATGAATACTGATTAAACATATCGTGTAGGTATGTTCGTAGGTATTACAAATAACTAACCAAATGACTGCCTCAAAACAGGCTAGCCCAGTGAGGCGGGTTACGTGTAACCCCAACTTATAATTATAAATCTCTAATATTTAAATATTACCTACTTTTCATGTGTATATTTTTTCTCTGTTGTTAACTTTTGTACTTTCAGAATTGATAAAATAATGTATACTATTCACGTAGTTTTTTTTTATTATTTGAAAATGTAAAAAAATCAATAAATCACGTGAGGGTGTATGATGTCGAATGTGGTCGCATGAGATCGACTTCATCATCCACATTCAAGATCACAGAAGTAAATCTAGTAATTAAGACTTAATGATTTGAATTTCAGACCTTTTTTTCATTATAACTTTTAAATTTTCTCTCAGTGTGGACGATTGAAACATGGTTATGATTGAAACGTTGCAATCATCCCCATACAAGTTGTTTCAACCATCCCCACGCTGCATTTTCTGTTTCAAAGTCAAAAATAAGCCTTTTATATAGAAATTAACACCACGCAAATGCATTAAAAAAACTCTAAAATAGAGAAAGAAGAGAATGTAATAAAACATTTTGTCAAGGTGCGAGAGTAAAATGAGTTATTAGAAAAACAAAAATGTCTTAAATATTTACTTTTTAGTGCGAAATCCAATAATGTCCCCTATGCACGATTGAGTCACTCGCCGGCTAGTGCGCTTTTGTAGAAACGTCCCAACAGACTTGACGGAGTTTCCAGTGTTGTGACACACTCTTAGGTATTATAGTTTTCGAGTAAATTGAGATGTTTCAATCATGGCCTGTTTCAATCGTCCCCACTCTACCCTACTGGACTTGGCGCACGTCCGCCAAATTACGTGGTCCGAGCTTTTGCTAAGTAAACTTTACCGTTTAAAATAGTCTAATCACTCTGTTTATTGCTGATTTGTGTTTTGTTAAAAAAAAACACAAATCAGCAATAATAACGAGTATCAACAACAATCTGCAAACTGTTGTAACTCGGTGGCACTGACTTAATCACGTGAAACTTCAAAGCCTGTATTCATGTTGGTCTTGGAAATGGCGTTACCGTCGAACCCTTGCAACTTTTCATCTCAATAAGGAAAACAGAAGACCAAATCTCCACTGAAAATCCACTGAAAATACTCACTGCGATTCCAGGGAGAAGAAGTAATCCGTGCCAAACACAGACGGAAGAATTATTAAGATTAAAAGATAAAATATCAAGCATTCTTATCTCGTCCACAACTTAAAACATTATAATTTTCAACGAGCAGATAGTCTTGCAGCTGAATGTCATAGAAACCCGGTGGCCAAACAGATGAGTTCATTATTCGAGTGGTGTGCTTAAAGCTCCAGTTAAGAAAACAAACCGCCATCGAGATTGATCGACGGACGGCGGACCAACCAACGATCGTTAACGGGGTGGAATGGAGAAACGACCATCGGCCATTTGTGTTAGAACAACAATTATTTAAACTTTTCGTTGATATATTGGCTTACAGAAAAGGGCCATCAGGTCACTTACGAAATAGTGAATGATTATAGATTGCCGATTTTATAGAAATGGCTTTAAGAAAACAGATATAAAAGATCCGTGATAATTTTTAAGAGTTCTCCAAAATTTATTCCAGGACGCAGTTTACAAATGGATGCCATTGTTACATAACTTTTGGATGTGCGTTAACCCTTTCCGGCAAAAATAATACTAATAATAATTCCCATGTTTGCAAAACGTCCGAAAAAGCAATGAAGCAAAATGTGAGAGAAAGCACCCATTGAAAAGCTAAAAATAAATCGCAGTTTTATCATGGAAAATCTCTCCAGAATTAAAGATAATTACTCGCGAGGCCATTTAACACTGATACTTCCTAGGTGGACAACCATATAACCATCCAGGATTAAAACAGGATTTTAAACATAACATTTTTTTATAACAGGATTCAAAAAAAGGACAAGGCGAATACGCAGAACAGTTTACTTTATAAAGGGATGAAGTTATATAACAAGCTACCAGAAACTTTAAAGTCCGCACCAATTGGAAATTTCAAGACGTATTGTAGGAGCTACATAAAATTTAGTTTGCAATATGAAATACTATAATTAATTAGAAATTTGTAAACTTAAATGTACAAATTACTAAAATAAAATTAATAAATAAATAAATCCAACCAAGGTTGGTGCTCCTGGAGGATTAACAAGGTTAGTTCTGCCTTCGACAAAACGTGAACACTTTCCATACGACCTGTTGAGAATGAACTACACTTTGAAATATGCATTTGAACAAAATTGTTCGCCATTTTTTATAAATGATTTTTTAAGATAAAACAAAATAAATTAATACCGTCGAGAACAATTGAGTCGTTCAATTTCTATATCCGCTATATCATTTTTCACTGATTCGGAGAAAACCGCAAAAAACTGTCACATCTCTAACGTAAATAAAAAATAACATTTTATTTTTTTATACAATGAGTTGAAGTAATACACATTCGAAAAGTGTTCATTTTTCAATGTATGTCTAGAAATATTTAAGTAATTTGGATAAATAAAATGGATATAGCGGACTTTGATACTCACTTCGAGATTTATATGGAATATAGAGGCTTTTGAAACTCAACTGACCATATGGGCGTATTTCTACCTCCGCCATCTTGGCAAAATAACTGCTCGTGATTGGTTGAATTCAGATATAGCGGGTTTTGATAGTAACTTCTTGAATGATATAGCGGGTTTTGTTTCTCACTCGCAGTTTTAACACGGTTTTTGGTCATGATGAGGGAGGTTTTGAAAATCAATTTTAGATTAGTCTTTTTCCTCGCATAAATGTGAACAAGATGTCATACTCGGATCATTTTGTCAAAAAATTGGATATAGCGGGTTTTGAAATTATAGGACTCAATTATAAGAAGATTCACATACGTTTAACTGAGCTTTAGTTCATCTATACACGAGATCTCGTATATGAAAATGAATGTATATTTGCTTGCTTGCTCGCTTATATGTATGTTTGTATGTGCGTTTGTTCCTTATGCCTTGCTAAACCATTCATCCAATTGCGATGAAACTTTGGGGATTTGATATGGGCATGCCAGCTATGGTTTCTATATATAATAGTGAGCTCTGGCGTCATGAAATTATGCGTTTCTAAACCATTCATCCAATTGCGATGAAACTCTGGTAATTTTATGTGCGCTTGCCCGCGATGGTTCCATATATAATAGTGAGCTCTGGCGTCATGAAATTACGCGTTGCTAAACCATTCATCCGGTAACGATGAAACTTTGGTGATTTGATCTGTGCATGCCCGCGATTCTTTCTATATACAATGGTAAGCTCTGGCATTATGAAAATTGTTTAAAAAATGCAACAGGTGGCACGCGAGCCGTTTGAAAACTGAATGTACGGAGCGTGGGAGGGGGGAGGGGAACGCGGGAGGGGGGTTCGAAGGACGGGGGAAGTCGGAGAGGGAAGTGGGCACTGGGAAGGCAGAGAAGGCGGAGTGGCGTTGTAGGTGAATCGTAGGGGAACTCGCTTTATTTCATAAAATAAAATTTGAAACAATAACATACAGTATCAATTTTCCATACACACCACGATCCCCAACATTTGTTCATGTTTTAGATTAGCCACTGTACTAGATATATCATCATTACGGATTGGCGTGTTTCAGAGGCACAGTGGCGTTATTATGATTAAAGGAAGTATGTCGCAGTAGGTATGTACTCGTACATAGTTCCATGCACGTCCGGCAGACCCATAAATCGCCTGTATTATTGCACGCGTCAAAACACGAACGCACACCGCTAGTGGAGCACTGCCCGTTGCGCGCACTACACTGTCCAGCCATCCGTACAGTGTTAACTCTTCATTCATCTGGTGCCACTGTGAATGGACATCCATCCATAGACAAATAGGCATCAAATCATTTGCAGTAGACGGGACATTGTCGATTTACCTGGTTTAAAAATCAACAATTGGGAGGCGGGAAAATAAACAGCGCCGCCGCCCCAGGAACCATTTATTGGATAACCAATACCCCTGTAATAGGTTCGCTATGTTTGATAATTTAGCAGGGGTTTAGCCGAGTTCTTGGAGTGTGGTTAGTCTAGGTGTTGGATCGGGAGAGAATGCTTGAGGCATACATAATCTAGACCTCTCCAGCCGGATTCTCTCGACCCATAATGGGAGGGGTGGATTCCTCTTCTTCGGTCAATTTACTCCTGGACACATTGACCCCAGATTCCTTCCCACCCCTCGTGCCTTTTTCCTTCCCAGAACTTCCTCTCCTCCCTTTCCTTACAAACCCTCCACACAGCATCGCCAAAGGTCAGTTAGGCCCTGAGGGATTTTTTTCCCTCAGAGCATATGTGTGTATATATTGTAAAAAAATGGAGGCTTTTCACGCGAATGGGTTTATTTTGCGGTAGGTAATAATCAGTTATTTGGCGGCGAATACAATTTCCCACCTACTGCGTGGCGGGCTGGATCGGAAGGAATTGTTTGAGGGAAACCTAACCTAGACCTCTCCAGCCGGACTCCACCGACCCATCCCTTAGCACCGCAGTTGGAGGGATGGATTCATACCTCCGTCACTGCTGGACACATTGACCCCCCAAATTCCAACCCACCCCTCATATTTTTCATTCCCGTAACTTCCTCTCCTTCCTTTACCTAAAAAACCTTCCACACGGTATCCCCAAAGATGACGTAGGCCGTAGGATTTTTTTCTTCAGAGCCTCCAGTGTGGTGCTAAAGCAAAAAAAAAAGAAAAAATTGCTGACAATGTTACATTTAAATTTCTGTGAACAACCCGTCCTTGGATACTTTTTAATTGGCTAGATAAAGATGTCAGGAGAATTTGTGCTCATCTTACAACAAGAAAAAAATAACAGTCAGGTGTTACGTGCTGTTTCGTGTGTTACCGTGCTGCTGGAAGTAGACTGAGTCCTTTACACGTAATCCGCTAGATTTTACCCGACTACTCAGATGCGACGTGTGACGGAAAAAAATATTCTTACTGTTGTTAAATGAAAAAAATATCATTGGACAGCAACACATGTATTTTTACTCCAAATGTGCTCAGGTATCCCTCGTTAAAATGCTTAGGGTAAGAGCTATTAAACCCTGTAAACGCTGTACGTACTTTGCTAATAAATTAATAACTTGAAAGGGCAAGAGAAAATGATCACAGCCCGATAGTAATAAATTAATAAATCATAATTAATGTTGATAACTTTTCTGAATTATAACATATTAATTTTTGGGGATCGCTGGCAACGGTTAATATGCACTTTTTTTTGAAAAAACCTTTTGATTCACCTTAATTACATTAAAAGGCAACTATTTGCATTGGGGGAAGTGGAAAATATTTCATTCTAAATTTCATTACGTAAAATTAAAATTAGCTTTCGTCTTGTGAGATTGTACGCCAGAATCACAAACCATGTTACACAAACCTAGCGTAGCCGCTAAACTACTTGAAAACTGGGATGTTTTTCTTGCCTTGACGCGAGTAGGCGTTATAAAGGGGCACTTTCTTTTGTATCACAAACCATGTTACACAAAAATATTTTCCACTTCCCCCAATGTAAATAGTTTGTCTTTTAATGTAATTAAGGTGAATCAAAAGATTTTTTCAAAAAAAGTGCGTATTAACCGTTGCCAGCGATCCCCAAAATTTACCTTTCTATTGTTAAATGAAAAAATATCATTGGACAGCAACACATGTATTTTTACTCCAAATGTGCTCAGGTATCCCTCGTTAAAATGCTTAGGGTAAGAGCTATTAAACCCTGTAAACGCTGTACGTACTTTGCTAATAAATTAATAACTTGAAAGGGCAAGAGAAAATGATCACAGCCCGATAGTAATAAATTAATAAATCATAATTAATGTTGATAACTTTTCTGAATTATAACATATTAATTTTTGGGGATCGCTGGCAACGGTTAATATGCACTTTTTTTTGAAAAAACCTTTTGATTCACCTTAATTACATTAAAAGGCAACTATTTGCATTGGGGGAAGTGGAAATATTTCATTCTAAATTTCATTACGTAAAATTAAAATTAGCTTTCGTCTTGTGAGATTGTACGCCAGAATCACAAACCATGTTACACAAACCTAGCGTAGCCGCTAAACTACTTGAAAACTGGGATGTTTTTCTTGCCTTGACGCGAGTAGGCGTTATAAAGGGGCACTTTCTTTTGTATCACAAACCATGTTACACAAAAATATTTTCCACTTCCCCCAATGTAAATAGTTTGTCTTTTAATGTAATTAAGGTGAATCAAAAGATTTTTTCAAAAAAAGTGCGTATTAACCGTTGCCAGCGATCCCCAAAATTTACCTTTCTATTGTTAAATGAAAAAATATCATTGGACAGCAACACATGTATTTTTACTCCAAATGTGCTCAGGTATCCCTCGTTAAAATGCTTAGGGTAAGTGCTATTAAACCCTGTAAACGCTGTACGTACTTTGCTAATAAATTAATAACTTGAAAGGGCAAGAGAAAATGATCACAGCCCGATAGTAATAAATTAATAAATCATAATTAATGTTGATAACTTTTCTGAATTATAACACGAATCTAGAACAAGGCGATTAAGGCTCATCCATGTCTAAATTTAGACCAAGGTTAATGATGAATATAATAATAACAATAATTGCTTACCGCTTTATTACTGTTTTATAGCCATTACAAACAATTTTGGTTAAGACATAATATCTCTGCAAGTTTTCTTCAGAGGAGCACGCGAAGCTTACCTGAAAACAAAGAAATAAACATTTAAGAAAGATAATTATTATATAAGGCTGTGTAAATCAACAAATATCAGAACATAGAAATGAATAAATAGCAAAATATATAGATGTGTAAGTTTTACTCTTCGCTGATGATTTAAAAATATATAAAATGATACGTAGTATAGAGGATAACCATATTTTACAATCTAATTTAGTTAAATTGTTTCATTGGTTTGTGATCAGCTCGCTATTTCTTAATATTCAAAAGTGCCAAGTTATTCGATTTCATAAAATCCAAAGTCATGTAACTTATAAATACTCTTTAAATAATGTAATATTGACACCAGACGCACAGAACAGGGACTTAGGTGTTATATTTGATGAAAAGTTAACATTTACCCTGCACGTAAATGAAATATCAAATAGAGCTATAAAAATGCTTGGTTTTATAAGCAGGACAGCAAGTGATTTTAAGTCACTAGAATGTTTGAAAATATTGTACACTTCTTTGGTAAGAAGCCAGGTAGAGTATAATTCGCCCATTTAATAAATAAAATCATTAATAATTATTACTACTTAATAATTATGCATTGACAGCCCTGAAATTCTCGCCAAAATAAAATTTTACGTACCAACCAGAAAATACGAGGCAAAGTGCTACCTTCTTCTGTGACAAACAAATGAGGCTCATACACCTGTAAATAGATTACATAATTTTGGCAATCAATTTGGGAATATTGTAGACTTGTTTGCAGATTCTGTATTAGTTATAAAACGAAGTCTTTATAATTACTTTAATGAAATGTACGATTTTAATTTTAGAAAAATGAAACAATACAACTTTGTAAAAACCACTTATATAATGTGCATTCTAGCTTTTGTGGCTGTACTTGCCAATTTTATATTTTTGAATGTAGCTATTACTTGATAACCACAAAGTAATAGCTACATTCAATAATATATGATTTTAATTTTAATTAATTTTATTTTTTACTATTAATTTAATCATTATACACGGTGTCCGGAAACTCGTAGTACAAGTGGGAAACTGGTAAATCTACATCACATTCAGAGTCGATTTGTGATATAACTTTTTTGATTTGAGCTTTCGTTTTCGAGTAAATCGGGTCCGAAGTTGGAATTTTTTTGGATAAATTTGAAAAAATTTTTCACTAGGGGGTTGATTTCAGCTGTGTAATGTCTTATAAAATGCATCGAAGGGTAAACCGGGCTCAAAAAATTTTTTTAACCCTTTAGTTGCCGAAAAAATAGAAAAATAGAAAAAAAATATTAAAATCGAAATGCTCAGTTCGAAAAAAATAAGTTTTTTGGGTTCTATACGTGATGTAGATTCACCAGTTTCCCGCTTGTACTTCGAGTTTCCGGACACGCTGTATATTATACCTGCCTAACTATTATTATCTATCTTTGTAAAAGCTCACAAGGGCGTTAATTAGTCCTGGGTCGATCGATCGTTTTACACGACCCGGGTCGCTCACGACACACTGGCGTCATGAGCGGGTCGCGAAGACCCGCTCTTTTCGCGACACAAAATATGAAACTCGATTACACTTCACCCGGCTACTTTCTACTACCTGAGTCGAGAGAGAAGGTGGCGAAACCCGGGTGTTGACAACCCGCTCGCTCTCTCATATTACATCTATCTATCGTCGCTCGCGCCGCCACTTCCGCACCCGAAACCCAGGTAGCAGTAGTAGAGCGGTTGCAAGAAGTGGGTCGCGAGACCCGGGTGCTGACGAAAAAATGACCCGCTCGCTCTTTTGTGGTCCGTGAGCGGGTTTCAATGAGCGGGTTATTCACGACCGACCCAGGACTAGCGTTAATAAATAAATAATATTATAATCATAATTTATGATTATAATATTATGATGCACCGATGTTTAGATTTTAAAATTTGATCGCTTAGACATGTAGATGATGCTTAAATTGAACACTGCGTTGGAACACATTTTGACTTCTGAAATAATCGAGCTTTTTTTTAAAAGTCCTTTTTTAAGCCCAGATAAAAATAAAGCTTCAGGCCTATTAAACTGATTTAAACTTCAAAATATTCCACTTAAGGAAATTCTTTTGGGCTATGGTTTTATTGTATAATGTGGCAAATGAAGTTCTTTAGAAAATGATCGTAGAACATTTAAATATTTGTGCAGGAACTTCGCAAAATAAAATAAAATGCAGTTTTTGGCGATGTTTTTCTTGCTTAAAACAAAACAGACGGCTGGTGTTAAGCGGGATTTTAAACCTTATCAGCATCCCCATAAGGAGTGTTATTGTTAGCGGGCCGATTCTGAATGTTACACGACGTGAATCACCACCTTAAAGTTATCAGTATATATCCCTGTTTAGTTGTGTAAAATTCTGTAAAAAAAATTTTAAAAAGGAAATAAAAAAATTGAACGAATTTAAAACACCCAAGTCGTTTAGCGCCACCTGTATTTGCACTTTTAAAATGTCGGAAAACACCTGCAAGCACCTCAATGCCCAAATATGTACTACCATTGCCAAAATATGCACTAACCATTAACCATGCCAAAATAGGCACTAACAATGCCGAAATATGCACTAACGATGCCAAAATATACACTAACAATGCCAAAATAGGCACCAACAATGAATGGCCAAATATGCACTATCAATGCTAAAATATTATAACCTAAAGATAAAAAGCCTAAAGTTAAAGATTTAGGAACCGATTACAGGGGAAATTGTTGATTTTATGGGGGGGGCTTTTTTTGGCTGTTCTTAGAATACCGGTTCCTAAAAACAAACAAGGATTTATTTTATTTTTTTATTTGAACAGATATATTTTGCAGTATTTAATGACTAAAATATGCATTAATGACAGAAAAAGCTAATCTGTAAAGCAAAAAAGGCTGAAATAAGCATTATACAACCTGACGTCTAGTCATCAGTATTTGTTTGTAGAGCTTAAGTTAGCATCGAAAAGCTTTTCTGAATCTTTGACTTTTAAATATTTTTATGCGATTCAAAAAAAGAAATTGCAGGCTTCGAATATTTTGATCTATGAATTCTACCACAGAGTCGCCATCGGACGTAAGTAACATCGAAAAAAAAAACACATTTATCGTGATTCATTTTTGGGTTATAATGACGTGTGCGCTTCTTTAGCCAACAGAATTACAGTGTCCAATATCGGGGCAGATGTGTAAATGATCGTGGAAAAGTAAACTGTTATGTATACAGAGCTGATTCCGTGTTGCGTGCTTTCATCTAAAGGGCCAATATTTCAGCATTATAATTAGTAAAATTAATGTGGTTTTCGGCGTTTAGTTTTGGTTTAGCCGTCACTACCGGATACAAAGAAATATCAAGCTTGGCCCCGTCGCGTCGTCTACATTAATTTTACCTGGTTTTTTGTGGATTCAATTTCCTCCTTAATAAGGAGTGCACGATGCGTTTTTGGTCTTCCGAGGACAAATCCAAAGTGATCGCAGGTTCCAACTAGTGCTAGGCAAATGCTAATTTGTCTAAATGGCTGAGTTTCCGAGATCCTTTCGGAGACGGTCCATTCTGTCTGACCTACATAACACGGCATAACAAACCAAAAATTAATCTCGATAATGCTCTTGGCCGTGAAAATCTCAATTCATATCCATAAATACTCATTATCAGAGCTCCCGAACAATTCGGACAAGAGGTGTGTGTAAAGTTGGTGCGGAACTAAGTAAATGTTGTTTACTTTGACGGCAAAGTAATGGGACTGTAACAATGTTATGACACATTAAAGGCTCAGGCTTGGCATTATATTGTTTAATGGAAAATGGTCCGGACTTCTTTATGTATCGTAAATACTTAATAATACTTACTTAGTTGTGATTACTTTACTTCTTGTATGGCTCGTCAAACTAATTACTAATAACTGGGATAGTCGTAATGGCGACATTATATTCCGAAGTTATGATTATTATATATATTACTAGCTGATCCGGCAAACGTTGTTCTGCCATATAAATGAGAGTTAGATGAGGCGGAAATAGCGCCATATGTCATTCAACAACATAAATAATTTCGATCTGTTTGAAATTTTAACGACGGTTAAATTTTTTCATACAAAAAACTAAAATCGCGGTTAAAAAATAGGAGGGTGGAAAGGGAGAGTGAAAATTTGGGGTTATAGGTATTTTTGGATGCCAAATAAAAAAAAAACACAAAAAAAATTGTCAAAAAAATAGAATTTTTTTTGGATAAATACCTACCTACACCCTAATAACTTAACGGTATGACATATACTTTACGACCTATTCTCATACCTACCAAATATACATAAAAATTTACATAAAAATCGGTCGAGTCAAATATATCTACCATTAAATGCATGTAACAAAATATTATTAATAAAGAAAAAATACAAGTACGTCGTTACATTACCATCGAAAGTTGTACAAAGCATATCATCAATAAGTGAATATACCGTATGATAACAAGATTGCAAAAGAATTAAGTAGGTGTTATAAAAGTAATTAACTAACCATCATGCCGTTTCCCCCCAAGGGTAGGCAGAGAGGACGGACAGCCAAACAACTCGATCTTGGCATACACTCTTTGCCTCATTCAAATTCACACATAGTCTCATACATACTCTTTTGTAATTCTAACTCTTGACATGACCCAAATCAAGAATCTGATTCACTTGATCGTGCCGTGTCTTCCTCGGGCGTCCTCGACTTCTGCCATTCACATTTACGTGATGTACATTCTTACACTACTTTCTTTGTTCATTTGCTCTCCATGCCCAAACCATCTGAGGGTCCTTTTCTTAATCTTATTGATTACGCTTACATCAGCCTTGCATTCTTTGCGGATCTCCACATTTCACACACGATCATAAATGTAGCTACAAAGTATATGCGTAGTAAATTTATTATTGTTATAATACAAATAAAAATGAATAGTTTGTTGTAAGGTATGTTTTTAACTAGCAAACCTTTATTAAGCCCAATTGGGTGTTTCACAGAAGACAGCTAAATTAATACAACGATAAAAAAACGAATGTGCTTTAGACCACACAACTGAAGTAAACTTAATTATTATTTTTTTAAATTTATAAACTAACGTTTAGACAAGATTTTTATGCATAGCACAAAGGGTAACAATTATTACAAGCAATAATTGTCAGCCTGAAACACTCATTTACATTGAAAAATCTTCCGAGAAAAGATACTTGCCGCCAACGGGACTTGAACCCGTGTCCTTCCGATTGCCGGTCGAATGCTCTGACCACTGAGCTATGGCGGCTTATCAAATACCCGCCAAATAATTCAATATATACTAGTGTTTCATTCAACAATTACTGCTTGTTATATTTTTTCCACCTGAAAACAACCAACTTTATTTTTGCGAGGAAGACATTGTTAGTGTTAAATCCCTCGCTAGGTGGCGTCGAGACAAATTATGTCTGCATTTATTGGGGAAATACTTAAACTTGTTAAATATTAATTATTATTTTTTTTAATTTATAAACTAACGTTTAGACAAGATTTTTATGCATAGCACAAAGGGTAACAATTATTACAAGCAATAATTGTCAGCCTGAAACACTCATTTACATTGAAAAATCTTCCGAGAAAAGATACTTGCCGCCAACGGGACTTGAACCCGTGTCCTTCCGATTGCCGGTCGAATGCTCTGACCACTGAGCTATGGCGGCTTATCAAATACCCGCCAAATAATTCAATATATACTAGTGTTTCATTCAACAATTACTGCTTGTTATATTTTTTCCACCTGAAAACAACCAACTTTATTTTTGCGAGGAAGACATTGTTAGTGTTAAATCCCTCGCTAGGTGGCGTCGAGACAAATTATGTCTGCATTTATTGGGGAAATACTTAAACTTGTTAAATATTAATTATTATTTTTTTTAATTTATAAACTAACGTTTAGACAAGATTTTTATGCATAGCACAAAGGGTAACAATTATTACAAGCAATAATTGTCAGCCTGAAATACTCATTTACATTGAAAAATCTTCCGAGAAAAGATACTTGCCGCCAACGGGACTTGAACCCGTGTCCTTCCGATTGCCGGTCGAATGCTCTGACCACTGAGCTATGGCGGCTTATCAAATACCCGCCAAATAATTCAATATATACTAGTGTTTCATTCAACAATTTCTCGGAAGATTTTTCAATGTAAATGAGTGTTTCAGGCTGACAATTATTGCTTGTAATAATTGAAGTAAAACTTCTTTAGCTCCATCTTTATTTTGTTTTTTGTTTTTTGTTTTTTTTTTTATTTTAGAGAAAGTTGACAGCAAATCAGAGATTACAAAATAATACATTAATAAGATGTTAATTATGCCAATTATGAACTTTCAACTTATGTTAGTTAATTATAAAGTGTGACATTGTAAGGGTATTTTCTTAATTAATTTATTTTTTAGTTACAATATATAAAAAGGGGGGGGGGGGAGGAACACAGGAATAGGATTAAGAGGCAAAGGACGGGAATATATAGGGATTGAACTTTCTAGTTTGAGTCATGTTGCTTGGTGAGTTTTCGTTTTATGTCAAGTAAAGTCGAGTTAAAAAATGTGGTAATAATTTAAGTTAAATGAGTGTGTGGATCTGTACATAAATGAGTTCTGTTTGGAGTTGGTCTTGCAAAGAGGGAGATTAAAGGTAAGCGACTGCCTGCTGTTGCGATTTGGAACATGTAATGATAGGCGTTGAAGAAGATCAGGACAATCGATTAAGTTATTTGTAATTCAATATTATGATAGGAAGAGAGTAATAAAATGTGCGCGCGCACTGCTATCTCTCTTGCTCCTACAGTGTGATACAGACAATAGGCCTGCACTGTGTCGATATACGAAACGTAACTGGCTATGAGAGAAAGAGAGAAAGAAAATGTGTGCTCGCACCTCTCTCTCTTGCCCCTACAGTAATACGAAACGTAACTCTCTCTCTTTCTATCTTCACTAACTTATATCTTATATCTCCCTCTCAACTACCGTTCGCCTCACTTTTCGTAACGCTCTCGTCCCGCATTCACCAGCTTATGCGTAAAGAAGTTTTACTTTATTAAGTGTCTTATGGTATTGTATCATCAAGACCTATGTATGGAGTATCTTGATGTACGGCTGCGAAACATGGTGCTTATCCGAAAGAGATAAACGGAGACTAGAGGCTTTTGAGATGTGGTCCTATAGAAGACTACTAGGAATTTCCTGGAGAGACCACATCACAAATGAGGAGGTTCTCCAAAGAATCGAAGGAGGAAGGCACCTGCTCAGGACCTTGTCCGAAAGGCGCGCAAGATGGATCGGCCATGCAATAAGACAAGAAGGCCTCTTGCATGCCATAATGGAGGGTATGACCGAGGGGACAAACGCTAGGGGACGCCCACGCCGAGAGTACCTGGAGGACCTGCTGGTGGACGTGCGCTGCTTATCATATGCAGAATTCAAAAGAGCCGCACAAGACAGGGAAGAGTGGAAGAAACGAATAGATGAAATTGCTGCAAACCAATCCCAGGATTGAAACCAGAGAGAGGGAGGTATTGTTGTAGTTCTATTTTATTTTATGTTACAGTTATATATTTCCCTAATATTGTTTCATATTTAGTTTAATAGAAATGCTAAAATCAAAGATAGAAAAAATCTACGACTGGTTTACTTTCGATTTCGTTCATGTTCGGAAGAGGGGAGAAACAGAACACTTTACCTGTTCATGCAAAGCATCAAATAACAATGATTCATTATAATACGCATTTATTTACGACTGAGACAAAAGCATTCTTCGCATACATAAACAATAACACAACTAGTCGTAAACAATCGATGGTAGTCTGTTGAATTCCAGACGGCACGTGATTGTATTCCAGCGATGAAAATAAACTGTGCAAGAAGATTCATTAACCTTATATCTTTTGACTTTTTTATGATTGTGGGGTAGTTTTGCACCCCAGCAAAGAAAGAAGCTGAAATAAATGGTTTCGAAAGCTACGTGAATGGTACGACTGCAGTATGGCCGAGTTGTTCTGGACTGCAGACTGTGGGGGAAAAGATTTCTCTGGTGACTTCAGACAGGTATCCACAGGGCCTGTTTGCACACGTTTTAAAATGGATTAGACCAACGCTTAAATTTTTAAAAATCTCCTTGTAGTTGAAGGGAGATATGTATCATAATTTTAATAAAGGCAAAGCGCCGCGAAAAGTTTAAGAAAGCGCCGCAGGAGAAAAGTTTGCTTGATTACCTGTGAAACCAACAAAAATATTGCCGATTTTTATCATTCGAAAAAATATGCACCAAAAAATATTTTACTTGTAATTTTTGTTATAAACAGGAGCAATACACCAAATGAAGAATCCTAAAAAATGCTCCCCAGCCGAAATTTTTTCTACATTCGGAAAATAAAATTAAATTTGTTTTTAAATGAAGTATTTTTCAATAAGTGTGTTGAAAACCTCCAAAAATGCCCCCTGGTGGGACGTGCCCCTTAAGAAATACTTTATTACACGAAGGTATGAGCTTTGCCCTTGAACATCATAGGATATACAATATATGGTAACCGGCCAACTCACAATGAAACCAACTCAGAAGGGTCATTAAGAGTGACAATAAAAAATTGGTTAAATAGGTTAAGTTAGGTTAGGGTTACCGGCTATTTAATTTTTTTTTTCCTAGCTTTTAATGACCTTTCTGAATTATTTCTGAGTTGGTTTCATTCTGAGTTGGCATGGAACCACAATATACATATAACATTTATCCCCCGTGGGTAGACATCTACCCCACATGTTAAGTTAAGGGTTAATTAAATGTGGACGTGTGACGAGAATTAATCATCTGAGAGAGAAAATAATAACTATTTTAAACATTTCAATTCTTGGAAATTCATTCAATTAGATGAATAATTCATAAGAACGTATTTTAATTATATGGAGCAGAATGAAGAAAATTCCTGGAGTCGTGGGTGAATAATGGATTCCTCAGAACTGTGGATAACAGAATCTATTTTGAAGTGTACTAGGAACATTCTGTGTTGTGTGTTCCCACGACAATACTGCCCACGTCTGATTGATAAAATGTGTTCTACTTTTATCTCTGAAATCTACAACATAAATATGGTCTTATTGTTATGACATTATATTGAAAAGGGCGCCTGTGCTCGATGAATTATTTACCCGTAAAAAACTACAATCGTTTACCTACCTACTTATTTTTAAAAGGCCTCAAAACGTAATAAAACCGTCGTAACTACGTGAAGATTGAGACCATGGCGTGATTTTCGAAGAGAATCGCTATTTAAAATCCCACATATCTGACATTGTCTACCGCGACAACAAAATGCTTGGATTTATTTTTAATAATGGAATCGCAATACGGAGAACACATGAAGCATTTGTTCGCAGCATCCTGGAATACAGATCCCTTATTTGGGCCCCTTCTGAACAAAACCATATCCTAGAAATACAAAAGTATAAAAGAGGTTTATGCTTTATAGAGTTTACAATATATATAATATCCATTCCTTGTTCTTAACAGGAACGCTCGATTTCAACACTTTAGAAGCCCGCCGAAAAACATAACATTTTTAAGTTAATCTCCGGAACTATATTCAATCCACCTATGTTGAAAGATTTTATACTCGTGGAAGATCTCATACACTGTTTTACACTCCGAAAGCCAAGACTTCTGCTACCAGAACGTGCCAATCAACAGAGCGACTCAACCGATTAACGATTCTGCATTGACCATTGACATTTTCAACGACACTTGCAGACAATTCAGCAACTATCTTTTGATGCATGCCACAAAATAGTAAAACTGTTATATAACTGCCGCATACTTTTTTATACTTACGAGTACCTCAATGTATAATCTTCTCTGTGAAACATTGGTGTTTTTTTACACTAGCTCCAGAGAGGATGCCCTGAGGAAAATCATTTCCATCAGGAAAATAATTTCCATCCGGGCCTATTATTAGGCTCTTAGGGGGTGCTGTGTGGAGGGTCTTTTTAAGGAAGAGAAGGATACGAAGTTCTGGGAAGGAAAAAGATAAGAGGAGTGGTTAGGAATCTGGGGGACATTGTGTCCAGGAGTGACGGACGTACGAATACATCCCTCCAACTGCGGTGCAAGGCGATGGATCAAGAGTCCGGCAGTAAAGGTCAAAAGGCCTCCCTCAACCAGTCTCTCTCGATCCGGCCCGCTACACAACAGGTGGGCAGACATTTCCGCCGCCAAGACCTGGACAAACCTCACCCCATGAACCCGGGCACACCTGCTAAGTCACCAAATGTAGCAAACCATTGGCAGAGATATTGGTTATCCAATAAATGGTTCCCGGGGCGGCGGTACCCATACCCGCCTCCCAAATATAGTATGTAACTATTTTAAGTAGAATATGTAAAATAAATATACCATTAATCATAACTCAGTCCTGTGATTCAGTATTGGATTGAATCAACAATATAATATTGTATTTATATACCTTTTTTGAAAGAATTGAGTTTTATATCGACAAAACTTTTTATTAATATTCCGTATGTACATGCACATGCACAACAGAACAATTCATCTTAATATTTTAAACACACAACATGCAAAAAGTGTCTTTTCCTAAAATAATTCAGTTAGCGACATCTATGAATGAGCAGTTTATGGATAATTTTAAGCTTAAGCTTAATAAATGTGGTGCAAGGCCATTACGGCATTGCTCGGCGACTTGGTGCAGTTAAATTAATTAACGGTATGAATTAAATCAATACCGAGGAAAACGAACAAAACATGTCTCCGGGATGGAGTAGAGGTATGGGCGATGTAAAACCATCGAATTGGGATATCTAGATGCGCCTAGATGGATTGAATGGAATAAAACCACACCAGAGAAGTCAAGAACATAAGTATGAAGGCATCACCAAGTCTGACATCAATGACCAATCACACTGACTTCGTCGAATTTTTATTGAGCATTTCATAAATCTTGCTTTATCCAAAGTTACCTAATTGTATCCGAAATATTTGTGGAGCAGAGCTAGTTTTAGTGTAGATCTGTAATGGAGTCCTTAAGTTCAATTTTCATCCACTTCCCTGTCGAAAAGTGTGAATTTTCGCACACGTGATAAAAATGATTACTATACATACAATAACAAAAATTAACCAATATTAAAGTTTACTTTGCTTTATTATTAGTACCTACGTGATAAGGGTGTTTTTTTAACCATTTTTTTTACCTACCCACACCCTCACTGTGCCATATCTACGCCCTCTAATTTTCTCTAGGTCTTCTACTGCCCCCCTGAAAGTCACAAACGACCACAAGGGGGCGTTATCGCCCACGTGAACCTATGACGTACACTATGCGTTTGAAAACCAGCTGGGCGTTTTAAAATCAATGGTCAATCAATTAAAATCAACGTTTTTAAATCATATGGGTATACATACACAAAATATTTGAAAAAAAATAATAATATAATTGTACATAAAAAAGAAAACGGCAGATAATTGTACGGGCCGCAAAAAAACGGATAATATAATTAATTGTGCATGAAAAAAAATATTTAACGGCAGATATTTGTGCGGATTGTACATGAAAAAATATATATTTAAAAAGAAAACGGCATATATTTGTGCGGATTGACAAAAGAAAACAGCAGATATCTGTGCGGGCCACAAAACACCGGATAGTTTGTACATGAAAAAATATATTTTAAAAGAAAACGGCAGATATTTATGCGGGCTGCAAAAAAATGTATAGTATAATTAATTGTACATGAAAAAAAATATATTTAAAAAGAAAACGCCGCACAAATACGCGGGCCGCAGTTTGACGACCACGGGTCTAGAACAAACCAGCTAGAAAAAACTATTTTATTGTCTTTTAAATCGTTGTATATGGTCATTTATGAAGTGCCATGATTAAAAGGCATTTACGTAACATTAAAAAAATATATGACGTTATTTATGATTTTTGAAGACACTGAAACTTCAATTCATGTAGAATACATTTTCTGAGTGCATTTTGAATGAGGAATTATAAATTTACCATCTAATCTAGATGTTTATACCTCTACGAGTAGGTAGAAAAAAATGTAGGTTTTAAAAAAAATTGGAATAATTTGGACTTTTATTTTATTTAATTACAATTTTAAAAGTTTTCGGTAAAAAATTATGAAATTAATTAAAGTTAGGTATTTATATTATTTAAACGAAGATAGATCGCGTTGGCGATCGAAATGAATAATTATCGCAATATTACGTTTTTTAATAATATTTTGGAATCCGTCCTGCCTAAATCTAAAAATAATTTTATTATTTTTGGACCCAAGGACGACAATTCTCACAGTATGAAGGGATTATGTTATATATTTTTGGTACGAGGTATAAAAATATTTTTGATATGTCGCAGAGTTGCTCGTTGGAACAGAAAGGTCATTTCTGACCTTGTATCTGGTCTAATGTTTATGTTCGACTGTTTTTATTGTTATGAAAGTAGATTACTATCTTTTCCACTTACACTGTCGAACACCAAGCACATCAAATTCTTTGAAGAGAGCGTCGCTCGCGTATCTGAAAGGTTTCTTTATAATAACATGTAAACTAGATTTATGCGCGTTTAATAAAGAGTTTAATATTGTTCTTTCTGTACCTACGCACCTAGTGAAACCGTGGGTTATGATTGAATTACATAGCCCGTAATACATATTTTTTAACTTGTGTATTTTTAATACATATTTTTTACTTGTGCTATTTTAATTTCCCGCCATGAAATAAGTATATGATCCCGTTTGCGCACCCTTTTAGCCACATTTTAAATTTGGTGTTTCCATTTGAGGTTATTGTCAACTACATCGCCTAAACATTTAATAAATTTAGCACACTCGAGGGCTTCACAATTACAGGGACAATTATTATTTTTGCATATGCTACAGTTAATTTTTTTTACATGAGCTCCACACAGGAGGCCCTTAGGAAAATATTTATAGGAATATATAATTTATGTATTGTGGGGTTGTGACTTGTGAGGTATTTAAGGTCTTCCTGCAATAGTAGAGCTGAATGCTAGATATTTGGTTTTCGAAGTGTTTAATGTAAACAAATTGCTGTCTAGTCTCTCTGTTTATGCCGGTGTTTGCAAGGTGGTTTGTTTCTATCCAATTATCTTGTTCAAACAATATAACGGCATCAATAATAATTTTCCCACCTATACGTTGATTGCAGAGTTCGTTGATTTATATAAAAAAGAGAAGAGGCCCTAACATACTTCCTTGTGGCACTCCAAAGTTATTTTCTGGAGAAGTACCTACTGATAGCATAATTAATTCTTGTTTGTTGGAATGTATTAGACATTTAAGTTTGCTTGCATTGAAATGGTTTTCCCTTTACTCCTTTATTTTGCAGTCTCTGAAACAGAAAACAGTAAAGCTTTGGCCAGGTCTAGGAACAGGGCAATGGGTTGTGACCAATTACGTAATATTTATAATTTTTCTGTCCACCTTGTCCCTTAAGGCTCTGCAACCGGGGTCGAAAAGAAGAAGATGGAGAGATACGAAATTACGAATGTTAGAGGAGAGCGCTAACATTTACAGCGACAAAATCGATGCGAAAATTGCGAAAATGTTTAATAAAACACGACTCGTTTAAAATAGAGCAAAATCTCGCGGGCATTATCTTAAACAGCATTTAAAGAAACACTGTGAATTTTTTTATAACTTGTAAAATAACTGAAACAAACGTGTTTGTAAAAATTTTTGGATTTTTTTTCTATCGAGGGAATTTTATATAATTTGCGTTTCGGCGCGGGCAAAGTCTAGATATTATCTTCAAGAATAACATATATTTTTTTAAGAGCTTTAAAACTTACCGTGTTTAAGGGAAATATGTAATAAATCGGTAGAAATCCGGGTTGCGGGCCCTTAACGTGCTACAATAACCGATTTGTTAATAACTGTCTTCTGTGGGGCGGCCACGTGCAAGAGAAATTAATATTTCTCGTAAGTTCCAGATATATACAGCGAGGATGCACCTACCTTTTGAATATCAATGGCATAGAAAAAATGAACTGCATCAGTAGGTCTTCCGTGCAGGGAAAACATTTAATGATAACTGAGGATAATTTTCCTAACTAATTACGTGACACGAATCATTAGGGTAGAAATTTCCAGGAAAACAATACTACCTATTATTAATTAAGTATTGAAATCCCCCATCTCCTAGCAAGAAAAGGGCTCGAGGGAATCAGTAAGATATCGAATGAAATTAGGCGAAGGTATTGGTTTATTTTTCAATTTTCATAACAAATCGCTATTTTTCAATAATATCTGATAAAAAATCGATTCGGAAAAAAGGAAATTAATTTGTGCAATCAAAGGTTTGTTTCAATTCGGTTTTACAAGACTTGTAACGATAAAAAAAAACCTTTATGGGGGCATACCGCATACCTAAGGGACGCTCATGTGAGGTATCACATAAACTATAAAATTAAAAAAAGTGTTTTGGGGACACCTACTTTGAGGATGGGAAGGTGGCAAAGAATTTAATCAGTAGGCAATTAAGTAGACATACATATCGACTTAGAAAATACTATCGATTTGGGAGGCGGGTAAAGGTTATCGATTTGGGAGGCGGATAAAGGTACTACCCGGGAACAATTTACTGGATAACCAATACCTCTGCCATAGGTAACCCCAAATGGTTCGCTACGTTTGGTGACTTAGCAGGGCCCGGGTTTATTGGATGAGGTTTGTCCAGGTCTTGGAGGCCCACCTGCTGCGTGGTGGGCAGGATCGAGAGAGACTGGTTGAGGTAGGTATTTTATCGTCTCCAGCCAGAATCTCTCAACCCATCGTAGTTGGAGGGATGGATTCATATGTCCGTCATTTCTGGACCCTGACCCCCAGATACCTACCCACCCCTCATACCTATTTCCTTCACAGAACATCTTCTCCTTTCTTTCCTTAAAAAAACCCTCCACACAGCATCCCCTAAGATATAGGCCCTTAGAGAAATTATTTTCTTCAGGGGTTCGAGTGTGGAGCTAATGTAATTTTTTTTTAAACTACATGAATTAGGATAGCCAGCGACAAAGAGATCGATAAAGCATTTAATAATTTTTAATTTTCCACTTCTCATTTCGATTCTTCAAATAAATCAATGAATTCGAAATAAAACTCGATAATGTGGTAACTTTGTAGTCCCATATTAATTATTCATCATCCAACGACATTAATTTATTGTGGCGACAACGATTTGATGAGTTTATTTGGTAGTGTCTAGTGTTCACGGAATAAATCATGACGGAGAAGCAATAGGTACACAAGTTGATTAACAAATAAATTAAACTCAGGGACAATCATATTATGTGACGTGGTTACAGGTAACCTAATTTAATCACGATTTGAATCTAAATGTGTAATTAATATTTACGTCGGCACATCCACAGGAAGGTTGCTCATTAATCAATACATGAAAACAAACATTGTGGTTATTTTATTACCTATTGTGTAGATAAAAAATCTTAAAAACATGCAAAGCGAGGTGGCGAGCATTTTTACTGTTGACATCGAGTACTTGGGATACATCAATATTCACTGTAGATGTTTTAGCGCGTTGGTAAATGGATAACGCAGTTTCCTGAATGATTCGATTCGCTCAGAGCTTTCTCAAAGTTCAAGTGCAACCAAGGATCCATAGTAAGCGTTCAAAAAGAAGAAGATAATTTGGAAGTGAAATATGTAAATACGAATGTTAGAAAAAGCGCGCTGTTATTTAAATATATATAGTATTAGAATTTGAAATTAAAACACTTTTGTACTTTCTTCCACTTATTTATTTTCACCAGGACCGGTTTCATCCTATTACGGACATTTTCAGACTGGTAGTTGAAATTCTTATGTTACTGTTAATTCTTATGTTATTCTAAGTGAATTCACTTAGAATAATTTTACTTTAGAGAGCAGTGCTGGAATTTAAGCATGTAATTTAAAAATGTAATAACACAAATATATGTGTTCAAAATAACATGTGTTCACAATTATGTCCTCTGCGTGCGAACTCTTTCTAAATTTCTTTACAGTGTTAATTTCAAGCGACCTCCCAGGTAAGTATGGTCCTGTTTTCATTAATTTTTAGGCAGCATCGCGTTCATTAGTCAAAATATTGTACATATATTTTCGTACCGGTGATCAATAAACCGGTGTATGCAATTTTTAGCCATAAGTTGTTTTTAATTGTTTGTTTAGCTTGTAGTTTTTTTAGATTTTAGAAATGTATTATAAGTTTGTACAGCGCCCTTGAGGTGATTTTTCACAAAAAAGGCGCTATATAAATCATCCAAGGATTATTAATTATTATTATTATACGGAAAACCCTAATAATAATAAATACCATAGTGCATCAATATTTCTCAATTAAGCCATAAGCAACAAGGAGGGAATAACCCAACATTATCAAAATAAAATATCATTAATCACAAAACCTTTTCAATTATGTAAATTCATTTGTATTAATTTGAAGTAAAAATATGTATTTATTACGTAACATAATTCATAATTTTAAAAATAAACTTTATAATTACCTATATGTACCTTAAATTAACAAAATAACTTATTATACCTTAAAATCATAGACATATGAATATATACAGACCTGCCCTAAGTGATAAAAGCGTATTATTTCCCCCTCTCCATACCGGTTCCATGGAACCGGCTGGGCTTACGAGAGCCTCGCTTGAATCTAAAAAATGTGACGTCATCATTCTTGTCCGGACCAGCATCGAGGTCACATCGTACATTTTACGAAATAACACGGCAAATATGGTAGCTTGTGCTATACATTATACCCTAAAATATGTCAATCATAACGAATGTGGGCGGTTCTCCAGTGTGCTCGTCGCTGGTTACAGGGGTAAGTAAATTATGAACCATTTGTAAAAGTGTCTTAACTAAATACGGAAAGAAAATATTCGTCTGTGAAAAGTGGCGTACTTTACTTTGACGTATTTGGACTTCGCAAATATGTTAATAACGTGGCGAGCAATTCGCGCTCCCAGTAATAAAGTCTATTCATTCAAAAGCAAATTTTGCTTTAAAGAACTAAATGGTAATATTATAAGGCGAGATGCCTATATACTGCCAGATTGATTTTTCAACCAATCACAGTCATCTTTCCCCTCTTCGTCCCACCATAGTTTGGTTTTACCCCTCATCTGTATCTTCTCGTCTATTAAATTTGGATGTCTATGCTTAAAATAAACAAAATAGAAACATTCATTATATAGAGACAATGTTGTGTACCCCTGCCTAAGTGTGTATAAATACCGTAACATAAGAATTTCAACTACCAGTCTGAAAATGTCCATAATAGGATGAAACCGGTCCTGGTGAAAATAAATAAGGGGAAGAAAGTACAAAAGTGTTTTAATTTCAAATTCTAATACAATGGAATTCCACCACGAATTAACAGTTCAAAAATTAGACTCATATACATGGTAATATACAAAAACAAATAAAGCAACAGACCTATATAAAACCGGCTTTAAAGTACGAACCCCTTTTGGCTACCGTTTTATGGTATAATGTGGAGAACCTTAATTTTTTAAATTTAAATTTCACAACATAAGATTTTTTATTAAAGTTGAAATAAATACATTATTTATCACACTTAATGCAGTTTGAGGCTATTTTCCTTCAGCCAGAATGCATTTTTCGACAGTTGTAAGTAAAAATTACCAGTGCGCAATTACAGGTGAAACCATCAGAAAAGTAGGCAAGAGTGGGGAGGCCTCGAACCACCGCACAAAGAGGAGACTATCTCATTCTCTCGCAGGTTAAATCCTATAGATGTATGTGTCTCTTGTTAATGTCGCTATTTTTCGGTTCATCGAGTTTCAAATCACAATGGTGCTAAATAAGTTTTCACTTAAAAAAAACTATTCAATTTACCCTAGACACTGAATATTATTGACCAACTAACCCAAATGACTTTCTGTATGGATCTAGTTATGTACATATATCCATATATTATTGCAGAATATTTGTAAAACTAACATTAAAAATATAAAATCTAGAAGGAACGAACGTTATAGAAAGAATGAGCCTTCAGAGGAGTCGATATCCCATTAAAAAGCGTTAGGGAGAAAAACCTTCAGCAGGAAGACGCAGTAATGATGAGAATCTAAATATATAAAACTGTGTACGTGTCTAAATACATATTTATAAAAATACATACAGTGGTAAAACTATCAATGCTCCCGAATGAGAGGGGAGGAGTATAGGGTGATAATGGGTGGCGGTGGGTGGTATCTCACGTGGGCGACAGTCGCACGAGGCGTGAAAATGGAAAATGCTTCGCTCAACTCGATAGGAGAATTGATTTTCATATCGTTTCAACAGATTCTACCAGCTACGTGTTGGATAGGATTTGAGTTTGCCCTCCACCCACCCTCTAACCCCGTGATCGCCAAATTGCGGCCCGTGGCAGATATTTGTGCGGCCCTCACAAATATCTGCCGCTTTTATTCAAACATTTTGTGTTTATTATTTGATTTTAAAACGTTGATTTTAATTGATTGACATTTGATTTTAAACTCTGATTATAATTCATTGACATTTGATTTTAAAACGCTGATTTTAATTGATTGTTTTTAAAACGCCCAGTAGGTTTTTGAACACACCCTAAGTCGATTTTGAACGCGTGTATAGTGTACGTCATAGGTTCTCATAACGCCCCTTTGTGGGCGTTTGAGACTTTCAGGGAGGGGGCAGTAGAAGACCCAGAGAAAATTAGGGAGCGTTGAGATGGTACAGTGAGGGCGTGGGCAGGTTTGGTAAAAAAAAGACAAAATACACGCTACTCACGTACTAATAAAGCAAAGTAAACTTTAATATTGGTTAATTTTTGTTATTGTATGTATTGTAATCATTTTTATCACGTATGCAAAAATTCACATATTTTGGTAGTTCGGAAAGTGGATGAAAATTGAACTGAAAGATTCCATTACATTCATATCGACATTAAATATATATATATATATATATTTTATTATTATATAATATTATCACCTTAAGTGAATTATTATTAAGACTTAGATGTATCATGAATACAAGAAGGAAGGAGGTAGCAACCCGGTACTTAAAACACAAATTGTTTTTTAACTTCCTAAACAAAAAGATACAACAAATAATTAAATACATTTTGAACAGAATTATTGATTTCGTGACAGATCCTCCTCTCCCCCTCCCAATTCTTGGCCAGAAAGGTGTGACGACCGCTGCCTCAACTCCTCTCCCAATGTTAATCTATTATTACTTTAGTATACGACTCATCCTGATGAAAAGAACTTGTTTTTTATTGTTCTTCCAAGTACAATCTCGTTAAGCCGCAATTAAGCAGTTTGTCAACAATTACATTGATTATTCAATTATAACTCAGTTTTAATCTATGTAGATTTTGGTGACCGGACAATCCAGAAACATACAACTTCAACACCTCCTTTGAAAAGTCATTAAAGGGATGAGAAAAAATTGTTAAATAGGTTAGGTTATAGGTTACGGGTATTTGTTTCACTTTTCAAGCCAAAAATCGGAGCGGATCTCTCAAAGCTCACCGATGCACTGGAGCGTAACGGTCACCCGGCAAGGCAGACAAGGCAAATAATAAGAGCCAAATCTACACCAAACGAAGACAGAATTGAACAAGAGTCTAAAGGCTGTGCTTTCCTACCTTATGTTCACAATGTGACAGACAGAATTGCCAGACTGTTTAGGAAAGAAAGCATCAAGACTGTCTTCCGAACCACGACCAAAATACAAGACCTACTGAGGTCTGCAAAGACCAAGTTTCCTCTGGAAACAGATGGAGTATATAAACTCAGCTGTTCCGGATGTGATAAGGTCTATGTGGGCCAGACAGAGCGGACGATCTCCAAAAGGATATCGGAACACTTTCGAGCGTGTAAACGTGGCCACCCTGACAAATCGGCAGTCGCCGAACATTTAATTTAAACCGGCCATTACTTTGGATTTGTTCCTGAAGTCATGGGAAGACCCAAAACTTATAGAGCACGCCTAATTACAGAGGCAATTGAAATTCATAAAAATCCTATTAACATTAATAGAGACGACGGAGCTAAGCTCAATAGTTCTTGGTATCCGGTAATTGACGGCTTCACCAAAGCTAAATGCAGAAAACCATCTTCAAGTATACTGTAATGCCAGTGGAATGGAGCTGGCAACACGGTATTGCTTCGAAGTACCTAATCACACATTTCACCACTAACATTTACCTGATGATGGACACTGTAACGCTGTCCGAAACGTTGGCTAATGGAGGATAATAACAAAAATACTTTTGGCCGTGAAAATCTAAAATCATATTTAAATCTACCCAGTTTCTTTTTCCATCCAAATACGTTTTATATTAGCAAAATAAAACGAGGACATTTTAAAAATATAATGCCAAAGTTCAACTTTTCGCTTTGTTTTATAATTTCCAGACAGCGTGCTTGAAAGCTCCCTCTAAACTTTCAATTTGTTTGTATCGAACAATACAGAAAGAGGGAAGACAACTGAAGATAAAAAAAAGTTTCCAACTTTTAACTATCAACAGCCCGATCTTCGCTCGAGAGGTAACATAATTAAAAGCTCAACAAACTTGTAGCAGCTTTAATCAGATCATAAAAAAGCGCCCGACAGCTTCCCCGAGCCTTTGATTAAAAAATAAAACAAAAAAAGCATAATGATGCTTTGGAGAAAAAGGGCTCGCTTTAGTTCTCACAACAGGACGCGAAAATAATACATAATGAAGAAAGTCAACCGAGATAATGGAGAATACCACCGGAATAGAATTCGCAAGATTCTTAAAATGTCAAATACGACCCAATATTAACCAGAACGAGTGGTAGATACTCCCAGTATCACCCTGGTGGAAGACCACAAATCAGAAACGAAACGTTGCTTGAAATGATTTAAGGATGAGGACTTAAAATTGACGATTTTTTTAAGGAATTGTCCTTAATCTTAAAATTAACAACTTTTTCGATAACTAGGAGGGATTTCCTATTTAAGGATAAGGAATTGTCCGAAAACTTAAAATTAACGACTATTTCATTTACCAGGGGCGAATCGCAATTTAAGGATAAGGAATTGTCCTTAGCCTTAAAATTAACGACTTTTTCGTTAACTGCGATTACAGTTATCTCGAATGACAGGGAAGTGGTTATTTTGAGGCAATTAATTTATTTTATTTAACAATAACTCCTTACCCTTAAGTAGGACCGGAATCGCCCCTGAGATCTGTATAGACAGGTATTTCCCGACCTTCCACTTTCCTATACTTTCCGACTTCAGCCTCACAACACACCCTAATTGGGGATGCCATAGTTACACTGACTTTGAACTGCTGGACGTTGTTGTGCTGTATCACGGGAACATATTGTATATCTGGCAAATTTTAGATAAGCAAAGTACCTACTTTAAGATCATGCTTACTGAACCAAAATGGGAAATGAGAACGTCAAACCGATTTCTCCTCCACACGTTTTCTGTGGTTGCTTTTATCAGAAGGTAAAAGAAAATTAATGCTTTCTCTATACCTACATATAGAGAAACCCAAATAGTAAAGCAAATGTCTCTACTTTCAGCGCAACTACGCATTCAATCTGAATAAGAAAATCAAGAAAGACTTTTTAACTTTTCATTTGCATTGGCAGAATATGCTTTGATTAATTTTGTTCCATTTTACTAGGGCTGTTCTTGAATCTTTGGTTCTTCATATCAATGGTGTTGGCAAAATAACTCTATTTCCCGACGGCGAATTTTGCGATGGCTTTTTTAATGAGGAATGTTAACAAAATTCCAACAACCTTTTTCTTTGACAATATGAAAACGCCTGATGAATTTAGAAAAGAAAACTAAAATAAGGAGGATGACACAATAGAATTAATATATTTAGGGTGCTTTCTAGTGTTGTTTTGTTTAAAGAGCACATAAATAAGTTTGAATAAAATTAAAACTTTTCATGTCTCAGAGAATTTTTTTAATAATGTCTCGACAAAGAAACTATTCCCAGTGAGAAAGACAATACATAAACAAAGCAAAATCCATTGCTTTCAAAATGTTACCTAGATAACAAAAAAAATAAAACTTACATTTTTTAAAAACAATTTATTTTAACACATTGCTCTACCGGCTTTAGAAGTACCATTCCTTCATCAGGAGAATATTAAAAAAAAAATTATGTGTTCATATTGTAATTATGTAAGAAAAATAAAATAAATATATTTGTATCAAAGGTCATTTTAGTTTAGTTGTAAAAAACTATAATATGCCACCGTAAAATGGTCACTTTCTAGTTTTTTTTTCTTTTACATTCATATACGAGAGTGAAAATCTGAAGTCACTTCGTCAGGAGACGCATTACTTTGTAATTTTATAAACATCGATTATTATGTACCTATTGGTGATAGTCAAACGTTGGTACTTTTAACAAAACAATCTTTATGATGTGCATTTTTAAAGAAATTACCTTTTTTATTACTAATGATAAGAAAATTAGTTCAAATTAATCGACTCTGCTGGTGAATTCAACTCTGAACGTATATATAAATTAAAATGTCGTTATTAAAATTTTAAGCGTAAAAACTAAATAATTTATTACTAAATCTTGATACGAACCTTCGCTGTTTCACTGTAGACGAGAAGAAATACATGTTCATGTTCACCGTTCACCATTCACCAATCACCAAAGATAAAAGGAACACACAACGTTGAATTTAAAAGCATCACGTATTAACGACTTGCAACGTACAACAAATCCATTGACTTTTACAACACAGAACTGAAAGTAACCACGTAAAAACAACATGGAAAAACCACAACCCACTAAAAGGGACAGTACACTAACAATGCCGAACTAATAACACAAATAAAACTGAACTTAAAAATAACAGATAAACATCACAGAAAAAGAAACCCTTCACAACACAGAGAGTGGAGTTTAACACGTACCGTTCAACCAACAAGCGGAAATGAAAAGGATAGCGAAAGATAATATTGCTGAGCTAATAATACAGACGATATGTACCATAATGATGAACTAGTGAAAGCATTGTTTTTTTCCGGTTTGAATAACGCAATGATGAATAAAGTAACAGAAATTACTGAAACTTAAACTAAAAACAAAGTGAATCATTAAGGAAATTTTAATTACGAACACAGTGACATTGACGAAATTTAAACTAAGAACACAGTTAAACATTAATGAACTTTAAACTAAGAACACGGTGAAACATTAAAACTAAGAATACGTCGAAACATTAATGAACTTCAAGGGCCCGCAACCCCGATTTGTACCGATTTATTACATATTTCCCTTAAACACGGTAAGTTTTAAAGCTCTTAAAAAAATATATGTTATTCTTGAAGATAATATCTAGACTTTGCCGGCGACGAAATGCAAATTATATAAAATTCCCTCGACAGAAAAAAATCGCAAAGTATGCTCCAAAAATTATTATTAACACGTTTGTTTCAGTTATTTTACAAGTTATATGTATGAAAAAATTCACAGTGTTTCTTTAAATGCTGTTTAAGATAATGACCGCGAGATTTTTGCTCTATTTTAAGCGAGTCGTGTTTTATTAAACATTTTCGCAATTTTCGCATCGATTTTGTCGCTGTAAATGTTAGCGCTCTCCTCTAACATTCGTAATTTCGTATCTCTCCATCTTCTTCTTTTCGGGCCGGGTTGCAGAGCCTTAAACTAAGAACACGGTTAAGTAATAATGAACTTTAAGGCGCCGCATCTGCGCTCAAAAAGAAGAAGATGGAGATATATGAAATTACGAATGTTAGAGGAACGCGCTAATATTTAAAGCGATAAAATCGAAGCGAAAATTGTGAAAATGTTTAATAAAACACGACCCGTTTAAAATAGAGCAAAAATCTCGTGGAAGGCGTCTTAAGTATCATTAAAAGAAACATTGTGAATTTTTTCACAAATATAACTTATAAACTAATAGAAACAAACGTGTTTTTAATAATTTTCAGAGCATACTTTGCGATTTTTTTCTATTGAGGGAATTACATATAATTTTTTTTTCGGCGTGGAACGCGTCTAGATATTAACTTAAAAAATAACATTTATTTTTTTAATGGCTTAAAAGCTTCAAATGTTTAAGGGAGATATGTAAGAAATTGGTAGAAATTCTAGTAGCGGCAGCTCAAACTAAGAACACGGTGAACTATCAATGAACTTTAAACTAAGAACACGGTGAAACATGAATAAACTTTAAACAAAGAACACGGTGAAACATTGATGAACTTGAAACTAACAACACGGTGAAACATTAAAGAACTTTCAACTAAAAACAAGGTGAAACATTAATGCCAACAACTTACGATGACAATGACTACCATTGACAAGTTCCGGCACAGACTGCCGCCCTGAGCCATGGCTTTGATCTGTCAACCGATGAAACAATCTTTTCTGATAATTAAATATTTTGAATATATAAATACAAAATTAATACGCACAAGCATCCTTCATCATGCCACGAATTCGTAATTTAAAAAATCAAATTGCGATGTGAATATTTAATTTAAAACAGTATTTATATGGCTCGCTTTGATGTGAGAGAAATATTGATATTATGGAATACATACGTAAATAAATTAGATTTGATGTGACACGTAAGGACTAGGTTAAAAGAGGACGACAAAAGCGCCGAAGTCCAATACGGAAGAATGTATGTGAATCGTGTCAAGAATATTTAACTAGATAATGACGATCATTCGTTGTGACAAGATTAAGTTTTTGTACTTTTGCACGTGAAATTGCACTTATTGACTACTATTATATCCACTACTGACTGTAACTCTGTAACAAAATTGGTAAATTGATTTTTATGTAACCTAGAAGTCTATGTACTCCTTGGACCCAACACGGATAATGGAATGGAATGTCGCCTCTGTCCTGACACATATTCCTTCATTCATTCCGTAGGCTTGCCTCAACATAAAATCGGAGTATCTAATCGGACTAACTGGAGGCAAACCACGTGACCATATTTTTGGCACCAGAAGAGTTAGAGAATACTTTCAATAAACTACGACATCAGTAGAACGTTGAACGCCGAAGAGCGCACATTGAAATAACCAGACCCTGCGCAAAAAAGTAAAGTTCGCTAAAGAAACGGTTTGCAGCGCAGTCCAATGTGGGACTTTTATGCGTAGGACTTGAATATTGGTCTTTAACCGAACCGTCTAGCAAAAATGAGTGAGGTGGGTAAATTATAACACATTTGAAAGCGTCCTACTTAGTGAAAAAAAATCAATTTTGGAAATAAGCCCGAACTTTTGTTTACCCGAATTGGGACTTTGAAGTTAAGTCTTTTACGCAGCCAGCAATTTGCGCGCTATTGCAAAAAGGACTAATAATAATTTGTAAATTTCGATGCTACTTGCCTACATACGTGTCAGATCCGCGCAACTTGGTTTCTTCCCTTTTTCCTGAAGGGCTGGTCTATCAATTTGGATGCCTACGATTCATTCGTACTCTTCTGTTCTAAATCTTGCCATGATTAAAGTATTAGATTCGCTTGATAGTGCCACGTCATTCTGGGACGTCCTTAACTACTTGTTCCATTTGCTTGCGCGTCATAATTCCCCCTGATATGTGCTCCTTTCTGCATGAATGCCCGCCATGGTGACTGGTGACGCACGAGAGTTATAATTCATCCAGGGGTGATACGGGATTATCACGGCTCCAGCGCAGTGCTGACAGCAGATCAGCATAGTTAATTCCACTCCGGCAAATACGGAAACAGGGGGAGGATAAAGACCATTAATCGTGAGCGTTACGACTCATTGCTTGAAATTCGAGCTGATCTACTGGTGTAGGTCATCAGTTTTTTTACATTACATTAGTTTTGCATGTTAGCTTTTGTGGGCTTATTTTAATTTGGTAATGCTAACTAAGAAAATTATAACTAAAAATTATGCCCCAGTGGAAGCGGCCCAGAGTCTGACCGAGAAAGAGGTGGATGGGCTGTGGTCAGGCATCATAATATGTTTTTTTTAATCTCGATAATAAATTTTAAATATTTATATCACAAAGTATTTGTTTGGCGGTCTCTATGTGCTTTCAGAGATACTAAAACGCAGGCGCGGCTGGCGCTAACGTGCAATGGGGCGCTGAACCGCCAAAAAAATTCAACATCATTTTACAACTCATCGTATTTCTACGTAATGTGTTTATTTATTAAATTGATAAAATTGAGCACAATCTTTAAATTTAATTATAATTATTTATCAATCTAACAATTAACAATGTATTACGGCCAAATAAACGCATTGTTCCCACCCGCCAGTTACGGCGGCTACCCGCTAGGAGCGAGGAACCGAGGTAGGTACAATGCCAAACCGCGCGCCAGAGCTAAGCGCCCCGTAATTTGAATGATCCTCGTAGTAAAAAATCCCAAAACGTCAGAAACATGTCATACTAAAAATCGGCTGACCGTGCGCTGCACGGCCGACCCGAAGAGCTTCGGCATTCTTCGGAAATATTCCGAAGCTTTGGTTCCAGCGGTAGTAAGGTTTGAACAAGATAATATTAAGTAATAATATTTCTCTTCTAAAATGTAACCATTAGTCAAAGGGTCAGCTATGCGTCTCGTGTGACATTATCTTGTTCGAGCCCTTGGGATGTACCTTTTTGACATTATTATTTGTTTATCACCCATTGATCGAAGTTGTCACGACAGTAAATGGCGATATTGGCGATCCACGCCGCAGAGTGTTTCTTGTGTGTTAATTATTATTATTGGATTGTTGCGTTATTATTATTATCTTTGGAAGGTTGAGTATTTTTAAATGGATATCACACCCACCCTTTCCACTAATCTTCTAGTAGATGTAATATCAATAGTAATGGAGTGTAAAATGCTTCTAAAAATATTGATACCAGATTAATTCTATAATAATTGGATAATTACTAGAGCGCCGTTTTAGTTATGTTGCGTTGTACAATTTATTATGAGTTCCTAGGCTATATGTATTTTTATTATTTGAATTTACAAACAGATACATAAAACATACCTACTTACCTGGCAGGTCAATTCACTATATTAAACTCTAGACATCAGCATGTTTTTACATCGCACGATATTTTTACTATTACAGTTACATGATATTTTTAGATACTTAGCAAATAATGTAAAATTATGCATGATGTCTAGATTTTTTTTTAAATATAATATCAACCTTTCGTTTTTTATGAATGGCTTGGTGAACCACCTATAATTTGAGGCACCGGCCGCGCCTGCTAAAACGAATTGTGCCCGTTTGAACTTGGGTACGCCCAGAGAGTTTGGGGTTATTTTCACACCCCAGGCCCACATATTATGATTCAGGATGAGTGAAAGAAGATTGAGGGGCGATTGCGTTTGTACTTAAGGATATAGTGTTACAGATAGCCGTGATTCATTAAGCTTAATTATCTTCCAAATAACAGCAAGAACTACTCGATCTAAAATTCTTTTTTAAGGGTATATTACCGCAAGCGCAGCATATTTAGGGATTTTTGATGCAGTTTTAAGAACATTTCTATATTGTTTATTAGAAAAAAATAATATGTTTTGAAAAAATAAACTATTCTTCTAAATGGTGCGTTAAAAAAAACGTGTTAAAATGTTTAAAACAATTGCGTGAAAAAATATTTACAAAACCTCTAAAAATATCTTAAAGTTCGATTATATCTTTTAATTCTAAATACAGGAGAATTATAAAAAATATACATTATCACCACATCAATGTTGTCTAAACGACTGAATAATAAAATTATTTTAAAAAGCATTAAAACAATGCTTAAATAAATAAAAACAGTTTTTCAATATCACGATATTGTTATTTTGTCTCACGCCATTATATAAACCAAGACACGAGTTATTTCCAGTCAGTATGCGAGATGATTTCAGAGTGAAAGCACGTCAAATTTTACAAAAAATAAATACGTAAATGTGTAGGCACATAAGAAAAGGGGTCACACTAAAGATTAGTCGTTATGTTATTGTGTTTTATTTCAGAACCAAGTTGACTTTTTTACTAGAATTTCCATTTCGCGGCCGCCTGTTTGCAACCAGCGGCATAGAATGGTTTAGAGTGCCCCTTTACCCGTATTTTCGTATTCCTAGTTTTATTTATTTACGTCCTACTGTGCTTTTACATAAATTAGATAAAGATAAAGATATATATAGTATTGTTCACTTTGCAGACATATTATTAGTATTTTTTAGTGAACAAAAGATAATAATTGAGAATAGTAGGGAAAAAGTTTCATAATAACACGAAACGATCCTCACCATATATATCTCCCAGTACGAATCTAACAAACCTTGTAGCAATAATTAAAACTACCAAATGTGAATAACCAACAAATTGTGCTATTTCATATTGAAAAATGTTAGTTCACATTCCTGCCGCAAGTTTTTAATGAGAACTATGGAATATAATATGAATATTTTCTGAGACCTAGGTATAATGCCAGTAGCCGAAATAACAAATGGTAATATTTTTATAGTCTGAGAGTGGCAAATTCTTTTAATCTCATTTCCTTAATCTATGTATTTTCTAATTTTTCAGAAACTGTTTTTTTAACATTACAGGAATTTGGAATAGCTACATCAATGATATAAGTTTTTTTTTTAAATTTTGTCATGTAAAACTATATCAGGTCTATTATGACTAATTGTTCTGTCTGTTAGTATAGTTTTATCATAATATATTTTATAAAATTCATTTTCTAAAATGAATTTGGTTCATATTCATAATATGGTAGTCAATCGTACGGTCAAGTATTACGGAAGTCAATCAAGTTATGTTTAGTTACCAAACTTTGGTGGATTATTTTTAAAACCTGATTGTGCCTAAATGTATACTCGGACGGCGCTAATATAGAACATCCCGATATAATATGTTCTATAGTTTCCGGAAAAACCAAACATTTTCTACATAAATCATCAATTTGATTTATATCTTTGATTATATGCTTCCTATAATTTTTGTATTAATGACTCTATCTTGAATGGCAAGCATAAATCCTTCTATTTCTGCGCTCAACTCTCCAATACTCAACCATTTGTTTGACGAAAGTTTGTCAACATACGTTTGGTTGAGATAATTGAAGTGTTTTGCATGAATAATTTTATTTGACCAGGAATCTAATAATTCCTGGTTAGTATTTATAAGAATTTTGGCATTCTCGTCATATAAATTTAAAGGTGTAATGTTTATATCTGCCTTGCAAATTATTTTGTGCATTTCTGAGCTATTGGCTTTCCTATGGAAAAAATTTCTAAGCATTTCTACCTGATTGTGTTTCAAAGATGTTATTTTGATTACACCTCTACCTCCTAAATTTCTAGGTAAATTAATTCGTTCTATAGCTGAATTTGGATGATGGCAATTAAAATTTGTTAACGTTGTTCTAATTAATCGTTCTAAACTATTTAAATCTGTATTGGACCATTTAATTATGCTAAATGAGTACGTTAGTAGAGGTATTGCCCAAGTATTTATTGCTTTTACAAAATTTTTAGCAGATAGATTGCATTTTAAAAAATTTCTGATCCTAGTTTGAAATTTAATCCTAATATCATTTTTAATACTAGTGTGATCTAATCTATTCGATTGCGGGTATCCTAAATATTTATAAACCTCACCCCCTTTCATACTTTTAATTTTGAAATTTCTAAATATACCCTCGTCTCCATCTACAATTTTGCCTTTCTCTATATGGATCGTTTTACATTTATCTAAACCAAAAGTCATTTTAATATCATCTGAAAAATTTTAACTACCTTAATTGTTTCATAACGCTGATGGATTTCATTCGTTTTGTGCTCCGATTATCATACGGGATCGGAGGAACCCTGATTTTGGACTTCCGCACAATAAGGGTGCCTACCTACACGGAAAACAAGTGTCAAGCGCTTTATCGTCAGTCCGTTGCTAACCACCGACCGTATCGTGACATTTCGCACCACGCCGAAGTGTTATTCATCATATCGTCACATAAAGTGTAAATCCTACCGTCTTATTTCGTATACTTTGTGTGAACTCGTGACTCAAACTTTACCGAAGTTCTACCAATCAAATAGAACAATCTCGAACGCTTATGGACATCTATGACTGTCACCAAGCCAGAAGACAACAGACGTGAGTACCACTTAATTGTGATATACCTTTCTTGTTTGGTGGTTGGGCATAACTTATCGAAATCCATAAGCGACTTAGCAAGAGTAGCCGCAAGGTTACCCTCATCACCATGCCCCGTGCGTGATCATTTTTGGTGCCGAAACCAGGGAACCTTTAGATAAATTCTCATAATAAATTCTTTCTTTGGCAAAACGAAAGAATGCTATGAAATATTACGTGAATTGAAATGTCATTTCAAAGAACGAATTCAAACAGTGAATCGTAGAATTAGTTTACAAAGTTCTTAATTATTAACGACCTAACGGGTATTTAAATTATATCGAATTCTACTTTTTAATTCATAAAGTTTTCCTGATTATTTCGTTAGTACATTTGTTTATTAAAAAAAAAATGGCTAGTACTTTACAAGGCTTGCGTAGAAGACGGAACGTAGCCATTAGCAGAATAAACAAGGTGTATGAGGTCGGTCAAAGCGTTTTGCAAGATGCAACCAATTACCCATTATTTTTAGCGTATTATACGAGGTTGCAAAACATTGTTAATGATTTTGAAACCGTTCACGCTGACATCTTAGCTTTAGATGAGGCAAACAAGGACATTGAAAATCAAGTTCGCGAAGCTTTTGATAATGTTTATTTCAAAATCGTCGTAATTCACAAGGAATTAACGAATCAATCTTTCGAATCGGAGCCCGCGAACATTATCGTACAAAACTTTTCAACATTTCATAATCAAGCTGTCATAAAACAAACGTCATCGCTTACTTGTGACATGAATAAGGCAAAACCTGAAATCAAAGGGTCCTTGACTGCGTTCACTTCAAAGTGCGCATTTTGCAAGGGTATTCACCATATCGCTAAGTGCAAATCATTTGCACTCAAATCGGTTCAGGAACGTGCTCAATTCGCAAAGGCACACCGTTGGTGTCTGAATTGTCTCACGCCTTCTCATTCTCTCACGAATTGCAAATCTGTGTTTGATTGTCAGAAATGTCATCGTAAGCACCACACTCTTCTTCATAGGGAAGACAACATTTCTGCTGAAGAGGAGTACCAACGACCCACCACATTTGCCATTCAAGGAGCTTCTATTTCAGATCCTCCAGTTCTTTTCCTCGCAAACTTCTGTGACAGATCCATGGTACGTTTGCCTACTGCTCATATTATCAATCGTGATCCCTCCGGCAGTTTTCAAACGTTTCGTGGGTTGACCTGTTCAGACAGTCAAGCACACTTCGTATCTAATCGCACTGCCGAGCGTCCAGTCAGCTCTCAGAAAATCCGTGGCTTAGGCCAATCTTCTATAACCGCGTCAGGCGTCACTAATTTCGATGTCGATGTTAAGGGACAAACTACCTTCAACACGAAGTTACTTCCATCGCCAACGATTCAATTCGACCAGATATCTTATCATCTGTTTCAAGACATACTTCATGCCGACTCTGACTGTCACAAACTGACAACTGACACAGGAGCGACTGACCTACTTCGAGATGTTGAGATCTTGCCATCTTTACTGAGACCCCAATTAACGGGTGATCTTCACCAGCCTTCAGCTATCAATTCACCATTCGGTTGGCTTCCTCTGGATTCGGTTGGTTTTGCTACCGATCGTCAAACAAACTCCTTCATCGAAACCAACCAGTCTCGTCTTCCAGAAGAAGTCAAGAGACTGAGGGAGTTGGACATATTTCCTCAGTCTTCACAGCCCACTAAACAACGTAGTGACCAAGTGTATCGCATTTATCGCTCACGTGACTTTTCTAGTCAATTTATCGAAACCAACCAGTACCGTCTTCCTGAAAAGGTCAAGAAACTGAGGGAGTTGGACACATTCCCTCAGTCTTCACATCTCACCCCTGAAGAACAACGTGATGAGCAGGTCCATCACACTCATCACTTACGTGACCCTTCGGGACAATTCATCGTAGCCTTACCTTTTAGTGAAAAGGATAAGGATATCGCTTCCCCAGGTTCGCGTGAAGCCTCTTCGCGCATCATCCTTTCACTCGAACATAAACAGACATTAAAGCTCAGTTTACGTGAACCGTACTTCGCTTTCATGACTGACTACTTGCACAGTGGTCACATGACACGTGTTCCTGGAAAAGATTTACTCAAGGAAATGCATCACATACTTTGTCATTGCATTCTTCGTCCAGGCACCGTTACCACTATGTTGCGAATGGTCTTCGATGCCTCGGTGACGGAGGTGAATGAATCATCGTCAAATGATGCCTTCCTTATCGTTCCCAAGCTCCAAACGAACATTGCTGAACTTCTGCAAAACTTTCGTTCACCATCTGTGGTGTTCATTGCTGAGGTGCGGCAAATGTATCGCCAAATATTTCTTCAAGAGCCAAATCACGCGTTCCAAAGAATATTTTGGCGTCATCAATTATCGGAATCTACCCCGGATTACCCATTACACCCTGTGACTTCTGATATCTCTGCCTTTATTCTGTCCTATCGTATTGTCAGATCGTTGACAGAAAAGAAAGGTTACGGATTATCACTCACACGCCACGCGATCACTTCGGACTCAAATATCGATTCTATCGTCATCGGCTGTTCCAGTCTGGAACAAGTTCAACTAACGCAATCCGAAGTCATCGAACATACCAAACGAGGTCAACTTGAACTGCAGAAGTGGGATTGTAGCAAACCGAAACATCGCGCCTTTCTACCGTCGGACTACTATCTCACTGATGTAATCTTAAAAAATGTTGATCATTCTTTTACTCTCAGAGTATTGGGATGGAAGTGGAGGCCACCGGATGATTCACCCGATGATACTCGTCACGGGAATTGTTACACCGACCAATTATCGCTTTTGACAGTTATCGCATCTAACCATCGGCGTCAAGCATCATCGGTTGATAATTCATCGGATACCGCTTCACGTGGTCATTCTCCGGCCGATCTAAACCGTAACGTGTTATGGTGGGCGGAGCCCTCCGGGTTTGTCCAGCCAAACGACTCTTGGCCCATTTTAGATGGCCATGTTAACAAAACTGAACTCCACTCTGAGGAACGAGTTCAATCGTCATTAGTCCAACTTGATGATATTCTGCTGGACTTTTATTAAAAAAAATATATCGTTTTCGGAAACTCCAACGCCTTATGGGTTCTTGTTATCTATTCGTACACAACTTTCATAACAAAGCCTCTCGTCGTTCGGATTTTCTACTTAATCATTTCGAAATTCGTATTCTATCTTTAACCAAACATTGGACATCACTCTCTACGGATGAGGTGATTAGAATCATAATTAAAAATCTTGTGCTTATCGCTACGTTTCGTACTTTGAATGGATCTTCTCTTACAAGATTCACCATTCACCAAATCGTATCCATTGCCTAGGCAATGTGACTAATCATCATCATTTCGCGGTTCGTTTTATTCTTTTTTACGTCTATGTTAATCGTATCATTTAGTTTCTTATCGTCTAGCTTGTCTATATCTCGTTATCGTTTAAAATGACTTCTTTTGCTTCGTATTCTTTTCATCTACGTCACGTTTCATGGCATTCTGCGTTTCGCTTAACGTTCAACTTTTCTTTAAAATACAATTAGCTGTATTTTGGTGGGCGGAATGTTTCATAACGCTGATGGATTTCATTCGTTTTGTGCTCCGATTATCATACGGGATCGGAGGAACCCTGATTTTGGACTTCCGCACAATAAGGGTGCCTACCTACACGGAAAACAAGTGTCAAGCGCTTTATCGTCAGTCCGTTGCTAACCACCGACCGTATCGTGACATTTCGCACCACGCCGAAGTGTTATTCATCATATCGTCACATAAAGTGTAAATCCTACCGTCTTATTTCGTATACTTTGTGTGAACTCGTGACTCAAACTTTACCGAAGTTCTACCAATCAAATAGAACAATCTCGAACGCTTATGGACATCTATGACTGTCACCAAGCCAGAAGACAACAGACGTGAGTACCACTTAATTGTGATATACCTTTCTTGTTTGGTGGTTGGGCATAACTTATCGAAATCCATAAGCGACTTAGCAAGAGTAGCCGCAAGGTTACCCTCATCACCATGCCCCGTGCGTGATCATTAATCATTTTCTCTAAATTTGATTCAGAATTTGAAAATAATTTTATATCATCCATATATAATAGATGTGAAACTATACTACTCTCTCTTGTATTACCGTTAATTTTTATTCCAAACTTGCTTTTAATTAACATTTTAGACAGAGGATTCAATGCTAAGCAAAATCAAAGAGGACTCAATGAGTCTCCTTGAAAAATCCCTCTTTTTATTGAAATGCCCGGTACTACTATTTTCTTACCTTTTAAATTTACTAGTAAATCTGTATTCCAAAAGGACATAATATTTTTCAAAAATCTAATTATAATTGGTTTAACTTTATATATTTTGATTAGCTACGAGTGCGGGACACTATCAAAATATAACTTTTATATAAATATATAATTTTTATATATATAACTTTTTGTAAACAATAATAATAAATATTGAAAATGACCGATATTTTATTTATCTTTCCAATATATTCAGATATAATTATGATCACATATTACGAAAATAATGCGAAATTGAATACCGTATTGTTTTGACATCTGTCAATGAAGAACTAATGCCTACCGTCCAGCAGTGTAGTTGGTTGTATCGAATAATTTATCAAAGATGTTTGATCAAAATCTGATAAAGAGTCATAAAATCATGAGCTCCTCCTGCAATAGGTAATGTTTCTATCTAAATTTACCTAAAACATGCGCATTCAATTTAATAAACATAATTTGAAAGATGCCCAATATTTAACGTTTCATGTTCAAATCTTACTCAAGTGTACCATCTAGTCTAGATTCTTCGCTGCTCTGACTTCGTCGGTAGCGCGCAGCGGTTCCCCGTTCGAGCATACTTCATACTTCCCCACCCCGAAATATTATTTCGGTTTTGGTAAATTACCCCTTAATTGCAACATCAATTGCAATGCTTTCTCAGAAGTAGTAGATGTGTTCAACTGGACGGAATATAGTTACAAACAATAAATCAATGTAGCTTAATATCTACTATTCTTCTGCATGGATTATATGTAATTTAATTAGTATATTTTACTTCATCCGTTCCACAAAATTATTATGTAAATGCACGTACAGGCTCCTATTATTAGAGACAAATGAATAAGAAATTATTCTTAACTAGCTTTTTCCCGCGGCTTCGCTCGCATGGCATTAGGGGATTTCCACTCAGCCTCCTCCACCTTCCCTCTCCCCACTCCACTCGCCCCATCAATCCCCCTCCCCCTCCACCCACCCCTCCCCCCACTCCACTCCCCTCCATCAACCTCCTTCCCCCCACCCCCTACCCCTCCCCACAACCTCCTCCATCCTTCCCCTTTCCTCTTCCTTCCCTCCCCCTCTCACTCCCCTAACCACCTTCCACCCTCCCCACTCCCCCCACTCACCTCTCGCATTCCACACATTCATTCCCGATACATTCAGTTTTCAAACTGCTCGCATGCCACCCGTTATAATTTCTTGTACAAAATTCATAATGCCAGAACTCAACGGTAGTTTTATACAAAAAAAAACGAACAAAAAAAATAATTATCCAATTTGGTTCAGTCGTTCGGGTTTATGCGCATAAATACATTTTGGTGATTCATTTTTATAGATAGTTATTAAGTACGAATTATTATTCTTCTTTTTATATTCTAGCAAAAAATCCAGTACAGCAGTTTTACACTTAAAAATGCGATACCTGTCTATTCAATTAAAACAATAATTGTTGTGTGACATTATGTCAAAATTTGAGGATGACATTTTGCAAAACAAAGATACTTAAATAAAAATTCTATTTTTAGAAAATATTTAAGCAAATTTATTTGAAGTACCTACTTCCCTAATAATTTGAATCGATTAAAGAATTATAGATATCTTACTAATCGTGCCACCTATTGCAATTTTTTCATACAAATTTCGTAATGCCAGAGCTCTGAGAGCCTGTTCATATTATTGTAAAGTTTCATTAAAATCCATTCTGTAAAGTAGGAATTAGTATTTTATACATATTTGAATTTTAACATCAAATGGATGTCCATAGTAACCTAATTAAAAAAAAAACATCGTTTCCAAGGCGACAATAGAGAACTCCAGTCCAATTTTTTTAATGAATAAAGAGACCTTCAAACTTAAATAACTGTATTTTTATTTTTATAGTTTGTTTTAATTGTTAAAATAATTGTCAAAGTTTTAATTTTTCTAGACCCTCAGAAAAGCAACATATCTATGGTGGCTTGTGTGACGTCTTCACCCACCGATAGTTTATTTACTTTCAGGTTGTCACTTTGAATCAGTGATGTTATGTCGAGGGAAATTTCCCTAGATCTAGGGGAGAAAAATATTTTTTAGGGATAAGGGAAATCAGGACAAAATCTAGGGAAATTTCGAACTCTGGCAAATTTTTTATTACATATGACAATATTACTGGTATTATTTATATATATATACATATATATATATATATATATATATATATATATATATATATATATATATATATTTATTTTTTTTGGAATTCCCATGAATCTTAATTATTGTTCATCTACTTACCATGCAATGTTATTTTTAACACTGACAATTCAAAAAGATATTATATGTATCTAATAAGATAAATGGGACCTCTGAAAAAAAATTTAAGTTCTGTTTTTTCGGTGATTGCGGTTGATTTTTATTTCGCAGTGTTTTTTTTTTAATTTGGAATTCAGTTTCTAATTCAGTGGTGAGTGTATTCGTACTTTTAAATTATTACTTCACGTAGCAAAAAGTGTTTTATTTGGAAAAGCACAGTATTATAAGTATATTTACCAAGTTCCGATATCTTTCCAATTAATTAATCATATTAATTAACAAATATTATAACAGGATTAGTGTTACACAATCAGGTGGCTCTACGTAGGTAATTGCGTAAATGTGAAATTCTAGGGAAATTTCACTTCGAAATCTAGGGAAATAAGTTTTTTGGGCAGAGCATCCCTGATTTTGAATGCAAGAAAATGGCGGAATAAAATATAGGATGGCTCGATGACTTTTGTGTGAGAAATTGAGGCGTTTTGTTATTCAAGATTAACTGCTTTTAATATAGAAAAACATTGGTAAAATGTCCACATTTCACCGCTACTGTTATTGTATTTAAACAAAGTGCAATATAAAAACAATAAATTATCTTTTTCATTGCAAAAACAAGTGACATCGTAAGCCTCAAATTTTGTGTTCAGGCGTGACTGTACATTGTTTTATGTACAACACATACATCGTAAGCCTCGAATTTTGTATTCAGGCGTGACTGTACATTGTTTTATGTACATATAACACATACAGAAACACTGGTATTTATAATACACCGATCATGACGATTGTGTAATAACTTGTATAAAAAGCCCTATACTAAAAACAATTTGAAAATACATAAACCAAATGTCAAATATGACACGACTTTAACCTCAAATAGGCAAAATTTATTGCAGATTGTCCGCAAATATAGCCCTTTTCGTAAATTGTTGAGGGCCTATATAATATTTCAATAAACACAACAACTATTATTTATCTAAATCTCTATAAACAGTATGAAAACAAACCAAAAACACGAAATGTTGAATTGCGTACGTGTGCACTTCAAGTCATTTCAGTAGGAGTTTCAAATGTCAATACAACATTCAACACGCTTATCACCAGGTGACAGGTTAACAATGATGTCACCGTTAACCATTTCAGTAATGCCAACTTGACGCTGTGTTCTGAGGAGAGGTTTAAAAATGGACTTTTTAATAATTTTTTAAAAACTCTGCGTTTAATATGATGAAATAAAACTTATATATTCAGAATCAGCGTTTATTGGTCTATATGAGCATATTTTTTTAAAGCCATAATATTTTTCACTGGAGTTCCTTATTGGCGTTTGCAATAAATCGATTTTGTTTGCGACAGAAAACGTATGATAAATAATTTCATAACGCCAGAGATTATTCATAACGCCAGAGCTTACCAATATATATAGCCTATAGATCTGGCAAATAATGTAGCTTTCTATTAATGAAAGAATTTTTAAAATCTATTCAGTAGTTTTTGCGTGAAAGAGTAACAAACATACATCCATACAAACTTTCACCTTTATAATATTAGTAGGATAGGATAGTAGGATTGCCCCTCTGGAGCAAGACGCGAAGAACGAACGACTCGAGGCGAATGACAAGGGACCACAGCCAATGGAGAACTTTTCTGGAGGAAGGCAAATCCTATCCTGGGATTTATATTTTAACAAAACACGTGAAAAATAAGTAACACGATAACATAACACATCAAATAATTGTGCATTCGATAATAACACAATTTGGCAACTCAATCAGAAATTGAAGCCATCATCCTCTCGGTGATGAGCCAAGTGGGTGAATAATACTCTGAAATATCTGGCAACATTTCAGCGACATAGTTTTGATTACATAGACACCGCATGTTTCTAATTGAGAAACGCTTTGAACTAAACTTTTTCATATAAATATGAAAAGCAATTAAAAAACAGCCAGGGGACTGACTTTTAAGGTGATGCAGACCATGTTGTGTAAGTCGCTAACAATAACACTATTTAGATTTATTCAAGAAAAAAAACATCGCCAAAAAGCGAGTGTCATTTTATTTTGCGAAGCTCAAGGCACAAATATGTATATAAATGTTTTGCGATCGTTTTCTAAAAAAAATTATTTTCCACATGATACACTAAAACCATAACCGAAAATGGGTTTGTAAGTAGTAGATTTTGAACCTAAAAGCAGTTTCTATAGACTTTATTCTTCATTTTTTCTGGGCTTGTAAAAAGACTAAACAATAAATAATAGATTATTTAAAAGACATATAAATGGTTTTACTCGCAGTATTTATAATTAAAGCATTTAAATATTTCTAAGCGATCTAATTTTCAAACCAAAATCACACGATTTTTTAAGACGAAAAGTTTCGGGCATAATCGTGCAATCGGGGAAGAAAATAAATAAAATAGAATGTTTGGCAACAAATTAAGTTGTATTTTTTTTAATAACCCCCTCTATCAAAATACATACACAAATAAAATATTGCACATAGTTGAATGATAAATAATTTTCTGGCAAACAAGCCGCGTGGATACAGTCATAAAAACACTGGCGCCTGTGAGACTATTTTTTACTTCTAGTGAGTGACAAACGCGGCAAAAAAATCTCACTTCAATTACTAACCTAAAGCCAAAACCCAAGCCAAAAAATTGACCTTTTGTACATTTCGTTCGTTTAAAGTTCACATCTAATCAGTAACTTAAGAAAGTATTTAATTATATAATTGAGATGTTTAAAAATATAATTTAACTAGCTACCCTAATTTAATTAGGGTACCCGGCTTCGCTCAGGGAGTTGATATGAGATTAAACTGACGTTGGAACCCACGACGGTACTTACTTCTTAATACCCCTACCAGTGGGTAGCCCCACCCTACAAAAAAGGCTTGGAATGGTCCACAATGTTCCAGAACATTCAACAACATTCGTGAGCGTTTTGGAATATTCCGAGATGTTCTCAAACGTTTCAGACTAATCCCGAACATTCCACAATATTCCAGAACGTTCCGGAACGTTGTGAAAAGCTCGCCCTTCTGGTAAAAAGGGGAACCGTCTTCATGGATGGGGGATATAGGGCTACCACACCATATAACTCCCTTGATCGCATCGGGACTCCTTTCTGAGTTTTAGCGGCACGCACATTGTGCACTTTCTTTTATAACATATAATTGATGATTTAATTTAACTTATTGATTTTTTTTAAATGTCGCCACAAAGCGAATTTGCGATTACTATAAGAAGCAACAAATATAATTATTAAATTATTAAAAAAAAAAAATTAAAAAAAAAAAAACCCTTAGATATCATTTCCGGTGGACTGTTGTTGCCAGTATTTATCTTTAAATAAAATTGGCAAGATCAAAATGCGTTTAATGTACACATTAAACGCATTTTGATCTTTGTACACAACATTTGTTATTTGTTTCGGTTTTGCTATTCGATATGGGTTCGATAAATAATAATAAAAAAAATTCCAAGATAAAATATTCACAGAATTTTTTGTAATCTCTGTATTTTAAGTACGACATGCAAATTTGCACTTGTACATAGAGATTGGTTCATTGTTTGATTACAAGAGGAAGAGAAAAATAGCTACAAACATTCCAATGAGGAGGCAAGGGGACTTTCATTTAAAAAAAAAATTATATTCACATAATCTTTTTAAATACATCCACCATTCTATCATTTTTGGTGAAAATCACGCGCTCACACACGGACATGCGTTTCTCTAAAATGCGATAACACTATAGCAGTTAATATACGAAATAAATTACGATCTTGTCCCGATCTTGGCCAAATCGAACATCTTGTCATGTTCGATTTGGCCCAGTTGGAAGCGTGGTTGACTCATGTTCATGGGTAAGAAAGTACAATCCTCTGTCAAACCATTTTTTTTTAAGTTTTAAAAACTTTGGTTTTTTTACGGGTTGATCTTTTATCAATGTCAACATAAAACGAAAATAATATGCAACATTTCCTCATAATATATTTACGTAAAACAATGATTAGTGATTACTGATTACATATTATTCATTACAATCAGTCTGTCAGTCAACTGTAAATTATATATTTAATTATTAACCTACAATATATAATTATTTCTACGCCATATGCAATTTAAATTTTTTCTCTTTTCTTGTAATACATTATTTTCACTAAAGTTTACCTTTATATCTACTATTTATATAATGTTAACTTCTTACAGCCTTACTAAAAAAAAACCACAGCGCGACCGATTAACTGTGTTATTGCAATAACATAAATAGAGCTCGTATACACTAAAAGACGTTTTATTACCAATAACGTTTCTTTCGTGGTCACGCTGTTAAAACGAATTGAAGATGTGACAACGTTGTACATGGTTTTAATTTACTAGGAAACAATGTTGTTTTAATTTTTCTCCGCAAGGGGCATTATTGGCGCGCCTATGCATTAATAATAATAATAACGTAGTATTTATATAGCGCAGTTTTGTGATGTTTCACTTCAAGTGCGCTTAATTATAATAAACTTAAAATTAACAAATAAAAATTAATTATATAATGTGAAATAACGAATATACAAAAATATACAAAGCAATTCCTAAAGAACAATATTAACAACAATAGTGAGTGCTGTTTTGGCACAGGACAATATACATATAATGATAAACCATCACGGTGCCATTCAACAAGAATCATTTAAACTAAATTATATAGAACAGGAGGCAGTTAACATTTAGAAATAATACAAATTCAGAGTGCACATAAAACTATAGTAAAGAGGTAATCGAAACCAAACAATTACCAGAAACTTGAGGAACATGGCTTATTATAGTAGATTGAAAAGGAGTTAAAATTCATGAAAGGTATGATTTTTTAAATAAGTTTGTTTTTAAAGCTCTTTTGAATTCAGCCAAGTTCTGGATATTAGTAAGAGCTGAGGGAAGTTTGTTCCAAATGAGCGGGCCAGTTACACGAAAAGATCTATCATAGTAAACGGCTCGATTTGACCTAGAAAGTTCGATTAAACGATTAGTAACATCTCGATCTGCTGACCTTAGAGTAAGCTGCCTATCGCTTAAGTTTTGTCGGACACATAGTTCCGATATATAGGCTGGTGCCATTCCTTGCAATGCTTTAAAGGTCATTAAGCAGATCTTGAACTCTATTCTTTCAGGGCATCGAAGCCAATGAAGATCCTTTAGAAGCGGGGTTATACGGCAATACTTAGATTCACCAAAAATCATTCTCGCCGCAGCATTAAAAACGGACTGGATTCTATTGAATTGTTTTTTAGGCAAGCCAGCATACGCACTATTACAATAGTCCATACGTGAGACAACGAACGAATTTATGAGTGACTTTGCTCCATCAGAGGGAACGCAACGCCTGATTGATTTTATCTGCCTTAGATGGAAAAAGCCTGAACTTACAGATTTTGAAATTTGTGATTCAAGAGAAAGACTATTGTCTATAGTGAAACCTAGAAACTTTATTTCTGTAGAAGGGTATTAGTACGTCGGCCCGAGACATGACAAAACAGCTCGGTGTGTTTTATGGCGGGATATCGAAAATTTAGTGATTTTACTTAATAATTTCTATTGTAGTGACGAATTTACTCTTCTGTTCACATAATTGATATATTTACCACGTTATTTGTGTGGTTTACATCAGTTTAATCAAGTTATTGTACAAACGCCGTACTTTCAAAGTTGAACTGTCAGAATATTGTTTTTTATAGGTTACTTGAAGGATAAAATTTTCATTTTAAGATCTTTATTTTAAGAGAATTTCTTAAAAGTGATAATTTTTTATAATATTAATATCTAATACATGTGTTCGTAAACGTATCAAAAAAATTAACGTCTTTAGAGATGCAAGAAATCTGTTTTAAATTTCGGTATTATTTCTAAGTTATTTTTTTGGCAATAAAAAAACTTTGAAATTTTTTATTATTTTTTTATTGTATACACGATGAAAAAGTGAGGTGATAGTTTCCTTCCAAATTTATTACACAAAAGGACTGTGTTTTTTAAATTTTGATTTTATTTAAATTTCTCTACATTTTGGTCAAAAATGTTGTGGGAGGAAATTTTTTTCCATTTTTTTCCGAGTTTGAATCTTAAAATACGGCAGTTTTTGAAAGCTAAAGTGTATTTCAAATACTCAAATCTAAAAGGTAATTTTATCTAGTTTTCATAAATGGTATTTGTTTTTACGACACCTTCAAAAATAAGAAATATATAGAACATTCAAAATACTATGGAAAAATTACAAATATCGTTCGGACATCAATGGTTAAAACAGAGATAAACTACCCTCTCAGGCCGTGGAAACCATGTGTATTTCTTTCAAAGAACAAATTTTTAATTAGTAATGTTTTCACATCCGCGGCCGTTTGTCAATTGAATAAAATTTTCACTGGGTTTTTTAGTAAGGCTATTAAAGTGTATCTTTTTTTTAATTTAAAAACTGTTTCTCTGTATCATACACTAATCCCTTTTCCTGTTCATACTCATACCCTTTTCCTGCTCAGAAATTTCTCTCCTTCCTTTCCTAAAAAAACCCTCCACACAGCTACCCAAAGATGATATAGGCCCTGAGGAGAATTATTTTCTAATTTTTTTCTAAACTACGAAAATACTTACCAAAAGTAAAGTATGAAAATCGGTACCAAACCACCCCGAATCAATTTGAAAAGACGACCCATATGGAAACTACCACAGCGTCCTTGAGGTGATTTAAATCATCCTAATATTATTATTTTTATATGAATCTTAACGTAATCCAATACTGAAAATTGAAATGAAAGTAGTGTTGGCCATGACATTCAGTATTTTGTTACTTCAGCACACAGATTATGTTACATAGTTAAGATAGTATTAAACTTACCCCTCTTAACTTTAAAATTTTTTTTTATTTACAAAAAGATACATAAATTATAATAAATTTTAAACAATAATTAATTACATGATACATGATTTGATATACCCCCATAAATAAGCAGGGCTTGTGTGTATGAGGGGTGATTAATTGTATCCGTTGAAAATAATTGGGTACACAAGAGTAGACTAAGTAAAGTTGATATAAGTCTGGCTCCATCATTACCCACCCTACTTTGGAACGATTGACCTAAAACCTTTTCCATTATCTAAAAATCTCCATGTAACAAATTGCGAAAACTTTGAAGACCCTAATTGCTAATAACCGGATGCTCCAGTTTTGGTTTACTCACAAATACAGCCCCAACCCCTTCGCCCTGATTAAATGGGCCGGAACCAAAGTGGAAAAACAATTAATAGTACCTACCCAATTTCTTCAGTTTTCAAAGACTTTTATTATTTTATGGTCTTCTCGTTCGTCTCTCCATATTAGCGAAGATAATATAACGAAATCGAAGATGCAATAGCATATAATCAAAGTTGTATAACAATGCAACTAAGCCATAAACATTTGTACTCAAGCTATAAACCTACGCATCTAAGATATAAACCTACGTCTCTAAGCTATACACCCACTAATCTAAGTTATAAATCAAGCGCATCGAAGCATAAACCTACGCATTCAAAATAGAAACCTTCACACAGAGTATCTAAGCTATAAATCTAGGCATCTAAACTAAAAACCTACGCACCTGTACTATAATCCTACGCATTTAAACTACAAACCTACGCACCTTAACTATAAACCCACGCATCTAAACTATAAACCTAATCATCTAAGATCTAAGGGAACGTACCCATACTACGTGACCTGTTCAGGGGGGGGGGGGGGTCTTCAAAATACCACGCTCGGTACAAATGAGCGGCGGGGTGCTTAGGTTTTTGGTCACCGGGGAGGGGAGGGTGGGGGGGGGGGTGGTTAAAAATTGCAAAAAGTTGGTCACGTATGTTCCCTAAGCTGCAAACCAAAAAAAATTGATATTGTAGGTATTTTTGAAGTCGATTTTAGGTTTGAAATGGTAAATAATGCACAAAAAATTATTATTTCATAATTGTCAACTGTCGGTTCACCAAAAAGACCACATCTGCTCTTTATCTAATTTGACCATTATTGTTAGACACGAGTTATGTTTCTTTACAATAATTTCAAATTTAATACATATTTAGAGTAAACATATAATTTTTTTAAATTGTACGTTATGATAAGAGCAAAAAAAACGTCGGTCTGTTCCAGTCGTATGATTTTTACAAATATTTCGTCAAATAACCTTTTTTCAAACCATGAAATACGTTTCTTTGAATTAAATGAGCGATATATTATTATTTACAGATAAAGCTGTGTACACACACAGCTATAATATACGTTGTTTGGCGTATTTCGGCATTTTGCTCGCTGTACATTCCCAAATGGAATATAATACAGCGAGCGATATGCTGAAATACGTCAAGCCACACATATTATAGCTGCGTGTGTACACAGCATTAATGTACTAACTCCTCTCCAACCCCAAGCAAACACTTTCATGTAAGAGTAGTATTAGTATCGCTAGTGCAAAATTCTAATTTACCCCATTTTATAATATGTATTATTTTAAAGTTACGTAATAAAAAATTAAACAATTAAAGGTATACCACATAAATTTACTCGTATAACAGCAAAAATTCGGTTAGGACATAAAAAAGTATTTTTTGAGAATAAGGACAGAATAAACATTTCGACAAATTATATTTAGGTATAGGAAATGCGAGCAATAATCCGGCCCAAATAAATTGGACCCCCACACCGTCCTTGAGGGACTAACATTCATCAAAGGAACTTTTAATGGTGTAACTTTCGAAGAATTTGCCCCAATTTGAAACAAAAGTTCGTAGAGAACATCACTCATCAACCACCATTTTGGTTATATTTCAAAATTAACATTGTTGGAGAAAAACAAAGCTCATTATTTTGAATTATGAGAACAACGTTGTCGACTTAATTTTTTAAAATAATGTTCCTTAAGGCTCGATGACACAGAGCGAGTTTACAAGCCACTATCTACTAAGTTTGAAAGCGGATAAATCGGCGAGTGAGATTGTCATGATGACACACAAAACTGTCCACTCGCTCAGTAGTGTAGGAAACTGAGCTTGCAGTTGCGCTGCTAGCGCCAGTAGCGAGAATAACGACGCCTGCGTGAACTAATTCTGTCAGATGTTTGACAGTCAAAATCAGCTGTTTATTGGCAGCCATTTTTAAAACATAATTCAACCAATCACGAGTAAGCGTGTGGCGAGTAAAGTTGACGACCTTTCAATTTTTTTCGTAGATAGTCAACAATCTGCTAGTTAGCAAGTAACACGGTCACGAAGTTTATGAGCAAGTTTACTAGCAGTGATAGTGAATTTCCCAGATAGTAGCTATTTACCTATTTCATTAATTTTTTTTAAGTTTTCTAATACTTTGTAGAAGGTTCTTAAGGAAATAAAAATTAAGAAAATTGAATAATTCCAAAAAACTTAACGACTATTTTAACTTCGCACGTTTCACAGTACGCGCGTTTGATGAATGTGTATTTAGCAGGCAGCTGTTTTTTTTGTAACGAAAGAATTGTCTATGGATTTTAAAAATTATAGATATTTTAAATAGGTACCTATGTTAGGTACCAAATTATATGGAACGCGGGAGGGGGTTAACAGGACGGGGGAGCGGGAGAGGGAAGAGGTGAGGCGGGGAAAGTGGAAGGGGAACGCGGAAGGGGACATGCAGGAAGAAACAATTTATTTCTTTGAATATGGCATTGCAACGCATGCAGGGAACCAGCTAGTATTTGTATAAAAATCAAATCCACGCAGCCCGCCACAGAACCTCTTCTTTACACAAATAGATAAAAATAACCCGGTTATATTTGAAAAAATTCCTACTATCATAATTAAAATCGTACGACTTAGCTTGAGCAATGGTGGTCCAAAAAATGTTACGCGAAATAAATTCGTCATGAGACAAAACTGTAAAAATCGATAATTCTTATCAAGCTCCACATAATATTATTGCGATATCGTTCACTAACGTGAAATTCAAATTTAAAAAAAGAAACCGCGACATCATTCCACATAATATTAGAATTGTTTTGTGTATTCAAAAGTTTTTAAACATGCAATAAATATGTCGTTAAAGCTGACCTTCAAGAGCATTTAAGATTCGAAGTCTGTTGGCAAAAAGTTGGTACGACACACCTACAATGTTTTAGAACCGTTTTATTTATCGAGAATATAAATACTGGTCTAAATATAAAAAAACTTATGGGGTTTAGAGCAACATCGCAACCTTACGACGACGCTATCGGAAAAGTGCGTGTATTTCCGTTAACGATAAAAAAAGTGGGCAATTCACACGCGGTAAAAGTGAAACCTTCAGAAAACTAAAGTAGACAAGAGTGGGGAGGCTACGAAACACCGCACAAATAGGAGACCGGTTATACTATCATATTAGCATACATACAAAACTTAAAAACACCGACGATAAACACAAGCTTTGGACAAAGACACCACAAATACCAGGCAATAAAAGCATTCAACCATCTTTCACTCGATTTAAAAAAAGAAGAAAACAAAAAACTTTTCACACTCAAAATTAAAAGATGGATTAAAGACCAAAAAAGACAACTTTACAAAAAAATCACAACATAAAAAAATAAAATAAAAATAAAAACACATAGACATAAACACCATTGCAATACTCACTAATATATAAAACCTTTTAATTTCACTATAGGTTTATATGTATATATCCTATTTATATAGTTTTATTCTATTGTTTTATTTTAGTGTTATTTTACTCTATTTTGTTTTGCTCTATTTTCTTTCTTTCAATTCTCATATGTTATTGTTGAGTCTCTTTTTTCTTTAGTTTTTATTTTATATGTATCTTAAATAAAAATAAAAAATCATATCAAACTGTAAAATGAGGTCCTCAGCACGGGTAAAGCACCCAGTGAGGCCCACATTAGTCAAATATGTAACACACATGTATAAATCAGGTGAATCAAATAAAAAAAATATTATCTCGCACGTCTCTCTCCTATAGACGTATGTGTTTGTCTCTTTTTTATGCCGCTATTTTTCGTTTCATCGAGTTTCAAATCACAACGGTGCTAAAGAAGTTTTCGCTTAAAAAAAACGAGCGTCCTTTACACCACACGACTGAAGTAAAACTACAAGACAAACCTCGCCCAACTACAAGAAATATGACCATGGGGTGACCTACGACCTTGGGGTGGCCTACGACCTTGAGGTGACCATCCTTATCCTTATCACTCCCCAAATCAAGCGTGCGTAAAGGCCCGACCGTTCGCCTCGCCATCGATCACCGTTCGCATCACACTTTTCGTAACACATCACACTTTTCGTAACACATCACGCGTAAAGAAGTTTTACTTCAAAAATAGTCTTGAAGCTAAGTAGGTAATAGTACTATGACCAAGTCAGTCTTTTTGATATTTTCTGTTGATGGTTGCAAAATTAAATTAACAACATTCAAAAAGTGATAAAAATTTCATATTTCTAAAAATGATTTCAATTTTTTATTATTTAACTAGCTGAAGTTGCCGGCGTTGCAAGGACTTTACACTGGTTTTTTTCGAAATCAGATGTAGACGGTAGTTTTTCTCTTAGTTTGAACGTCACGTGTGCAAAATTTTAACAAGTACCTATCAAAATTCTGCTTTAAGGGGTGAAAAAAAGAGATGGGGGTGGTTTTATGAAATCACTTGTAAACAGTGATCTTCCTCTTCTTTTGAAGGTCAAGTGTGCAAAAATATCATTAATTTAGGAATAAAACTGTAGATTTTTTATATCAAATTCACGAAGCTCGCCCGCCATCAAACACTCTCATTTATATAAAAAGATTGACATTTTCTCAACGTAGGCACAGCATTTCAACTGCACGCCAACTATTCACCACCCTTTCAAACAATTCAAATAAGGATTTCAAAGTCCCAAAGACTCGGGGAAAATGAACACTAACTGTTAAAAAAAAAAAACGATAAATTATGCGTGAAAGTGCGTGTGTGTTTGTTTGTTACGCTTTCACGCCTAAACCAAAACACCGAATTTAAAAATTCTTTAACAAATAGAAAGCTACATTATATGCGAGTAAAATGGGCTGTATATAATGGTAAGCTCTGGCGGTATGAAACTATAAATATTAATACAGTATATTTATTATACGTTTTCTGTCCCTAACCAAATTGCTAACGTCAGAAGAAAAGCAAAACAAATCGTTGACTTGGTTGCAGGAAATTTTATTTCAGGCGTATTAGTCAATAAAAATGAATATCTGAAATAATTGTACGCGCATAAATTCTGAAAGAATGCACCAAACTGGATAATTCTTTTTTCTGTGTTCGTTATTCAAGGTTTGTATAACTGGTGAGATCTGGAATTACGAAATTTGTATAAAAAATTGAAATAGGTGGAAACGCGCCAAACGCGTGCCCAACATTTGTACACGGTTGACATTTGTCAAATGTGAACGAATCGTTTCTTCGACTCGTTCTTGTGTTCAACAGGTCGGCTATGAATGATTTGCCGGCCTGTGTTTCCTCCTTCCTACAACATGGATCTCTTCAAGACCAATGTTCATTCCTTCGTCTCCTCAAAAAGACCCTCCACACAGCATCCCAGATGACATAGGCCCTGTGGGAAATCATTTTCCTCAGGGCCTCCTGTGTGGAGTTAATGTAAAAAAAGCGACCTTTTTGAAAACTGAATGTACCGAGGCTGAATGTATGGAATGCGGGAGGGGGTGTGGAACCTGGGAGGGAGAGGGAAGGTAGAGGAGGCGGAGGGGGAATGAGAGAGGTTAAAGAAAACGCGGGAGAGGAAGGGGAACGGGACGAATGGGAAAGGACACGCAGGGAGAAACAATTTCTTTATTAAATGGCATAGCAACGCATGCCGGGTACCAGCTAGTATTATTATAATAAGTGTCGAAAACATGCCACAGTTCCATTGTTTCCGGAATCGACGCATAACACGGAAAAATCTATCAAAATATGCGTCTAATAATAATTCATAACGCTGAAATGAAATGATTAGCTTTTGAATGTCAACAAATCATGATCGTTTGTTGACATTTGTATGCTAATTTTAATCGTCATCACAACACATTGTGTGTATAAACACATTAAAACGGAATCGTCAAAACCTGCTTTCGACTAGAAGACTGACTAGGTCAGCGAACTAGAAATGACCGGTTTCCTGGTGTTTCTGCCAATTCCGCGAAAAGTTCGCCGAAACGGTGTCAGAACCTTGCTCTTGACAGCAGCGTCAGGTATTTTTTTACCAGAAATATTATACAGGCTGTATCGATACGTATCCAACAGACTTTAAATATGTTTCTAGCGTTCACCCTTGGCCATCGTCAGTATATCGTTATTAGTTTAGTTTCTAGAACTCCATTTTAATTTAAAGTTTATTTTCAATATTATTACTGTACATATTTTTTAATTAATGAAGATAATATTAGCGACAATAATTCAATCGAAAATCTGGAAACAGAAAAATCAGAAAAATGTATTGGCACCTCTGGGACTCGAACCAAGGTACCTTCGGTTTTCCGGGCCGCGACTCTACTAACTGAGCTAAGGTGTTCCTATCCGATTCGGTCATGTATCCATACTTCGTCTAAGAACGACCGATTATCTTATTTTCTCAACGTACATTTTATTGGCTGCCCTCTATGTATATGTATACATAATTGGAAGATTCAAATACGATCTAAATGCTACCTAGATAGTGTCTAGATAAATTTGTATCCATTTTATTTTTAATACGCGACATCTATTAACTTTTTTGCAAGTCTAGGATGAATATTTATTTTTATTTTTAACTTTATGAGTAAACCTAAAATTGTAATTTTTAATTAATTGAAGACAATATTAGCAGAACTCAATCGAAAACCTGGAAACAGAAAAAATATCCAATACCTATATAGATAGCATTTAGGTCGGATAATATTTTACAAAAAAATACTTTTGTGTTTTATAAGGACAAACAATCAAATTTGGTACATAATGTGGGTACCTATTTACAATAAAAATTATTTTTGATTAGATTTAAAGTATTCGATTTTGGTTAGTACCATAGGTGAGTACTTCGATTAAATTCATTAATTTAAAGTGTTTATTCGAAAATTAAATTTTGATTTCACAATCGATGGTGTGCAAAATGTCATTCGCAAATTGAGACATTTTTGTCAGTTTCGTAAGAATTTTTGTAACGACTAAAAAATGATTGTTATGTGGCTGTAACAATTCAGAAACCTTCGCGAGGGTGGAAAGAAGGTATTTTGAAAGTTTCAAATATTTTCTATACTAATATAGCAATGCATAGACAACTCACGTACACAGAAACATATATTGATTTATATATATACCTACGAGTATATAGATTATTTATTATTTACATTATTTATTTGGGCAAATTTCATCACCATGTACAAAGGCGTCGAGATCAGAATTAGCAGAAACGAAGTGCTGAATGGAGACGAGCCAATTTTCGATAAAGTTCGAACTTTCAGACCACAGAAAGTACAAGCTGGGGAGTCAAACACGTTAACGTCAAGCGAAGAAATTCATTTTTGAAAAGTGTATATTTTTTTATAGTACTTTATATCGATGCAAGCTATTTTGATACTAACATGATGCAATTCTCAAGGAGAAATTAAAATTAAAAGTAAATGTAATTTTGTTACACGGTGACATTTTTATTCAATTAAAAAATAATATTTTTTTTTTTTGTCACTTGTCGCCACTGGTCACTCGGTCGAGTAACCGCCTAGCAATCTCTCAGACCCTTATTTCGTCCGGGAGTATTACCGTAAACATATTTTTTACCACAAATAAGCTTAGAATTATTAGTTGGATAAAATCAGTCTTAAAACAACCTGTATATTATTATTTTTTAATTTATAAACTAACGTTTAGACAAGATTTTTATGCATAGCACAAAGGGTAACAACCTGTATATTGTTTATATTCAAGATTCCACTCTATCAAATGTTTAAATTTCAGACGACATCGTTAAAAACTGACTGTAAAATGTTATTTATTTAAGGACTACGTGCGCGTTTTTAGCAATTTCCGTTAAAATTATTGGTGTGTTATTTTTAAGACTCGATTCACGGTATTATTTTCACGGTCATTGATTGACTGTGACCGCTTAAGCCTAAGCTTGTCACGGATTTCGAGAGATTAGCGTTGTAATATTCATAATAAGATTATTAACCGATTATCGACCTGATACTGTACCAGTTGAAACATAAATTTTAAATATTTTCTTTCCATCGCTTCCCGCAGTCATAGGCAGAGAGGATGAACCGCCACCGAACTCTACCTTTGCAAACACTTCTTATTTGATTTGCATAAATACGTCGTCTTATACATTACTAATTTGTACTCTGATTAACCCTTTTGTTATATAAACCATTTATTGGATAATCAACAACCTTTGCCATAGGTTTCTTTCCATCGCTTCCCGCAGTCATAGGCAGAGAGGATGAACCGCCACCGAACTCTACCTTTGCAAACACTTCTTATTTGATTTTCATAAATACGTCGTCTTATACATTACTAATTTGTACTCTGATTAATCCTTTTGTTATATAAACCATTTATTGGATAATCAACAACCTTTGCCATAGGTTTCTTTCCATCGCTTCCCGCAGTCATAGGCAGAGAGGATGAACCGCCACCGAACTCTACCTTTGCAAACACTTCTTATTTGATTTGCATCCATACGTCGTCTCATACATAACTAATTTGTACTCTGATAAACTCTTTTGTTATATAAACCATTTATTGGATAATCAACAACCTTTGCCATAGGTTTCTTTCCATCGCTTCCCGCAGTCATAGGCAGAGAGGATGAACCGCCACCGAACTCTACCTTTGCAAACACTTCTTATTTGATTTGCATCCATACGTCGTCTCATACATAACTAATTTGTACTCTGATAAACTCTTTTGTTATATAAACCATTTATTGGATAATCAACAACCTTTGCCATAGGTTTCTTTCCATCGCTTCCCGCAGTCATAGGCAGAGAGGATGAACCGCCACCGAACTCTACCTTTGCAAACACTTCTTATTTGATTTGCATCCATACGTCGTCTCATACATAACTAATTTGTACTCTGATAAACTCTTTTGTTATATAAACCATTTATTGGATAATCAACAACCTTTGCCATAGGTTTCTTTCCATCGCTTCCCGCAGTCATAGGCAGAGAGGATGAACCGCCACCGAACTCTACCTTTGCAAACACTTCTTATTTGATTTGCATCCATACGTCGTCTCATACATAACTAATTTGTACTCTGATAAACTCTTTTGTTATATAAACCATTTATTGGATAATCAACAACCTTTGCCATAGGTTTCTTTCCATCGCTTCCCGCAGTCATAGGCAGAGAGGATGAACCGCCACCGAACTCTACCTTTGCAAACACTTCTTATTTGATTTGCATCCATACGTCGTCTCATACATAACTAATTTGTACTCTGATAAACTCTTTTGTTATATAAACCATTTATTGGATAATCAACAACCTTTGCCATAGGTTTCTTTCCATCGCTTCCCGCAGTCATAGGCAGAGAGGATGAACCGCCACCGAACTCTACCTTTGCAAACACTTCTTATTTGATTTGCATCCATACGTCGTCTCATACATAACTAATTTGTACTCTGATAAACTCTTTTGTTATATAAACCATTTATTGGATAATCAACAACCTTTGCCATAGGTTTCTTTCCATCGCTTCCCGCAGTCATAGGCAGAGAGGATGAACCGCCACCGAACTCTACCTTTGCAAACACTTCTTATTTGATTTGCATCCATACGTCGTCTCATACATAACTAATTTGTACTCTGATAAACTCTTTTGTTATATAAACCATTTATTGGATAATCAACAACCTTTGCCATAGGTTTCTTTCCATCGCTTCCCGCAGTCATAGGCAGAGAGGATGAACCGCCACCGAACTCTACCTTTGCAAACACTTCTTATTTGATTTGCATCCATACGTCGTCTCATACATAACTAATTTGTACTCTGATAAACTCTTTTGTTATATAAACCATTTATTGGATAATCAACAACGAGGTTTTTGCGGGACTTGGCGGCGAAAGGGTCCGCCCACCAACTGCGTGACAGGCCGAATCGGAGGACTGGTTGAGGAAGACCTTTTGACCTCTCCAGCAGGACTCTCTCTGGATTCTTACGCCCGTCACTCCTGGACACGTTGACCCCCAGAATCCTACCAACCCCTCATACTTTTCTTTCCAAAACTTCCTCTCTTGCCTTTCCAAAAAGATCTCTCACCTTCCACCCAATATATGACAAGTCCTGATAGGAAATTATTGACTGTGTCATCTATGGGGATGCTGTGTGGGTTTTTTTTTAAGGAAGAATGAGAGGAGAGTTCTGGGAGAGAAAGGGGTTTAAGGGATGGGTAGGAATCTGGGGTTCAGTGCGTCCTGGCCATCCGCCTCCAATACCTACACAAACCTCACCCCATGAACCCAGGGCACCCCTGTTAAATCACCAAACGTAGCGAACCACTTGGGGTGACCTATGGCAGAAGTGTTGGTTATCCAATAAAGGTTCCCGGGGTGGCGGTACCCATACCCGCCTCTCAAATGAATAGGTTCCGGCTCGGCAAATGAAAATATGTAATAAATCGGAATAAATTCTAAATGCCGGCAATAAAGTAAGTCCCTTCACACCCCGAATATTCATCAAATTGAAATAAATTAATTCGTCTTCTCATTGTGTTTGTTACGATTCCAAGGAACGACCAAAATTGTTTTCTCCCAGCAACGGAAGCTACGAGATAATAAACGACAAGAGCTAATACAAAATATGAACATTATGAACAACACACAAACTTAATATGACGATAACATGTGTTAGTATGAGCATAAACGAATATATTATTATGTACATAAGTATTACATTTGGCGCCAGTATGATGCTATGATCCAATAATAATTATTGTCGCGTGACATTTGACATAATGACAATATACAGAATATAAATACTGCATAACATAAAGTCCAAGCGTCCCATTAACTTCCTCGTTCATTATACTAACACTTTATTTTAATGTCTACCATTTGACTTGAATTGTACATTAAATTTGTTGACGTTTTATGGTTTGTTTAGGAAGCAAACACAGGATAAGTAGATAAATTAATCTTAATTTGTAACAGGAGTTCATTTCAATGTTATAATCACATCTTATTTCACATGTTATAATCCTAGCTTAACACCCTTCTTTATTTATTGATTTTTGGGTAATCAACAGTTGAAATTTAAATATTTTTTACCTTACGCCAAAAATACGAGGGCTGTCGGTAAAATAAGGTCTCCAAGGTGCTGCGGTCGGGAGGAACGATTTTATGCGCAGTCCTGCAATACTGGGGTAGCCTGGTTTCCCCTTGCCAAATCCCTACCACGTGGCACCCTCTGTGATGCTTAGTCTCGGCAAGGCAGCCGTTCGCGATGGAGCTTTCACTCGCCGCACCCGCCAGGTGTGAGTTACGCTCTGTAATTCGTTTTTAAACTTTGCTTCGGCAAATCTGAATGACGCCGATGGGATTGTTCCTTTGTCTCTGGTGTCGTGTAGAGTACCCGGGTCTCGTTCCCAGTCACAATTGAGTCCATGAATTCTTCGCCATCGATGTCGTAGCACTCAAGGAATTCGCGGGCTGCTTCAACCCGTTTTTGTTTATGATCTTCGGTGAGCATTTTAGGACCCACCTTGGGCAGTCTTTGTGGTCTCTCTTAGATATGTTTTAAGGCAATTTCAAATATTAGAGACAATAAAAATACTTAATGATGCAGGAAAAAGAAATCCCTGAGTCATCATTTGGATACCTTTTGCTTTTTTTGTTAAGTTACTTCTTATAGGAGCAGGGTCGGATTAACCATGTCGGGGCCCCTAGGCAATGCACGTCCCGGGGCCCCTTTACCAATGGTGGACGCGGGGGTGGGGGGGGGGGGTTGAATGGGCCTCCAAACGCCTCCTTGTTCCCTTGATCAAATCCTTAACAAGGCTTTAAGGAGGGGGGGTAAGGTTTTAAAACCTTTTTTATTAATTTTCTGAATGTAAAACATGTCAGTATATTGAGTAATGTGTCAAAATTTCCCTAATTTGCCCTCATGCCGCCACTGCACTTTACCCTTTTCTAACTTCCAAAATTATTTTTTTTCTACCAAAACGTAATTTTATTCATAATTAATCTGTTCTTTTACTAAATTACGAAAGGTATGCCATAACCCCATTCAATAAAAAAAAGAATACAATACAATAAAATACAATAACCCTTTATTGCCCACAAAAGGACACATACATAGAAACAAATATATATTATTAAAAAAACATTACAATGAGCCGTCTTGTCACTAAAGTGATCTCTTCCAGACAACCTTTCCCAAAGAATTTTAGCAAGCAGATAGGTAGTGCATACTGAAGCTTGTACAACATTTATATTTTAAACATATAATTAGAAATAAAACAAAACAAATGCCAAAATAAACGACACACGGCACCTTCAATCACTTCAGATACTAAGTACCTAATGTTGCAACAAATAGAAGGAAAGAAAAGTAAAATACAACTGTGTTTAGTTTATATATTGTTTTTTTTTTTGGGAAACTTTCCTAGTTGGACAGGCAAAGCTTCCTAATTGTAATTTGTACTTTCTTTTGTATCTATAATAAATAACTAAATTAATAAATTTTGAACTTTTTATTTATTACTTGTGCATGATGTGAACATTAGTTATTTAGTGGGTAATAACCTAATTATTATAATTTGTTGTTCCTTTAATGCGTGTACCTAATGTTATTAACCTGTAAATGTTCCTAATAAAAAATTTTAACATTTTGAAAGCTGACTTTTTCCGAAACTTCGTTGCTCAATAATTGAAGCAAGTCATTTTTCTCGGGACGCGGGCCCCCTAGCCGATGCGGGGCCCCTAGGCAGTTGCCTACTCTGCCTTAGGGATAATCCGGTACTGTATAGGAGTTGGGACCATCCAAAAATCGTTAAAATTGTCTGGTTTTCAAACAATGGCGTTCACGCCATCAACGAATGTTCAGTATACAAAATAGTATTTTTTTTAAAGCAAAACGTACGGTCCTAGAATATTTTCTTCGAAAGTTAGCAAAAACAGTTAATAAAAAAATCTTAAAAATCGGTCCTGTTTTGGAGGAGAAAATTTGAGAATACAAAAAACCTCGATTTTAATGATTTTATTAAGGTTTTATTAGCCAGAAGTGCGATTGTCCCTTTTGCCCAGGATTCCGGGGAGAAAGAGGGCCGTTAAATACAAAAAAAAAATGATAAAATCATGGAGACAATGTTCACAAACGGGATGTTGTGTTTACCTTGTTTTATCAATTGTAATGCGTTATTTAATAAGAGCAATAAATATTTCCGGAACACAATATGCGACAATTTTACTTACATATCTACTTTTAAAATCTCAGATAGTAATTCCGCCTGCCTTTTTTGCAGGAAGTCATCAGTAAACAAAAACATTATACCTATTTCCTAAGGCCTTTTACCATTGTAAAATAGCAGCGATTGTCCCAAAATATTTGCTTTACTCTCTTCCAATGGTATCTTTTGTGTGACAAATACCTGATGTTTATTTACTTGCCCGCGTGCATTCTGAGAACTAGAAGATAACGACGGTCCCGAAGAACAATGTCGGATCTGATAAAAATTAAAAATCGTGTTGTCGCTATATTTTAATTTCCTTTTGATTATTTAAAAGTCTTTGCTCTGTTTTTTATCTCAAAAACAGTAAAAAGGCAGAAACATAACTTTAAAAGACTAAAAAAATTACTGCAAAACTAAAAAATCGCACATCTGACATTATTCTTCGGGACTGTCGATAAGATTGTGTCCTGTCACTTAAATCTAGTATAATTTTTCAAAGGAATGCGTTATAAAATATTCTGCAAGGTTTATGGCAGGCATATATATCGTAGATCCGCATAGATATTTTATCTGAAGATTAAATCGACGTGTATCATAATAAATAATAATTTATGAATGTCATCTAATCTGGCCGTGAATTGGTGAAACTGATCCATTTTGGCAGAAACTTTTGGCTCGTTGTGAAATAGCAAATCCTTCCTCCCAGCGGCGTTAGACATGTGCAATATGTGCAATCATTCGCATTACCTAAAGAAGGTAACAGTATAGGTTTATCTTTTTGCAGCGAGATAAAATTATATTATATACTAGCTGACCCGGAAAACGTTGTTCTGCCATATACATTATTTCTAATGAATATTTTGGTTGTTATGGGATGGGATCTATGACAGAAAGAGTAATGGAGCGCTGCAGACGATGACCGCGGATAAAAACAGAAAAAAACAACATTCATTTTCTCAATTCAATTATTTCATCAAAGTAACCGACATATTCATTGTATGATCTCTTAAGTTAAATGTAAAGTAAAAAAGTCATATATTTTATCCTAAAGTAGGAAAATGAAATAAAGAAAATCATTATTAATTTCGAAGAGCAATTGAGTGTACGATATTTTTGTCAGTCCGTAGCCAACAAAAATAGCTCGATGAAGGCTCGAGAACATGATGCCGAATGAAATATCAAAATGACGCGACGCTTCTCGTGGATGTATTGCGCATGTGTGGATGAAAGTTCGATGAGGCGGATCTGTCATTCAACGACGTGAATAATTTCGTTTTGTTTGAAATACGAACTACCTACTTACGAAATACTAAAATCGCGATTAAAAAATTGGAGGGTGGAGGTAGGAGGGTGAAAATTTTGAGTTAAAGGTATTTTTTTGATGCCAAATAAAAAAAAGTACAAAAAAATGTCAAAAAAATAGTAGATATTTTTTATTGGAAAGGGACACCTAATCACCTAGCAGTATGAAATATACTTTAAAATCTATTCTCATACCTACCAAATATACATACAAAATTTTATAAAAATCGGTCAAGTCGGTTCGGAGGAGTGCGACCACAAATACCGTGACACGAGATTTTTATATATATAGATTGCACATTCCATAGAAAGTGTCGTAACTCAAAAATTTCTATTTTACGTTTTATCTACTATTTACAATTTATAATTATATAAATTCTGCTCTTTACAATTTATAATTTATGTAGCGGTCACTTAACCCGCTCTGATAAAGCCATCGCAGCGCCACTGGTTAAGGAACACACCAGAAACAAATATCTAGGTGCAAGCCGCTACCGGCACTATAAGTACTTCTATCGTCTTATAACAATTAGCGCGGCAACCTACTGGAAAGTTCCCGTCTCCACAATAATTTATCAACACAGCGACTGGAGTGTTCGCGAACTTTCTCACCTTAGGCGCGGCGGTCGAATTTCACACGCCGTTCTCGAAACTACTTGCCCGGCCGGCAGAAGTATAAAAGTCAGCGCGGGCCACATACAGCTCAGTCTCAAGTCTAGTCAGTCAGTACCTACTTCATTCATCGGTCAAGCAACACACACACCGGGAAGTGATACAACTAGTGCAGTGTAGTAACTCTTTACCCGCCCTCGCGGGGCAACAGCCCGCGCAGTCAGCAGCTAGTGAATAACGTTTGTCCAGTGTGACTCCAGGAACATTTTTAACACCTTCGAGGAACTACTCCAATCACCATCCGCTGTCCGGCCCATTCGCGCCTCGACATGAGATGTCTCCGTCCGCAGCACATAAAGCCCGCCGTGCTTTCTGCTTGGGATGCAACCCGTTCTCTGGCATTTCGAACCCACCGCGTTTTCGCTGCCAGAGATCACCCTCATCGCCTCTCAAGGTTCCTTCCTGCGTCACGTGTGTGTGTCGACTCAAAGGCCACACAGCCGCCATACCTCGTCAACACGACGACGGTCGACCGCCTGGACCAAGGTCACTTCTACACCGCCATGGTGTAGAGCAACACGCCGGCTCCCTGAAGACCAGTGATCTTCACCGCCGTAGTCTCCTGACCTTCTTCACACATCATCACGCAGCAGCAACACTCACGGCACCACTGTCGCTCCGCTTCCGCGATGGTAGTGATGACAGTATCGCTTGATACATTATCACTCTGTACTGATTCTGAAATTATGTTTTACATGTATAAATGCTCTTATTATTTTCTATTTTTCTTGATTAGTTTTGGTTTCCATTCTTTGGTGGCGCAACTGAACTGTGCATGTTATGTATCGTCATTCCCCCATAGAAAGGGGGTGGGATAGACCCTGTCCATGCACATTGCCAGGCGAACATACAACAGAGCGGTCTTCCCGCGATCCGCCCGCGCCTCCCCCATCGACATGCGTTGGCCTGAGGCGTAGCCGTGCGGTCTCGATGTCCTTCCGTCCCCCCTCCGGTAACCCGACGCTCATCTTTCCTCAAGGTCTTCAAAAACTTCCCCTTCTCTCCCAAGTACATTTCTTCGAGGCAAAATCGGGGAACCGGCTAAAGGACGCGGACTTCGAGCATCGTCTGCGGTTGGGCCGATAGCTATACGCATTCTCATTGGGACTGCCCGGTGGTCTATGGAATACTTTCTCTGGCTTTTTTTTTTTTTTTAATATATTTTATTTTATTTCCGCTACTATAGTAATTACTTACATTATAACATAATCATATAACTGTTTTTTCCTCATTACTTATTTTATTCACAGAAGGTTTCTTCGACTGGTCATAGCCGTTATTTTTATTTTTCTTTTTCTTTTACTAACACTATTATCTCTTTTTGATGTTACCTATTTCAGAAGAATTATTCCACGGGCTGCTACTTCTATTTATCTTTTGTATAATGTTAATGTAAGTACTTGCATACTGCTTACTAACCCCGTATGCATGGACATTGGAGGGTCTAGAGTCGTTCAAATAAATGTAGCTTCGTTAAAAAAAAAGTAGAGTCTTGACGTGTGCGGTGAAGGAGGAAACCATATGTTTCCTTATAACGCCGTTGGGAAAGTGGTGGGTCCCCTCCAATGTCGCTCCGCTTCGACCTCCGCTACGTAGCGCAATAATAAAGACTGACTCATCACATCGACTGACGCCTTTTATTTCTCGTCCCGTCTCTATCGATCCGGCCCGCTCCCTCATTTACAATTGAAAATGTCCTCTACAACACAGATGAACTCCTAGTGTGGAGGACAGTATAATGTAAATATACTAACCTTTGTAATGTAAATATACAAAGAATAAATAAAATAAAAAATCTCCGTAAAGTTAAGTGTTTGTGATTATCTATACCCCATATCTCTAGTATCTCTTTTCGATGGGAGCTCGTGCTCCATCATTCATTCATTTGTCTCCTGTAAAATGAACTTTTTTGACTAACGATACTTTTCTATGGTATGTGCGATTGGATCAATAATCTATTGGATGTGCTTTTTATTACAACATTATAATGTAATGATAATGTATATTAAGTATGTTGCCAGTGACGCCACTACGACAAAAGCAGCACATTTCATGGAAGCGTAAACGCCGCATTCAACTTGCGTGACATACTGAAAATTAAATCTGTAACAGTTTTAATAAAACGATATCCGTGAAACATCTACAGGTACTAGCTCGCTAGGTTTGAGCTATATATTGAGTATACTGCAATGGCCAGTTATATATTTGTTGAAAATTGATAATACTTCGTGTAAGACAGTGTAGATGCTACATTCTGAATAGCGTGACATTGTGGAAATGCTGGTTATAAATTGTGTGACCACACTCTTATCATTTTATTTAACATCTCTGCCATAGGGCACCCCAACTGGCTAGCTACGTTTGGTGACTTAGCAAGGGTGTTCGGGTTTATGGGGTGAGGTTTGTCCTAGATCTTGGCGGCGGATGTACTGTGTGGGGGGCTGGATCGGGATAGGCCGGACGTTGGAGGAGAATGTTGAGGGAGACTTTTGACCTCTCCAGCACGACTCCCTTGACTCATCGCTTTGCACCGGAGTGGGAGAGATGAATTCATACGTCCGACATTCCTAGAAACATTGAAACCCAAATGTCTATCTATTTTTTTTAGGTTTTTGCTTCCCAGAACTTCATTTCCCTAAAAAGATCCTCCACACAGCATTCGCACGGATAACATAGGCCCTGAGGGACATTATTTTCCTCATGTCCTCCTGTGTGGAGCAAATGTAAAAATAAAATGAATACATTTTCAACACTTACATAATGTTTGGCGTGTTTTGACGTACTGCTATGGCCAGCTACAAATTTGAGGATAATTCGACATGCAAGCATAAATGCTGCATTAAACTAGACCGCCCGAACATCATATTATGTGAAATTAATAAATTTGAGGAAACTTCAATTATATCTATCCGGCCTGTTTAGATGGTACCAGGTTTGAGCTATTGCAAATGCCAGTAATAAATTTGTGAAAATTTCAATTTATTGATATCGGTCCAATAACTCGCACATTTCAAACGCCAGTTATAAATTTGTGACAAATTCAATTTGCACCTATATGTCTAATGCTGCACGAACATAAACGCGAGCCGAGCCATGAATTGCAGGAAAGGAACGAAGCAACGGCAAACGGCGCGAAACGCCGCTCATTCCTTTCTCGAAATTCGTGGTTCGGTTGGCGTAAACACCTACGCATTTATACATAGCTTAAGACTTTTAACTACATTTTACGGTATTGCAAGAACCCCTCTCTCAGGCGAAGGTGAAGGCCTCCTCTAAAGAATTCCATTTATCTCCTGTTTTGTTCGTAGGGTTAAGTATTTCTTGTGTTTGTGTCACTTCTTGTATTTTTGACCAAGTTTAAATTTTTTTTTTTTATTATATATATTTATTATGGTATTGCAAACGCTTATATATTTACAAATAGCAGTTATATATTTGTGATAATTTTAATTCACGTCAAATATCAAATGTCCAACTCATTTACTAGGTTTGATGGGAACGATAATGACTCCACTTATAAGTATGCGTTTCCGATGCTATGATGCTGATTGTCTTTTATTTTAATATTGTGTTGTTATTTGTTTTTCCATGCGTGTGCTCTCAACACAGGTGACAAACATAGAACACCAATTGTAATAGAATTAATAAAACCGAATAAAAAATTATATTTTATAGGGAATGCTATCCTTGTTCTACCGGTATTTCAATGGAAGATGCTCCGAGGAACTAGCGTCATTGATCCTTTCGGCACCGGTGCATAGTCGGGAAAAACGCCAAACGCGCGCCCAAAATATGTACATGGTTGACATTTGTCACATGAGAACGGGTCGCTTCTTCGATTCGTTCTTGAGTTCAATAACTCGGCTGTGGAACGATTTGCCGCCGGCCTCTGTGTTTCCTCCTTCCTATAACAAGGGTCTCTTCAAGACCAATGTTCATTCCTTACTCTCCTCAAAAAGATCCTCCACACAGCATCTCAGATGACCAAGTCCAGAGGGAAATTATTTTCCGTAGGCAGATGACATAGGCCCAGAGGGAAAAAAGAAAAAAAAATTTACTTACCTTTAAATTTATACCCTTTAAATTTATTTAACTTAAAATTTTTTAAATTTAAAACTTACGTCTCCGGCGTCACTAAATTCTAAGCTACTGGAAGCGGCATATGCATCGCGTCATCGCGTGTGAGGGAGGAGAGTATTTCGATATTATTATTGTTGCTAGGACGGAGCGGCCCTCACGTCAGCAGTTAAAGGTTAAAAAAAAATCTCCATTGCCGCCATTTTTTTTGTACGGTTTTTACATTTGCGAAGTTTTGTTTCAATCTAATAATTGGAATATAAAATGTCCAACACTCTGAAAATCATGAACAACTGAAAATGAACTTCAAATAACATTAGTGTGTTGGTTTACAGAAGACTGTGATAACATTTTTTAATCATTTTACCGAATCTATCACTGAAAACAACTGGGAGGATTTATTATAAAACAAGCTACTAGGGTAAGTCAAAAAGTAATGCCTCCTATTTTTTTTCTTTAATTGTCAAGAAATAAAAAATGCAATTACATGGGTTGAAAACCACACTATTGACGATTAATTTGTTACTTTTCAATAAAATCTCCGTCCATTTCCACAGCTTTGGTCCATCTTTTAACAAGGGCGTGTATCACATTGTTGTAAAAAGCACGGTCACAACCAGAACACCATCGCCATAACTTTCCCCGCCGATCATACAGTTTTGATTTTTTTTGTCCTTGGTGAGTTTGTGTGATGCCATTCCATTGACTGCGTCTTTGATTCAGGTTCAAAAAAATGAACTCATATTTTGTCTCCGGTCACATTTCATTCCAGACACAAGTGTTGTGAGGCTATTATGTTTCTTGTTTGTTTTTTTCTGGCCGGTTAACTTTCTTTGTAGGTACCCACCTTGCACAAACTTTGCTCGAATAATCAGTTGTCGAATAATCGTCATCACACTGCCTATACTGAGGGAGAGAATGCGACATCCGTAGATATCTGGGGTCACCACGAATGATGTCATCAACACGCTCATTGTTGCCTGAGTTACAGCAATCAACGACTTGCCGCTCCGCTTTTCGTCAGCCAGGGGTGTTTGTCCTTCAGCTCATCCAAATCCAGCCCTTCAACCCATCGTCTAGAAGTGCTGACATCCACTGTTGCATCATGGTACACATTTTTCAGTCTTTCATGAATGCGAATGGGCGTTTCACGTTCTACAGTCAAGAATCAATCACAGAACGCTGTCTAAGACGACGGCCATTATGCAAGCGACTGCAGTGCTGCCACCTGTTGACGCAAAAATTTACTACTGCAGTATATGGAAGAAGAAGGTTTGAGGATTAGCACCATTCGAATAGCAATTTTCGCTTAACTAACCATATTGTAGAAAAAAATAGGAAGCATTACTTTTTGACTGATCCTCGTATATTCAATATTTCTACAATAATACCCAGCGAGCACGGAATCCATACATTTTTTCATGCTCTCTTTGTAAACAAAATATCTCGATGTGAAATAAATGATTGATTCGTTGATTGATTGTTCGCTGCTTCGGAGTTGCTATTGTACGACGGCGCTGGATGTCGGATAGAAGGATTGACGTGAAATAATAACACGTAGGTAATGAATAATGATACAAAAAGGCGAATCATTCAAATTATTGCTGTATTAGATGAGATTGAAATCAGTCATGATAAAAATAGATATAAAGTATTATTATTATGCATCAGAGGGCTTTCTAACGAGAGACGTGATTTATAATTAATGTAATTTGGGGAAAAAACGTTAAAATTAATATTTACTTTATTTTGTCATTGTTATTTCTGTTTAGTTTTTGTTGCAAGTTCGTGCCTGGGTTGTTTTTCTTTTTAACCTACATAACTTTTACCCCTCCGTCTCATTTGTTTTTACCATAAATTACTCTCTCTGGATCTCAGAGGGGGAATTGTAGCAAGGGGGGAAGGATGCCTAAAATGCCTATCGGGGGTGACAAACACGAGCTGCGTGTATACCTATTTCGAATGACAACCCACGTGACAAGAGTTGACGTACGACATAAAAGTTGTAGGAGACAAGGTTTTGAGATTTTTAAAATATTTGATTAAACATCATATAAAATAATAATCGCTGTTACTTGATAGGTTAAAACTTTTGGAGTTTAAAGATAGTTTTATTTTATTTAACATTATAGAATATACGCAAGTCGAGACGGTAGGAGACTACTGTGATTTGTATGAAATACACTTTTATCACGAGGAGTTACAATTCTGTCCCGTATTTTTGTTACAAAAATATAAACACATAATTTTTTAAACCGCACACAGCCGTTACATCGTTAGTGTAGTAGATTTAAAAGTAATTATAAAATATAAAATATTGGTTATTCTATTGAGTTTTTCTCCAATCTCTGGTGGAGACAACTTTATGTAGGTTAAAAAGAAGAACAACCCTCTACTCAGTTGTTACGCGGTTAGAGTAAATACTGAGAACGATCTAGAGGTTTTGGGATTGAATCCATGACAATTGATTCCCGACAGTTGGCCCCCTAGCACACTTATACATATACAGCGTGTTAAGCTGCGTACTTGACTTGCTTTTTAAAACCCATTGCTAGCCAGCCCATACATGAAATCTCGGAAAAGAATACTTTTGAAGTTATATTTTTTGCATTTATTTCGAACTATCGTTTATTTTATTTACCGAAACACATTTTTTGAACAATAAACTATCGATAAAAATAACATTACTTGTGTTTATTTGATAAATTGATAGGTTTATCGAAGTTTTTGTGACAAAACATCGACTGACTTTGACAGCTCGTTTCGCGGTAAAATGCGGCCGACTAATGCCACAGATTAGATTTGTATTTTAAAATTGTCAAAATATAAAAAAAAAACAATACTCTGGTGCTGCCAGGCGAATGAAATTTCTAGCGGTTTCGGGAATACTGTTGGCGCAAGCGATTCTGACCTTGTTCTTGATACAGTTTCTTTATACATAAGGGTCAAAATAGATTTTTTTTTTAATTTTTGGCGAATCACCGGTGCCCGAGCGGCCAGCGGCGGATCCAGTGATTCCTGACATTATTTGGAGTAAAAAAAGTACGTGAAATTTTGAACTCTGGTGATTTTTTTTTTCTACACAAACAAACAAAATAGTAGACGTTGGACAATTAGGGCGGGGTAAGAGGTTGGGTTGTTATTCGGCTGAGTGACCAGTGATGGAGGTGACCAGTGACATGAGGATGGATTTTTTTGGTGTTTGATTTTGAAATAAAAAAGTCATCGAAAAAGTCACCAGAGACAACATTTTTATTAAATTTTTTACTCCAAACAACGTCAGGAATCACTGGTTAAAGTAAGTGAAGTACGTCCCTTCACCTGTACATAATATGCAGTCGGTTTAGGGAAAATACGGTATACCTACTTACACAAAATATAATTAAATGTCCCCCAAAGGGATATGCAGAGAGGATGTACCGCCGAATAACAAAAGAATATTATAACATATTTATTTTCAGATACGTTTTAAGATTTTAGCGGCCAAAAGTATTTTCGTTATTTGTTTTTGGGGTAGAATACCGTGTTGCGCTACCTCTGTGATCTGGGATTCCGGATCTACCCAGATGATGGACACTGCAACGCTGTCCGAAACGTTGGCTAAAGAAGGAGGTAACGCAACACGGCATAACACCCCAAAAACAAATAACGAAGATATTTAATATTTTCATTAAATGTATAAAACCACTTGTCTAAAATCGACACAGGAAATATTATATTCGTTTGATATCCATACTAACACTTATCTTTAAAGTTATTTTTTAAGTCTATTTTTGGTTTGAAATAGGTAAATAAAGCACAAAATTTATAATTTTATATCCATTATAATTTCGGAAAATTTTAATTTCGATCAAATGTAATGGTGATATACGATGTCAGGCAGTATAAGAGAGACAGATGGCGTGCTAAATGGGCTAGAATCAGAAAATACTACTGCGGAACTCGTATGAAAAAAAAATCGTTTAGCTCAAGCTTCATCAGGGCTTATTATGTTAACGGGCTTATTTATTAGTTAATATAATAAGCCCCGACGAAGCTTGAGCTAAGCGAAACCCGGTCGGCTGTTAAGTATTAAAAAAGTGGTATTACAAAGTGTATTTTTTCATTTATTATATAATGTCAAACAACATAGTAAAACAAATTAAAGAATCTAAAGATTTTTCCTAAAAAATATTCGTGATTTCAAACGACCATAAACTTTCAACCGAACGAATAACCAACCAGTTAGTAAAAAAGGTTTTCGTAATTTCATTCCATTCTCGACTTTAAATTACGCAGCTAGAAAATCCCAAATAAGAAAATTCTCACAAATCCAACATTTTAAAAAGGGAATAAAAAAAACAGTTCCAATTACGAAATTCACACCAGCTAAAAAACGTCCTACTAAGAAAATTCACACAATCCAATATTCTGAAAAGAGTTTAAAAAAAAACTCGTTCCAATTACGAAATTTCTCACCCGCTGTCATTTACGAAAATGAAATTGGCCCGGACACTCCTCCGCAGAAGGCAATTTGCTCTTGCCAGCTGGTTCAGTGCGGTTGGCAATCCCTGGTCGGCTCTGCGGTAATTCTTCATTTGGCACGTGTACCGCAGCCTCCCCGCAAATAATAATAGCTGGAAATTTAGATTGGATTTATACCTCATGCCTCTTCGCGTGACCCTGGTATTTTTAATGCCGTGAGTTTTTCAGATTTGGAGTTAAAAGACCATATTAATTATGATAGAAATTATCCATGAAAGAGCTAAAACCAATGAAAAATACTAAAACAATAAAAGGACTGATAATTTGCAAATAATAGTTACGTGGACTCGCCATATTCGTTCTACAAAAACATATCCATGTGTTACTCACAGGCGACTTTGGAAAACCCCGATATAAAATAACGTATATAATATGTACGACGAAGGCATTATATTATAATTAACGTGGAAATAATAGCTTCGTGAAGTGCATGGTTTGCCTAGATGACAACGCGCACAATCAACTGCAGGAACATCTAATTTCTGCAGATATAATTCGTTACAGGTAGAATAATAATATGCATAATGGTGTAATTTAATCACTACAATAGAATGCATACAACGTTGGCAGACATTGTATGAAAGGCCACAGGTCTTGCTGGGAGGTCGTGAAGCTGACACTTAAACATCGAGGATTAACACAACTAAATAAAAACTAATAACAATTTATAAACATAAAATAAGACTACTGATAATTTACAAACATAATATATATGTACGAAGCTCGGTAATAACGCAAATTTGTTAAGTTATCTGAGTGCTAACAGCTTGTGGCGTACCCCAGGGATCATATTGAGGTCCAACTTTAAGAATCTAATTCCTTGCGACAGCTGTAGAGACAGGTTTGTGTAAGGTCCACCAAACTTAAGCCCCACATTTGGTTCTCACGTAAAATCTCCCCGCGTAGCATCCCCAAAGACGAAATTAGCCTTCACTCGGAACTCCTGCGTAGAGATAACATTTTGAATTTTTTTGTTTGAGCTGCACGGGAATCAAACCAGCATCCTTCTGATATAAAAAAAGTTCAATGTGTAGGCCACTACGCCACGGAGGCCATACATTGGTATTATGTCGACAGCGTTGTGATCTAAGAGTATGGATGTTCCATGGTTGTGATTGTGTCATCTTACAAGGATAAACAACTCGGTGGTTTTAAATGGCAGAATAATAGTAGCAGTGCGTTATTATAATGATAATTATAAAAATCGCCATTAAAGGGCATTCCAAATGAACACCGGTACTAGGCACTTAATGGGCTGATGTTGGAATGTAAAACGGAACATAATTGCTAACTAGTTTCACTGATACTATAACTGATGGAACAAAACGTAGAAGATGTGTGTTGCGGATCATATTATAAACACGGGATTCGATTTATCCATTCCACCTAAATATAATAATTGTAGAATCTATTAATTCCATTGATTAAGAAGACTTGAAATGTGTTAGGAAACTTCCAAACAAGCAAGAGGTTCTTTGAGATGACTAGTTGCTTTATTTACAAGTAAGGTTTACGTAAGGTTTGCAATGAACTTTTAACAGGTCCTGACGTTCTTACTCCAGGAAGCTATTCTGCTGCTGCGGGACATGACACTGATGACTTCTGACCGTCTACCAGTAGCCCTCGGCTATTATCGTAAACGTTCGTACATTGGACACGAACGACGATAGACGACACTCTTCTAAAATAAAACTTAACTGACATATATAGAGATACCACAAACCTAGATATAACCAACCATACGTACTTACATCTATTGAAGTATGTTGAAACTACGTGACTAACCTGTGATCGATTTCAAATACGAATTTTGGTTAAATAAATCGTACGGTCGTATAGTTCAGTAAAGGGCGGTAGTAAGTCATCTGCATATAATAATTATTTATCACGCAAATTTTTTCTCTAATATTATTGTCTTTCTTCTCAAGAGTGTATTTTGCATGTAAACGAAAAAGACAGAAAATGCCCAAAAGTCGAATGTTTCTCATCACATCAAATACACGTAGAAATTGAAGAACGTACGTCATATCCGAACGTACATACACTGATCGTGTCGAATAAAACAGTTCTAAATGCGCACATGGTAGTTTACGACGGTAGTACCACGAGTTCTACTAAAAGTATACTATTGTGGTTCATAACCGTAAGGCTATTGATGCAATAATCGTGATCGTACGCATACTATAGTAAAATGGAAACCGTGCGATGATTCGTAATCGTAAAATTATATTTGATTACGGTTATCGCCAAATAAATAATCCTTACATCACTAATCTAAATCTGAATAAATGTATTGTTTATCTAATTTCATTGCGTTTCTGTTGTCACACTGACTTAGACAATCTCTGGTGCTGCACGCCATAATGCCATTAGCAAGCGGTTAGTGACCCCCTGATCCGATTACGTGTCGAGATGACTCAACAATCAATATTGACGACTGCACAAGAGTTAGCAAGGCCGCTAACAGAGGCGCAATCAACGATGATTTCAATAGCAAAATGTAGCCGTCACTTAAAAGGAATAAGGATTGCATACTATGGTTCGTGGACCATCTCCTTTGGGTAAAAATGTATAAGCCCACTTCACGGAAAATAAGGAATGTTCCTTGTCGAAGTTCGATACACGGATAATACGGAAGATTCCCTTTTTAATTAACAGACAATCAAATATGACATTTGTCGGAAGTACCAACATTATAAAATAAATTCTCGTCAAAATAAAAACAGTAGTACCTAATTTGAATTATTCCCAGTACTACAGGGCTGAGGTTCAAGCTGCGTTTCATTTAGATATACATCCCAGGTTTTTGAAGTAAAACTTCTTAACGCACGCTTGACTTGGGGAATAAACTGGCGACTGCGTAACGAGAGCGTTATGAAAAGCGAGGCGAACGGTAGTTGAGAGAGAGATATAAGTTAGTGAAGATAGAAAGAGAGAGAGAATTACGTTTCGTATTACTGTAGGGGCAAAAGAGAGAGAGGTGCGAGCACACATTTTCTTTCTCTCATAGACAGTTGCCCTTGAGGTGATTCAGCGCCCTTGATTTCTCACAAAAACGGCGCTATATAAATTAGCCAAATATTATTACAGTTACGTTTCGTATATAGACACAGTGCAGGCCTATTGTCTGTATCACACTGTAGGAGCAAGAGAGAGCAGTGCGCGCGCACATTTTCTTTCTCTCTTCCTATCATATAGATGGAACTATCTTGTGTTATAAACACACGTTCAAACTTCAATCATCTCAAACTTCAATTCAAACTGTCAATAATGCATTCACTTCATAACATTTGATTTTGTTTGTTTTTTATTTCGTTTTTGATTTTGTTATGCACATTTGGATTTATATGTTCTTTGTTAAAAAATATTACATATAAAAGCTCAGCCGGGCGTGAAATTGAAAATAAATAAATAAATAAATAACATGAATAAATTATTGTTTTATATGGCAATGATAATTTTTCTATGATTGGCAGAATTGATTGTCTATGAAATTTAATATATATACAAAATTGCCGTAGCGAAGTTCGTATACCGCGTAAGTGAATTAAATTTAACAAAATTAAAATATACTCGTAACCTGCTTATTTTTTGCATATTTTTTTCGATTCCCCGACATAAATACTCACTTTTCGTGATAATAAAGCTAAATCTGACTGTGTGAATTAGAGATATTCCGTTAAAGATTTCACACTAAGGTTCATGGCCCTTCTCCTCTGTTTCTATTATCTACTTTTGGGCCATAAGCGGTTTCCTTACTGGGTTTCCCACTGATAAAATAGGATTGTTTTTAGATTTTGTAGATAAACAAAAGACTTACCGATCCGTGGTTACCATTTCCAACAATTATAATTTATTATAATATGCGACAACCGTTTACGCCGCAGTTACCAAACAAATCGATCGTGTTGTTTTCTGGAACTTACCTGGAACAAGAAATAAACAATTTTAGGTAATGATTATAATAAGGAACTCCAGTGAAAAATATTATAGCTTTAAAAAAATATGTTAATATAGACCAATAAACGCTGATTCTGAATATATGAGTTTTATTTAATAATATTAAACGCAGAGTTTTTAAAAAATTATTAAAAGGTCCATTTTTAATCGGGTCGTAAAAACACGCTGTCTAGTTGGCATTATTGAAATGTTTAGTGGTGACGTCACTGTTCGTCGTGTCGTGACGTCACCGTAAAGTAATTGTATGAGAATGTAGGTATGACACAAGCCACCGTATTAATTTATTCGTTTATTTACATACTGTTTATAGAGATTTAGTTGTTGTGTTTATTGAAACATTGTTTCAAAAATAAAGGTATCTCTTATTAGTTTATCTCTATTGTTGAAAATATTAAAAAACTACTGCACAAAAAAAATAGTCCTGCTACTTCAAGGGAAAATACTTCGAACAACGAAATTCAAAATGGCGGCAGTTGATCAGCTGATTGGCCGATCCTATAGTAACTTTTCAGGATCGACGACGTCACACGATTCACCCATACATATGGTGGTTTTCGGGGATCTTGAAAAATTAAAACTTTGACAGTTATTTTAACTTTTAAAACTAACTTAAAAAAAGCAGTTATTTTAGTGAGAAAGTCATTACTCATTAAAAATAATGATAAAATAGGACTTTCTCTATTCCTAAGGAAAAAATAACATCGTAATTATTTATAAAAGAAGTAGGAACGACTGTATAATAATAATATTATTATTATACGACGACCTCCGTAGTCCAGTGGGTAAGACTCTTGACTCACAATCCGGAGGTCGCGGGTTCGAACCCGGCATGCGCAAATAAATTTTATTTGATTAATTTGTGTTATTTCACAATTAATTTATTTAAAATAATATATAGTATATTTGCGGCATGTTCCAGAGTGGAAGATACTATCAGTATCGCCCTGGTGTAAGACCACCATTCATAATTGAAACGTTGCTTGAAAATGGCTTTAGCCGTGTTTAGTGACCAGATCTGAATAGCCAGGTACTTCCCAACCTTCCTCTTCCCCACCTCTTTCCCCTCCCCGCTACCTTCAGCCTCACAACATACCCCGATTGGGGATGCCATAGTCTCACTGGCTCCAGACGGGAGCAGTTGAGATTTTTGTGCGGTATTCACTGTAAAAAAAAAAAAAGAGAACACTTCTTTAGCACCGTTGTGATTTGAAAGTCGTTGAAATAGCTAAAAAGAGACAAACACATACGTCAATAGGATTTAGCCTGCGAAAAAATGAGATAGTATAATCGGTCTCCTCTTTGTGCGGTGTTTCGTAGCCTCCCCATATATAAACGTATATTGAAAATTGCATTTTAAATGCGATGTACTGATGAAACACAGATTTAGTACTTAAAATTTCTTGTCTAAATAAAGGTCTTCATTACATCACAACTTGATATGAAATAGCAGAACTTTTTTAAAAAACGTTTAACCGGTTATAAAAAATGTCTTCTTCATTATTAGAGGAGTATATACTGGATATAGTGTTATAATTTATAATGAGAAGATATAAATAAAAGCAATAAAATAAACAACAAATATCGAATCAGTGCAGGTTTGTTTGATAGATTCTCCTATCTTAACAAACGGATTGCAATCTTTAGGCGCAGATGTCGGGTGGGAATACTGTCCTTGTTCCACCGGTATTTCGATGGAAGATGCTCCAGGGAACTAGCGTCGTTATTCCTTCGGCGCGGGTGTATAATTGGATAACACGCCAAATTCATGTCCAACATTTGTATACATTTGATATTTTCACATGAGAACGAGAACTCGTTCTTGAGTTCAACAGCTCAGCTGTAGAAAGAATTTGCCGGCCTCTATGTTTCCTACCTCCTACAATGTGGGTCTCTTCAAGACTCAGGTTCACTCCTTCCTTTCTACAAAAAGGCCCCCCGCACACCACCCCCAAAGATAACATGGCCTCCTGTGTGAGGTTAGTAAAAAAAAAATATTCAAGGAATTACGACAGGTGACAGAAATAAACATTTATTTACGTAAGATGAAATATTAAAACACAAAAATGATGGATTTAATTTAAGAAAAACATATTAATTAAACTCGTAATTTCAATTTGGGAGGCGGGAATGGGTACCGCCGCCCAGGTAACTATTTATTGGATAACCATAGGTCGCCCCAAGTGGTTCGCTACGTTTGGTGACTTAACCGGGTTCACAGAGTGAGGTCTTGGCGGCGGATAACCTGGACATGCTGAACGACAGATTCCTACCCCAGATTCCAAACTGACCCACAGATTCCTGCCAGATTCCAACCCGCATACCTTTTTCCTCCCGCATACCTTTTTCCTTCACAGAACCTCCCCTCCTTCCTTTGCTTAAAAAGGCACTACACAACATTTGACCCTAGGGGAAAAAATTTCAGCAGTGCCTCCTGTGCAGAGCCAATGTAAAAAAATATATATATGTCGTAATATGATGTGCCGCATTGTAAAATGGCGGCAGATCGTGGTGTGCCTCATGATCTGCCTGATTTTACGATTGGCCTGTGACATAGATATTTCTACAACAACGTAATCAATCAGACCGAAAGAAACAATGAAATAACTGTGGAACATGGCCGTAATCGCAGGTATCATTATTTATGGATTTAAGTAATGAAAAATAGGTCAAAGTAATTTTAGACGCTCATGTTTAAAAAAAAATATATCACCGTTCAATTTAATGCTTTCCAAGCGACAAATCTTTCAACCATTATGATCAATTTCAAAAAACGGTTGTTTTTAGGATAAAAATACTTATTTTGAACAGCTGACCTCAATAATGACTTATTGCAGGGTTCACACCTTCATCAATATTATTTATCTTGTTTATAAATGATCTTACAAAAATATTTCATGATGTATTTATCTTAGATACTTTTTGCTGATGACCTCAAATTTTTTAGAATAATTCAAAATATTTACCATTGCAACATTCTTCAAGATAGTGTCAACAAATTGTCAATTTGGTGTAATGAAAATAGACTTTACTTAAATATCTCAAAATGTCAAATAGTTAGATTTTCTCAAATAAAAAATCCAGCGATCTTTAATTACAATATAGACAACAATACTCTGGAGACATTAACACGAATTAAAGACTTAGGCATCACTTTTGTTAACCACATAACAGAAATCTCTAATAAGACCTTAAAAATGTTGGGATTTATAACTAGGCTAACTAGAAATTTTAACAATATAAAGTGTATTAAACTGTTATATTTTGCATATGTTAGAAGTCAACTTGAGTACAATTCTCCCGTCGGGAACCCATATTACAATATATATAAGTACAAGCTGTTGAAAGAATACAAAACAAGTTCTTACGTTTTCTTAATTTTAAAATGGGTATTTCAGCAATTATGTTGAACTACAACACTATTTTGAACGATATGAATATGCTCAAATTGTCAGACAGAAGAACTTTCACTGACTTGGTATTTCTGTATAAAATTCTAAATGATTTAGTTGACAGTCCGGACATGCTCGAATTGATAAGCTTCCGGAATCCACATAATACTAGAAGTCAGGATTTATTTGAGTGTAGTAATTCTGGAACTAACTGCCATATGTATTCCTCTTTGCCCAAGTACTCTTTGTATACTATAAAAGAAACGAAAGCCTTAATTTTATTGAAACTACAATACATTAATAATGTTTAAATTAATAATTAAGAGAAATAAATAAGAACTTTCTGGAGACTTGAGATAAGATCACTTCAAACGATGGTTTTCGAGGAGTAAAGATAAAAGTAAAGTAAAATAAAAAATTTCGATTGATAGTCGCTAAGTCTTCAATACGATACGATACGATTGTACTCCCCAGCCAGGAGCACTCCTGTCCCGGGGACACGGTATACCGAGGAGCACTGATTTCTTAGGAAGTGCTCTGAGGATAGGAAGGAGGTTGGAGTTTAATCGACCGGCATACATGGCAACTTAATAAGCCAATATTGGAATTTAGGATGGGCAGGAATAAAGGAGTGGATTGAGCTTTATGATGTATTTTTTAATCATTTCTTTATGTCTTCCCTCTTCTTGGATCTTCTGGTCTATTTCTGGCCGTTTTTTTGACTTATTGAGAGTCGCTAGGTCTTCAAAGTCTTCAAGGATTAAAACGAATGATTTGATACCCGGCAATAAACGATGCTAAACCACAAAGTTTTGTTTTGTAAAAGAATAGCAGAGACTGTTATGATTTAATGGCGACAGAACCTGCGGTCCAGCGATTTCAAGATCGTAGAAAATTGGAAGGTTAATAACTAGATTTTTTTAAACATCAAACTATCAAAATACCTTCTCTTAGCATTCCTTACATCTAAAAATTGATTTTAATAAAATACAAGAATATTCGCCTAGGTGTAATGAAGGTTTTGACAGACGAGCTAATGAGTGTTTGGAATCATTTTGAATTAGGGTTACATGTTATGGAACGGTTAATGGTTAAGAATGGTAAACAAGTTAAATAATAATATATTATTTAATCTCGGTTCAAATTAAAAACTCGTTAAGTGTGGACCAATTCCTGAAGCGTGAACCCAACTTATTCCCAGGGTCGGTCGACGTTACCAAGAGAGCAGAACGAAGAGGGGTGAGTTATTTTGTTTCTATCCCAGTCAGTACAAAGGGCGCTATTCAATTTGTGTGAAGGATTCCTTGTGTCAAGCGGAGCATGCGTCAAAGAGATTACGAATGAATTTCTAGAAGGTTGATCCAATATGTGGGAAAATGTAGAACGAGCACGATTTCGTCTTTCCGTGACGTATATTTAGAAAAAATTGTAAAATTCCTTATTTTTAACCACAAAATGTGTTGTTTATTTTTATTTTTTAAATTAACTCCACACAACCGGCCCTGAGTAATATAATTTTCCTCAGGGCCTATGTCTTCTGGGATGCTTTGTGGAGATTATGATTGCCAATAAAACAAATAAAAAAATAATAAAAACACATAGACATAAACACCATTGCAATACTCACTAATATATAAAACCTTTTAATTTCACTATCGGTTTATATGTATCTATCCTATTTATATAGTTTTATTCTATTGTTTTATTTTAGTGTTTTTGTACTCTATTTTGTTTTGCTCTATTTTCTTTCTTTCAATTCTCATATGTTATTGTTGAGTCTCTTTTTTCTTTAGTTTTTATTTTATATGTATCTTAAGTAAAATAAAAAAATCATATCAAACTGTAAAATGAGGTCCTCAGCACGGGTAAAGCACCCAGTGAGGCCCACATTAGTCAAATATGTAACACACATGTATAAATCAGGTGAATCAAATAAAAAAAAAAAAAATAAAAAAAAAAATAAAAAAAAAATTCGTACTTTCTGATGGGAAATATATCGAAGAAAGTTTCATGAACCAATGAGTTATTATTTTATTTTCTTTATCTTCTCTTATATATTATCATTTTATTTTTGTATACTTTGTAAGTATTCTCAGTAGCTTTTTACTACTAATACTATATTAATTTCATTGCTTTTATAACCTTGTAGTTGACTGTGAATCTAACAATTAAAAATGTAAACGGCACTAGTACCTACCCTCGTTCATTTAGTATTAAATAACAGCATGTACCTACCTAATGTGAACTATACCGAGCAATTTGATTGTCCTAGTTGGACAGTCAAAGGTTTCTTATGATGCATGTGTATTTTTTGTTCAAATAAATAAATAAGTTAAAATTAAATATACTTACAGAACTTGTGATTTTTTTTACATTAACTCCACACAGGAGGCCCTGAGGAAAATACTTTCCCTCAGGGCCTATGTCATCTTTAAAGATGCTGTCTGGAGGGTCGTTTTGAGAAAAGGAAGGAGGGAGGAAACACAGAGGCCGGCAAATCGTTCCACAGCCGAGCTGTTAAACTCAAGAATGAGTCGTAGAAACGACCCGTTCTCATGTGACTAATGTCAACCGTGTACGAATGTTGGGCGCGTGTTTGGCGTATTTCCCGACTATGCACCGGTGCCAACGGGATCAGGGACGGTAGTTCCTAGGAGCATCTTCCATTGTAATACCGGTTAAACAAGGACAGCATTCCCATCTGACGCCTGTGCTCTAAAGATTGCAATCCGTCTGTTAAGATGGGAGAATCTATAAAACCGACCGCCCGTTTCTGCAAAGAGTCAAGGTTTTTTTTTTAGGTATTTTGGAGCTCCAGACCAGAGGTGGCTGCCAAATTCAACCGTGGGGCGCACTTGCGATTTGTACAGGGTTAGCATTTGTGTCCTATTAAAGAGTCTGTGGGTCCTGTAGAGTACGCCCGGTTTCTAAGAGGCTAACTTAACTCTGGCTTCGATGGAGCCCCCATACCTAAGCTGGTCACTTAGAGTTACAACATTTTTGAGGATGAATAATTTTTGGACGCCAGGTCTACGTACTATTCACAGAACTAGAATATTAATTTTAAGATGACTTGCTAATTAACGTAGATTTTTAAATAAACAGTAGAACCATGGTTAGTTATTTCAGCGATGCCGACTAATGTAATTTTAAAATCCTAAATTTTAAGTTCGACTTTTGTTATTAAGAAATTGTATAAATATGTGTAAACAATTTCTTTCACGCGAACCAAGTATACTTGGTTCGCGTGAAAGCTACGAAACAATAAATTATTTTAAAAATATTGTAAAATTCACATTTAATGATTTAATCTTTAGAACAAGCGCAGCAAACTCGTGACAAGACAATAAAGAACTCCAATACATTTTTTTAATGAATAATGACCTTCTAACTTAAATAACTGCATTTTTATTTTTATTTTTAGAGTTAGTTTTAATAGTTAAAATAATTGTCAAAGTTATAATTTTTCAAGACCCCCGGAGGGGGAACCGTATGTATGGTGAAACGTGTGACGACATCACTCCTGAAAAATTAGTATAGGATCGGGCAATCAGCTGATCAACTACCGCCATTTTGAATTCCGTTGTTCGAACTATTCTCCCTAGAAGAAGCATTACTATTTTTTTTTTGTGCATTAGTTTTTGAATATTTTCAATAATAAAGATAATCTAATTAAACATTATTTAGGCCTAAATAATGTTTCAATAAACACAACAACTAAATCTCTATAAACAGTATGTAAATAAACGAATAAATTAATACGATGGCTTGTGTCATATCATACATTCCCAAACAAACTTTACGGTGATGTCACGACACATCGAACAGTGACGTCACCACTAAAATTTCAATAATGCCAACTTGACGGCGTATTTTTACGACCCGATGAAAATTTGACTTTTTAATACTTTTTTAAAAACTCTGCGTTTAATATTATTGAATAAAACTTATATATTCAGAATCAGAGTTTATTGGTCTATATGAAAAAAAAATTTAAGGTCATAATATTTTTTACTGGAGTTCCTTATTAAAATAAATTTCTGTTCAAATATAACGGCATAGGTAGGCAATACTTTGTCGCTGGTCTGAATTCTTGAAACAAATCAGTAGTTCCAATAGGCCACTTGCATCACATTTTTTAAAAAAAAATTCCGGTTTAGACAAATATTCTAAGACATGCTGTATTTTTATTTATTTTTTAATCGTATTTTTGAAACCCTGGCGATTTTTTGAAAATTTCAATCCGAAAAATCAGACCATTTTTTATAAACCGGAAAGACAGGACATAATTTTATAGGTGCGAAAAAACGATCATTACATAGCCGAAAATCATTTAAAAAAAAGAACGTTTTCCACACGAATGGCACAGGATAATAACGAGGCATACCAAAAATATTAAATCTCATAAATATTTTTTTCCTTGATCCATCTTATTGATCATAAATCATTATAATGTTCAACGTCTATATTACTAAATCAAATGTAATATACTTGTACATGTAAATTATAATAATAATAAGAATATTGTAAAATTTGATTTTGTTAAAATCCGCACCATTATCATTATACCTCTAAAACACGTACTGACAACGTAAAATATACGGGGTTCTCTTCTCAACATCTGTCAAAAAATCAAACCAAATGATACGTTCGCAGAGAACAAACAATAAATCTAGTGAACGTTAAATGTCAAATTCAAAAATTCGCCCGAAATCAAAGTGATGCCATATAAAAAAAATAAATCAGTGTGGAATTTTATAAAATTAATAGGAACATTTTCGGCGACGGGACATTTTCATGTAGTGACGTCACGAGCCCAAATAATGGATTTATTTATTTAAAAATAAAAAACTGTACATTTCTAAAAAATTTTAATAACATTTTCGTAATCCTAGTAAAAAAATCTATCCACACGATTTTTTCTAAGTCGTTATGAAGTCCATGCAAGTGGCCTATTGTGAAAAATACACATCACATAACATTTGAGTTCACTGGACCATATTTCACACTGGACTAACTAACGCACAGCACAGACAACCGAAATTAGTACGTTTGGTAATTTTTTATTTATTTATTTGGAAGAAAACTTTACATAGCGTGTCGCCATTCATTTTCCTTACGATTTGCCCTTATTAAATGTTACAAAATGCCAGAGCCTGAGCCCAAGCAACACTAACTTAAATAAGTTTAGACACGAATAAAACTAAGCTGAAATTCGAAATTATCCATAAATATTTATTAAAAAAGAGTTTTATAAAATAGTTACATTATACAGGATGTTAAGGGACATATTTGACTTACTTTAAACAGTGATTCCTGACATCATTTGGTCTCCGATATCATTTTTTATTTTGATTTTCTTTTTACAAAAACACAAAAAAATTACAGTGTTAGACATTTGGAGGCGGGGTGAAGGGATGGCCGGTCACTCGGCTGAGTGACCATTGACGAGAAGCGGAAGATTTTTTTTTTGATTTTGACGAAAAAAAAATTGAAAAAAAAAGTCGGCAAAAAATTCATCGGAGGCCATGTCAAATAATGTCAGGAATCACTGGTTAAGTAAGTCAAGTCCCTTAACATTAACACATCCTGAATATGCATTCCAGCCTGTCACTTTACCGATCGACATATTCTGGAGAATTTTATATCGTGTAAAGGTATCTATCCAAGTACCCACACAAATCAAAATAAAAATAAAATGATCATACTAACCCCTCAAACTAATTTGTTCGCTTTTCGGAAAAAAAAATCATAAAGGTCTCATAGAAATCGTTGTGTCTCCCTTAATGTCGTAGTTAGAAATTTAATTCAAAGGGATGTAAGAAAAAAAAACACCAGCTTTGTATTCAAATCTAAAAATTAACCACAAAATAATTAAAATGTAGTTTTCGACCGCAATTTGAAAAAAAAAACAATGTGAAAGTTTGGGAATTTTATATTAATTATTTTAATATAAAACGACAAAAAAATGAGTTAACGATAACGATGACAATACATTTGCCTAATAAAACGTGTGTGTGTGTGTTTTTTTTTTTCGTTATCAGTAATTTTAGTTATAAAAAACGTAAGGTGAGCTATTTTTTAAACCTCTTTTATAATTGCTTTCAAATTTATTAATAAAAAAAAATTACATATATGTTTATATTGTTTATTTCGAATTATAAAATTTTATGCGTATTTATCACCTTTCAAAAACAGTTCATAGCTTACGGATGCGTTTAGGTGGGTCCAGATATGTTATTTTGTCCGTACCGTACCTCCGTTTCGTATCAGCAGCGTCGCGATCCAAAAACTCTGGACGGAAAGTAAAATATGCGTCTTTGAGTCCAGAGTCGCGTCCGTATCGCGACGCTGATACCAAACGGAGGTACGGTACGAACAAAAGAACATTAGGGGTCGTCCATTAATCACGTGAGGCTCGAAAGGGGGGGGGGGGGGGTCAGAAAAAATCACGAGGGGGGGGGGGGGGTAAAATGAGATATCATGTGTATTAATTTTTCGTGATAATATTCTGAAAATTTCAAAATACTTTGTATTAAAAGAATACACGTGATTTTAGGGGGGGGGGGGGGGTAGTCTAAAACCTCACCACATATCACCAAGGGGGTGGGGGGGGTTAGAAAGTTGCTAAAAAAACATCACGTGATTAATGGACGACCCCTTATCTGGAAATTAAGAAATACTATATTTATTTGGAATTTATTGTAAAGCGGAAATATTTTGTCCTTCCGACAAAATGGGATCGAGGCCTGATGAGGTATTTCCCCAACCTCTTGATTATCCCGTCAAATACACTTCCGTAGGAAAACCTTTATTTCCGATTTAAATTTTTTATCTCTGAATAGTGTTTATATATTATATACGATATAGGCGATACGGGCGAACCTTAGTGGTGGTTAATAATTACTAGTGACCGACCGAAGGTTCGGTTTCGGTTTCGGCATGTTTCGGCAAAAAACTCTAGTTTCGGCATCAATTTCGGTTTCGGCAGATTTTCTGCCGAACCTTCGGTCGCACCGAAACACTGCAAAAGATCTCAATAAATGGTAAATTTAGTCTTCAGAATGTTGTGATTGTAAGCGCAATTTAAATAAAAATACTCAATTAATGAGGTCCTTCCTTTATAAAATACATAAGTGTTGATTATTGACAAATTTTTGTTCCAAGAAGTAGATAACATATTTGTTAATTTTTAGTATTATCAACAAAAAAAAATCACATACTTCGATTATTTTTTTTTTTAAATTTCATTTAATACATGTTAAATGTTTGTATAATTGTAAAAAATAAGCCAAATTTCAGTAAACAATAGATTTTTAACATGTCTAAAAAAGTTTCAGTTTCGATTTCGAAAGAAAGTCCTGTTTCCGTCGGACACTAATAATTACATGCAAAACAATGTATTTTAATTGCGAAGAAACAAACAATAAATAAATAAAATAAAATTATTTACTGTTCTCGTTTCGTTACAGATATTATTATCTTACGTTGTAACCAATTACAGTACCATAAACCTTTAGTTAGAGACACCAAAAAGTCTTTATGCGTAGGTAACTCACGGAAGCCCCGAGGAAAGCGTTAAAGGTACTAACTTACCGGCAGTGATTTATGTATTGAGCCATTTAGCGAAACAATAAGCCGATGTAAACAGTCATTAGCCCGTAATAAATATGGCAATAAAGCCAATCTCTAGTGGTATCTTCCCTCTGTTCCGTTTTGTAGGCAATAAAAACAACCTCACAAGCAAACGACAAGACATGATACGAGACGATACGATACAACGATGTTCTGTCGGTTCCATCACTTTTAATGACTTTTCAAAGAAAGCGTTGAAGTTGCGTGATTCTAAGTTGTTCGGTCACTATTCTGTCATGGCCAGCGGAAGTGCATTGTACAGCTTTGTCGCAATTTCGCAATTTCCTGGAGCCTGTGGGACTTTTTCTCAAGATGGTTTCTCATTGCTAAACATCGCGACCTCTACTCCAATTTCCATGGTGGACATGGCTTCTCCACTCCTCGCGGTCCTGCGCTGCATGGAGAGCCACGGACACCCTAGTACGTGATACTTAGTCACTCCAGCGGCACACATTGGTGACCTTCCTCTGCCTTCTAGTTTGCCAGTGACTATGAGTTTCATCAGCATTTAATTAGTTTGTTGTGGTCTTTTGACTTGATTAGTTTGTTTTGGTCTTGTTGATCTATAGACCTAGGGTTACGGCTCTCTTTCTCTATTTTAGCAAGGAGGTGGTTCATTTCTTCTTCAGAAGAGGCGGTAAGGATAGTGTCATCTGCATACCGGAGATGTGATATTTTTTGGCCACCAATTTTTATTGCTCCTTTCCATCCAACAATAAATTACGCATTATGAATTCACCATAACATTAAATAACATTGGTGAAAAGATGCACCCTCGGAGTACTCCTTTTTTCACTACAAATGTGTCCAATTTTACGGGTGTCAAATCTTGATACATGCGTGGGACTACTGCATCCCTATTTGATGTGTATTGTGAGGCTGAATGAAATGGAGATAGGGAAGAGAGTGGTTGTTAAGTACCTAATATTTACCCACTGTCGAGATCTGGTCACTAAACACGACTAAGCAATATTTCGATTCTGAAAGTTGGTCTTGCACCATAGCTGAGAGTTTAGAGTAATAAGAGTTTCCACCATTTAAGGCTTGTCTATCGAGCTATTGATTGCTGTATACCAGCTGATTAAACTCCATCCTCCTTCCCATCGTCAGAGCACATGTAAGAAGTCATAACAATCAATTCACTTTGGTGCACCGGTCGCATTGGGAAAGGAGTACTCGTAGCTGGGGTGGTATAATCCTATCGAAGTCGTCGTCTCACACAGTTGAGCGTTAGAATGCGTTCATTGTTGATGAAAATATAACGGTGTTTATTTTCAGGCGCCTCTTTGTTGATACTAAATATATACCTCTCATACAGCTGCGAGTTTTAATGGGATTCCTGTTAACAATCCTTCAACTTCTGAATAACCGATTTTAAAACCTTTAATCTTCAAAGGTAGTCGGATATGATTGTTTGTATTCGTCGTGCTAATGCAATGGCTCAAAATAAAATATTATTTATAGAGTACAGACGACGTCAATAAAATTTAAACTTTTTCCTGTTTACATATTTAAAACATGCTGAATTAGCATTATGTTATTAATTATTAATTACAACTGCGAAAACACATAACATTTTGGGTGGCAGAAGTTCATACCGGTTTTCTCAAAATTATATGTTTTTAATAAAACCAAATAATTTCCTGTATTATTTTCGATTTACTGCCAACGTTCCGTTCGTTTTTCGAATCCCCCGCCTAGAGTAATTTTGTGGTTTTTGGTTTTTACTTTTATGTTAGCTCCACACAGGAGGCCACGAGGAAAATAATTCCCCTCAGGCCCTATTTCATCTTTGGGGATGCTGTGTGGAGGATCTTTTTAAGAAAGGAGAAATGTCGAAAGAATCCATCCCTGCCACTGCAGTGCAAGGCGATGTTCCGAGGGAGCCCCACTGGATCTGTAATAAAGGTCTCCCTCAACCAGTATCTCCCTCTCCGGCCTGCCGCGCAGTTGGTGGGCAGACGCATCCGCCGCCAAGACCCGCTCAAACCTCACCCCATGAATTCCGACACCCTTGCAAAGTCACCAAACGTAACAAACCTCTATGGCAGAGGTGTTGGTTATCCAATAAATGGTTCCCGGGCGACGGTACCTGTACCCGCCTCTTAGTGATAAAAAGTATCAGCGAATAATCAAAAAGTCTTAATTAAACACTATGATTAATAATTCAGGTAATTGGATTTACGCTCAATAAAAGCGGTAAACTTTAATAGAGAAGAGATTAATAAGTCATTATTGATAAGGCACTCGAGGTGTCGGTACACTTATATATATAAACGATCAAAACAGAGTACTCAGGGAGCAATAACAACTAACAATCCGACGATCAAATTATATACGGTGTCCGGAAAATCGTAGAATAAGCGTGAAACTGGAGAATCACATAGAGAACCAAAAAACATTTTTTTCGAGCCGAGTATTTAGATTTTTTTTTGGGCAAACATTAATTATAGTCAGTCAAATAAGAGCAGAAAATATAAACAAATTGAACTACAAAATTTGTAGCATGGCAATACCAATTTAACTGTCAAATATTTTTTTAAAGTGCAATGTCACTGAATGTATAAAACACAGTAAACCACATTTAAAAAAACATTTTTTGTTCATGACGATTTGATTAAAAGGTGCTTTATAAAGCGATTTTCTTTAATTTAATCTAACATAAATTTGAATTTAACAGTAGTCGGAAAGGAAGAATCACTAACGATGAGTTTAGTTACACTACTTTTTGACCTGAATGAGTTAAATATATTCAGATCTAAAATTAGAGACACGATCTAAAGCCCGGGCAACGCTGGGTACTTAAGCTAGTATTAAATAAATGTCAGCAATTTCTAAAATGTGCTTTATATTTTATTACATTATCGTTTTTCTTCATTATGTTAACACAAAATTGCGAAGGTATAATAATAATATACCTATATGCAATTCTAATTTTGAGATCAGTGGGTAGCTATATTGCAATGAAAAAATATATTTTTTCCCTTTTATACCTTTTTATTTTTTTATAAAAATGCAGGTTACACGGCTTTACATCAACACCATGAGTTATATGTTTAATAATGCTATTTGAAACACAGTGACGCCCTCCTATGTTTTCTACTCTTATTTGACAAACTGTACGTGAGCTGTTTTTTGTCAATTTAGACTCCCCTCCACACAGGAGGCCCTGAGGAAAACAATTTCCCTCAGGGCCTATGTCATCTTTGGGGATGCTGTGTGGAGGGTTTTTTTTAGGAAAGGAAGGAGAGGAGAGTTCTGGGAAGGAAAAGGGTTTAAGGGGTGGGTAGGAATCTGGGGTTCAGTGTGTCTTGGTCATCCGCCTCCAAGACTTTGTCTACCCATGAACCCGGGCACCCGTGCTAAATCACCAAACGTAGCGAACCACTTGGGGTGAACTATGGCAGAGGTGTTAGTTATCCAATAAAGGTTCCCGGGGCGGCGGTACCCATTCCCGCCTCCCAAATTGTGTTAAAGGACTACATTTATTTTCATAAAGAATAAAAATAATACAACATTCAGATTTACCATAGCAAATTTATTAAAATTAAAAGTAAAAACTAAGCAGCACAACCTTCCTTAATTTTTTACTCACTCCGTGGACAAGTAGACCTAAAAAAATTCCAACTTCGGACGTTTACTCGAAAACGAAAGCTCAAATAAAAAAAAGTTACACCACATAATCGATTTCAAGAGTGACGTAGATTAACCAGTTTCCCGCGTGTACTACGAGTTTCCCGGCACCGTGTATTTTGTTTTAATGAGCTGTTAGAAAAACAAGTTAATCAAAACAAGATAACACAATGTAACATATTAAAAAAGTTATTTTTAACAGCACCTAATCAAAAGCTGTTTTTGATTGAACTATACAAGCTACTTTATCTAATCCTCAAGGCATCAATATTACCTCCATCCATCTCTCCAACTGCGGTGCAGGGCGATGGGTCAAAAGCCCGTCTGGAGAGGTCAAAAGGCCTCTCTCAACCAGCCAACACATCCGCCGCCAAGACCTGGATAAACCTCACACCACGAACCCGGCCACCGCTGCTAACTCACCAAACACAGTGAACCACTTGTTGTTGAGGTGTTGATTATCCAAAAATGGTTCCCAGGGCGGCGGTACCCATACCCACCTCCCAAATTGTATTATTGTTTACTACGTAAGTATTATATAAGCACACTAGCTGACCCGGAAAACGATTAATTATTTCTAGTGAATTTTTTGGTTGTTAAATAAAAAAAATAACGAATGTATTGTACGTGTGTGGGGATAGGATCTAAGATAGGAAGAGGAACGCAGCGTTGTAGACGATGCCCGCCGATAAAAACACCAACCATTCATTTTCTCAATTCAATGTATTTCATTTAAGTAACGGACACGTTCAATGTTCATTGCTTGATCTCTTAAAAGTTAAACGTAAAGTGAAAAAAAGTCATACATTTTTTATCAAAAAGTAGGAAAATGAAATAAAGAAAATCATTATTAATTTCGAAGAACAATTGAGTGTACGATATTTTTTGTCAGTTCGTCTTTAGCCAACACAAATAAGCTCGATGGTTTGCCCACGCGAGAATATGATGCCGAATGAAATATCAAAATGATGCGACGCTTCTCGTGAATGTCTTGCGTATGTGTGGATGAAAGTTCGACGAGGCGGATCTGTCATTCAACGACATAAATAATTTCATTCTGTTTGAATATGAACGACGGTTAAATTTGTTCATACAAAAATTCTAAAATCGCGATAAAAAAATGGGAGGGAGATATATATAAATTTTATGTTTTCAGGTACGGTTCCGAATGGTGGTCATTGACGCGACACTGAGAGTAACATAGTATATAGTTTGATTAAAAAATATATTATTTGATATAACAACTCTTTAATGATAGTATAATCTACTAAGTCGGCATCATCTTACAAAGCAGAATACTCATTAAAAATAACGAAAAAAGCGGGTGCATTCGACCACACACTCCTCCAACGCAATCCCAGTTCCCATCTCTAATACCATCACCACGTTACAAGTCACACTGCATTTAACTCGCTGCAAAGCAAATGGTTCTGAGCACGCCATCGAATCTAAATACTCAAGCTGAAGGATGAAAGAAGTCCATTGTAAAATCAATTTTTCCCACACGAAAATAGAACAAACTCAGACCACTATAGAATAATGTCATGGGGGGTAAATGAATCGTGTGCTGTAAAGGCGAACTTTTTATAAAAATCAAATAGAAAAAAAATTAAGAAAATACCGGTCAATACACCAGGGCGACACTAAGAGTATCTTCCACTCTCGAACGTGCCGCAAATAAACTATACATTATTTTAAATGAATTAATCGTGAAATAACACAAATTAATCTAATAAAACTTATTTTCCCACGCTAAGATTCCCTATTCTGCGGCTGGAATTGCGACACTGATGAAGTCAAACTGTTAACCATGTGCCTTCGGCTATACCGTAACGTTCGTAAATTAGACACGAACGACGATAGGTAATACTCTTCTAAGGATTACTTAACTGACGTGTGTTAGGAGTCCTAACAAAATTACATGTAAGTAACTATATTAACGACATTTACTGAAGGATGTCGAAACTACACAACTAATATTATACACCACAGTACTCTACATTTAAGGGTTTATACCAGGGGTGTTCTGTTCAAACCAAATCGTTTGTGGGCAAAAAAACATATTACTGAACCATGGTGGGGAGGCTAAAATGCTAACCGCCACGTCACATCCGTCCACGAATACAGGTAAATGGCGGATATTACCGTTAATTTTTACCGGTAATTCGGTATCCAAAAATGCAATTACTGTGAAAACTGACTGGTTGGAATTGATTGAAAATAAATTACTAGGCGGCCATGCGCCTGTCATTTTTCAAGCAATAAATCGAAAACCCCCATCGAAAATCCGAAGTCTGATAATAAGAATATAATTTAAAAAGTGATAAATTTACGAACCATTTGACTTTTTTATACTATTTTGTATGAATACCAAAATTCAAAACGTTGAAAGCTGAAAACTTTATTTGGGCCGCAAAAAATCTTCAATTGCCCAGCATACATCCTATGGGACATGGGACGCAGGTTGTGCATGCCCGGTTTATTAAATAAATAAAAATAAAATACTTATCTTAAAGTTGAAGATTCTCTCAAGCGGAAGAATGATTTTTTTAGCTACAAATTCACAAATTATGGCATTTTAAAATTAAATAAAATTACTTTCAAATATAAACCACCTGCTCCACGTTCGAAACAAGCAATGCAAACTTCAAAACGTTATTATTCTTGAATCTGCTAATTTGAACACATTTCAGCAGATTAGTATTCCACTCATGTCAACATAATGTGCAGAGCGCGGTGTACCGGAACCGGAAGCTGTTTAGTATCCTACAGAAGATCGTTAGCAGCATTCACAATGCGTCATTTCTGCACAGATTTACAGTCACAGCCACGACAATCTAGGAACGTCCGATTGATTCATTTCATTCATAGACACTACCTATACTAGCGTCTGCAACCCGACGTTTGAATCCATCGCAAAAACTCGTATTTACACACAGTAAAAGAATAGCTTGTAAAAAGCACACGAAATTTAAAAATACGTAATTGTGTATAGTAAAAAAAGGTATTATTTGAAAATGAGTGACCTTTCGTCAATGTCTGTAGTGTGCGCAAAACGAATGATTTGACTTTTCTCCGATTTCAATTCCATTGACAGGAATTTTATTATTATTACCTACTAGCGCAGACCAATGAAAAATCGGTAATCAGAAAGAAACCAACTCAGAACCACCTCAGAAAGGTCATTAAGAATGATGACAAAAAAATATAAAAAATTGGTTAAATAGGTTAAGTTAGGTTAGGGTTACCGGCTATTTTAAAATTATTTTTTCATAGCTTTTAATGACCCTTCTGGGGTGGTTCTGAGTTGGTTTCATTCTGAGTTGACATGGAACCGAAAAATCGAGGGATAATCGGAATTCTCGACAAATCCGTACATATTGAAAAAAGACATTTGTGTTAAAAATATTACATTTGGGAAGATATGGGTACCGCCGCACCGGGAACCATTTATTGGACAACCAAGATCCCGCCCACACAGCATCCCCAAAGATGAAATAGGCCCCGAGATTTTTTTTCTCGGGGCCTCCTGTGTGTATAATTGTGTGGAGCTAACGTAAAAAAAAATCTAACCCGGTCAGCAACGTAAGCAGATATATGCGTTAAAAATACGATAGCAGTAAAGTACAATAAGCGTGTTTATACGTCAACGCATGTCTCCATAGAAATCGTTCTAACTCCGTTATTGTTTTAGTGACATCCCTAAAACAAAAAATAAAAGGTCGATAGTGGATCAAGCTATACATCCCTATCAAGTTATCCATAGAAATATACAACAAGAATATTCTGCCAGTAGCGCGGTTGACACATATTTTTACCCGCTAAATTGCCTGCGGGCCGCTCGACATTGTTAATTTTTATGAAATATTTTTATATGAAATGATAAAAAAGTGAGGTGACAAAAGTGTTTATTATACATTTATACAATAGAATAAGTATTGTTGTTTATATAATCTGTGATTTTAGTACCGTTTTCACACAAAAACATCAGGTGAGTCATTTTTACATTTTTTAATGTTTGCATTCTAAATTTTAATATTTACAAATGTTAATATTTATTTGTAATATAACAATTTGTTTATTTTGTAACCTTTCTAAAACAGTTTTTACTATTCGGCTACGTTCAGAAATGTTTTATTTATAGAGCTTTAATTGTGAAGCGGTAATAACACAAAGTTTTCGTAAAACGTTTGAGAAATTATAAGTGAATATTTGCGATTTTTGGAGGGGTAGCGCACCAAAATAAACATTATTTCAGTATTATTTTAGTACATAGTTCCTGCGGAGGTGTTAGAAAATTGGTAATCCACAATATCATATGACCAAATTACACTTTATTAAATTTTCAATAGATGTTATTTTTGTCGGTTCCAAATGTTTCCCTCCTGCCTAAAATGCCTCCAAATGTTTTTTTTAAACAATTTATAATACCACATCCCGCATAGTGATGGATGTGGTATTATAAATTTTGATTATCGATATGTTTAACATCAATGAAGCACAATTTAGAGGGTAAGCTTTGTTGATGTTTAAATTGCATCTGCTTATCTAATCTTAATATAATTTCTCTCTTTTAGAAACGCGTTGGAACAATAATTTTGTAATGTTTTTAAAAGGAACAAATTGAACTGAATAGTTTTTATTTAATAAAAATAGCAGAAAACCGGGCCTGGGTGGTAAATTCCTTTTATTTACCTTTAGTGCAATGTCAAGCAGGTAGTAAGTAGTCAGTAACAAAGAAGCGGTTAGTCCGCTCGCGACACGAGCCCAATAAGGCCGATGCTGATGGATATTGGTAGTGATTTGTTCGCTAGAAAGCCCTCCCGGAGTTAATTGACGGAGTTGCCCCCCCCCCGAGATTATAGTGCCCTGGTAGAGCTACTCTAATCATGAACGTCGGAAGTAAGGTGGAAGCCATTTTTGGAAAATCTTGGAGTTATATCGAATTGTTTTGAGGGTAAATTATTACATTACTATTGTACCTACATTACTTCAACTCATCCCATTCAATATACCTTCTCGTAGACAATCAATCAACACTCGACTAATTATGGTTATAATTCACAAACTCCAACGGCTCAGAGGGCTTTGAAGCAAAGAATGGATGGTTACCTCGAGAGTGTTTTCTCTTGGGGTAAAAAAATCTCGTTGAATTTAATGTTTCAAAGACCCAATCTTGTCTGATTACGTCTAAAAGGGATTGAAATGAAAATCTAATATCTTTCAACGGAAGCAATCTTCCGAACATGCCCTCCATTGATATGCTTGGTATAACCCTAAGTGACCAGCTCAGGTATGGGGGCTCCATCGAAGCCAGAGTAAAGTTAGCCTCCCAAAAACTGGGCGTACTGTACAGGGCCCGCAGATACTTTATTAGTACACAACTGCTAACCCTGTACAAATCACAAGTGCGCTCCACGGTTGAATTTGGCAGCCACCTCTGGTCTGGAGTTCCAAAATACCTGAACAATACCCTCGACTCCGCAGAAACGGGCGGTCCGTTTAATAGATTCTCCCATCTTAAGAGCACGGGCGTCGGGTAGGAATGCTATCCTTGTTCTACCGGTATTACAATGGAAGACGCTCCGAGGAACTAGCATCATTGATACCTTCGGCACCGGTGCATAGTCAGGGAACACGCCAAACGCGTGCCCAACATTTGTACACGGTTGAAATTTGTCACATGAAAACGGGTCGTTTATTCGACACGTTCTTGTGTTCAACAGCTCGGCTGTGGAATGATTTGCCAGCCTCTGTTTCCTCTTTCCTATAACATGGGTCTTTTCAAGACCAATGTTCATTCCTTCCTCTCCTCAAAAAGACCCTCCACACAGCATCCCAGATGACATAGGTCCTGGGGGAAATTATTTTCCTCAGGGCCTCCTGTGTGGAGTTAATGATAAAAATAAAAATAAAACCACTGTCCAGAATGTGTACAATGGTCAACACACGTCAAAACCTTGATCTTTTTGGTATAAGCCTTAAATGATTGAAATTGAAAATATTTTATACTTACTCTAATTTTAGCAAAGTCTTGACTTGACTTGACACTTCTATTTCACTTCTATTTTCTTATGTTTTCTATCTGTCTTTGCTTTCTTGTACTATCCTTTAGCCCTACAATATACATTTTCCCAAATTTCGTGGTACTTTGTTGTAAATTAGACGTAAGTCCGTTAATAAATAAATAAACTGTGGATTTGGAAGATTCTTGATAATAATTCCGGTCGAAATGCTTGCCGACTTTAAAGAATTGCATATATTTTACCAATGTTCACTTTGAAAGCTCAAACCTCGTCGTTTTTTAAGATATCTAAAAATTAATATTAGTCTTTATTAACTCTTTAAACATAAATATATATAAAAATGAAACAATACAACTTTGTATAAACCACTTATATAATGTGCAAATCCGACCGGTTTCGGAACAAACGTTCCTTCGTCAGGGAAAGCTTATACTAATTTGACAGTTTAGAACAATGTTTTATTATGGTAGGGGTGGAGCCGTTGTTAGTTAATAATGTAGATTGGGTGGGTAGGTATTAGTGTAGAGTGGGTGGGTAGGGGAACAAATCCATGATTGGGCTATATTTTATATTATATTTCATATTATATTATTTTATATTATATTATATTTCATTTTTCTATAATGGATAACCACAAAGTAATAGCTACATTCAAAAATATAAATATATATATTTACTGAGTTGGCTAAGTCCCCCATCACGACACAAGCAACATATTCCGCTTACTGTGGTGGTGGTAGGATATTTTTAAATATTGTCAGGTAATCGTAATCCGGGAATGTTTCTTTCTTTATGAAAATTTAAAAAAAAACATGGACACAACCATAAAAACCGAAAAAACCCACGTTGTATTATTCCACGTAGGTACTAAATAAGCCTTTTTGTATTAAGATTTCTTGACCTACGCTTTAATTAAAATGAAACTAAAATCACCGTAAAATTCAGTAGATTCCACTGAAGTTAAAAGAATGATAGGTGCAGTAGTTGGTTTTACCATGGTCACCTCACAGTTTTGAATCATATACGAAATTTCTACCGCCTGCGTTAATAAAGGGTTACGGAATAAGTTAAATTCAGACATACGTTAAAGGCCGCAAAAGAGTCTCAAATGCTCCAGAGTGAGACTATGGCAACCCCAGTAGTGGTATGTTGTACGGCTGAAGGTAGTGATGAGGACGAGGAAGTTGGGGAAGTATGCTAGCTATTGAGATCTGGTCACCAAGCACGACAAATGCCATTTCAAGCAACGTTTCAATTATGAATTATGAAAGGTCTTACACCAGGGCGACACTCAGTATACTCAAATATACTATTTTTAATAAATTAATTGTGAATTATTAATATTTGTGCTTGCCGGGATTCAAACGTGCAACCTTCGGATTGCTGGTCGAGAGTCTTTCCTCTCGACCACGAAAGTCGTCGAGCTAAATAAAATTAAACTCAGTAGTAGCATAAAACACAAATTAACCTAATTAAAACTAGCGACATCCGCGGCAATACAGCGCCATGTTAAATTCTGTATTAAAAGCAGCTGGAAATACTTAACATTCTTCTTCACCGAGTGAACAACAGATTTATCATTCTTACCACAACTATCTGTTTGACTTACAACACACAAAACTACGCATATTTACAGATTCGGCGTTTAGAGCATCTACACAATCTACATTCCACATTCCTGTTCTTATCTAAACACACTTCACTTGTTAGATATCTGGAATCTGGACATAACGCACAAAAAAATCCAGACAATTCGTTTTTTGTGAAACGTGCTGTTGATATTATCGAGGTGAGAAATTTTAGAGACTAAACAGCTTGATGATAAATACCAAATAGAAACCAAATAAGTCCATTTGAGTGGATCATAACAACGGGACTACTCCAAACAAATTATTTACGTTTTAAAGATGGCATATTTAAGTCTGTCAAAATGTCTAAGTGAGACTTCCCAGGGTGCATGTTGGAGGCTGAAAGAAGCGGGGAGGGGAAGGAGATCAGTAGAGGAAGGTTGAGAATTGCTTGGCTATTCGATGTGGTCATCAAACATATTATAACAGTCATATCACGCAACATTTTAATTCTGAATGGTTGATTATTTAATTAATTAATTAAGATAATTTTCCATTTAATTTGAACGACAAATATGAAAAAAAATCATAAAATATCAAAATTCTGCTAAGGGATGGAAATAGAGGATAGGGTTTGGGTCAAAAACTTCATCAATCGAATCGGAAATTATTTCGGAATTTTTCTATTGAAAACAAAACCAGGCAGTCGGTCCGCCCACCCACTACAGACACTCTTCTTTATAATACAATATAATATACAGGATGTTAAGGGACATACTTGACTTAATTTAACCTGCGATTCCTGATATTATTTGAACAATCGGGGACGGGGTGAGGAATTGGTCGGTTACTCGGGTGAGTGACCAGTAACGACGTGTTGAAAAAAAAATTAGATATTGAAGAAAAAAAAATAAAGTCACCGGACACCAGTATTTTATTTACATTTTTTACTCCAAACAATGTCAGTCAGTAATCGTCGGTTAAGGTTAAACGTCACGTACGTTATAATCTACGCATTCACAGATGGCACCAATCAAATTATTTTAGGTTTTTAATATTTTTTGCATGTTACGCTTCAAAATATAAAGGTAAATTAATTGTTTGCGCCAGTACATACTTAATATGAATATAAATAAATAGTTTTGTCATAAACAAACCCAAATCTTACAAGACTGAAAAATACAATATTGGATTGAGTCACCGATACAAAAATGATTTTTTCAGCCTTTCTTGAAAAATTTGGGTTTTGGACAATACTATTTATTTATATTCGTATTAAATATGTACGGGCGCAAACAATTAATTTACCTTAATATTTTAAAGCGTAACGTACAAAAAGTATTAACTAAAATGATTTGATTGGCGCCATCTGTGAATGCGTAGATTTTAACGCAGGTGACGTTTAACCTTAAAGTAAGTTAAGTACGTTCTTCAAAATTCTATATATATTAGCGAAAGACGGCAGCAATCTTTCTCTTGTTTTGAAGGTCAAGTGTTCAAAATTTAAATCTCGGAATATAACTGTAGATTGGTATAAAAATCAAATCCACGCCGCCATTTTAAATTTAATTAGAATAAAGGGTATAATGTCATCCACACCAGGACATTCTGAATTCAGTACGTTGTCCTTTCCTTTGTGGTCAATACAATATGCCATTTACCTCTCAAAGAAACAAACACAGAAGAAACACATGTGTCCACCATAGTTGTGACTCACATCAAAACCGTGTTTGAACCTATACGAACTTGTGTTTTTACCAATCTCTGCGCATTTTTTTACGTCTTCATGTTTTCATCTCAAGATTGTATTGTGTGCTGGGAACAAGATGATCCGATTAAAACATATTTGTATTCGACGTAAGCCCGTGGGATGATATGTATAAATTATATAAATAACCCCCGTCAAGAAAATCAATAGTGATTCCTCCGCAAACAAACCATTAACTGCCAAAAAATGTTTTGATAGGCGGGAGAAATAATAATCTACGGAAAATGTTTATTTCCCTGGAATCTCAAAAAGTGGTTATTACAAAGCAACCATAAATCACCTGCCGCCATTGACATACAATACAATAGATAGCGGATGGGCGAAATTACATTGGGAGATTGTTGGAAAAAGCGAGAATATTTAATATGGAAAAATGATTTCATCATTGGAAGGAGATGTTTTTAAATTTTCGGCTTTCCTGAGTCATGCATATCTATTATTTAAAAAATAACTACGCCAATATCATACTAATATTATAAAGGCAAAAGTTTGTATGGATGTCTGGATGTTACTGTTTGTTACTATTTCATGCAAAAATAATGAATAGACTTTAAAAATTCTTTCACTAATAGAAAGCTACATTATTTGCGAGTAATAAAGGTTGTATATATTGGACAAGTATGATCTCCTGCGATTAAACGGGTTAAACCGACTGCATATTATAGTACATAAGTATGCCGGGGGGTAAATGTCGGGAGAACAACTGCCATGGAATCCTCTGGTAGCTAGTATGAAAATTTTGTACTAAAGCATATTTACACATTTCATCCAGCGCGCAATAAATCACCGTGTTCGCATTACCATTATCATCCAGAACGCGGCAAGAATGAATATTTCCAGGATTCCAGGAGATGAAAGAGGCTGTGCTAGTCGGGTGCGGCGAATCTGTCAGCACTCTTCCGAACGTAAACCGCAAATCGCCTTGAATACCTCCGCCAGTCATTCTCAGCAAACTACGCGCCGCGAGAATGGCGCAGCGGTAACGGGTGCTGCTTTATTGTTTTAATCATTACGCATTCTCAATTTTCATACAGATTACTGGGTAGCCGCAAAACAACAGATGTTGAAATTATAAGATTTTTAAATAAAAAATAAAAATAAAATGTAATATTTTTGTTTTTCTGAGATATTTTATTTATATACCAGCGAATTTCCGGCGTGCGTTGCAACGCCACTTATAATTATTATTTAAATTATAAATCTTCTACTGTTAAGTGGATAATCTGTCGTACAATAATTTAAATAACTATAAATACATAATAACCCAAAGATATTGAAATATAATAGATATGCTATCTGCAGTTTTACTAGGTGAGATTGCGCTTCCGGGTGTCGCCGATATTGTTTACCAATTAACAAACAAACTAAATGAACGAATAATTAACGAAAAAACCAAATGAACGTTAAACTAAATGAACGAATTCTTTCCTATTTAAACTATATTGTTAACCAATACTAATGCACACCTTCAAAAAATTAACGAAATGAACAAATTCTTTTCGTATGCAAACTACTCTAATTAGGTCGTAGTCCGCCGACAGTCGCGCGGACATCATAGCATATCTCTTTTGTATTTGAATATCTTTGTAATAACCATTGTAAATCACAATGCAAATAAAGGAAAAACTAAATTCCATAACCTGGACCACATTGCTATATAAGAAGGCTTCTAAGGGAACGTACCCATGCTACGTGACACGTTTAGGGGGGGGGGGGTCTTCAAAATGTCACGCTCCATACAAATGAGCGGCGGGTTGCTTAGGTTTTTGGTCACCGGGGGGGGGGGGGGGGGTTAAAAATTGCAAAAAAAATTGGTCACGTAGTATGGGTACGTTCCCTAATATATCTACCTAAATAGATAATAATCACTTACCAATCCATTAATCAGATCAGGCAGGTAAGTACATCAAAACAATGTAAAATCCAAATTAATATGTGTAGTTCGAGTGACTTACCTGAAACAAGAAAAAACAACGTAAGCAAAAAAAACAGTAAGATTAATAATAATAAATTTAGTTATAAACAGTATTTAGTAGTAAACAATTATTTATAAGACAAATGCTCTTCCTCAATCAGCACTCGACTAATTATGGTTATAATTCACCACTGTCCAGAATATGTAGAATGGTCAACTTACGTCAAGGCCTTGATTTTTTTGGTATAAGCTTTTTTTATTTTTTTATTTATTTATCTATAATAAAATATATTTACAATGGTTTTATTTGTATGCCTGTCTCACTAGGGTATACCTGTGTCGAGACAGGCGTACAGGTATATAAATGAATATAGTAGTTACAAGGATATTTCAGGTAAAATACATATTATGAATAGAATTAGAACAGAAGGGTGATTGGAAGGGTGGTAAATCTTTTAAAGAGAGTTATTTTATAAATGTTGGAGATGGAGTAGTGAAATAAATTCTGCCTAATCTATTTATAGGTTAAATTTGACAGGATTCCATTATTTTCATTTATTTTATATGGGTTAGGTTGTATGCGAATAGTTATTTCTGTCTATGTGTGATTTATTTTACAGATATTTGTGATAGTGTGGCGTCCAATACTTATAATCCATTTTTTAATATCTTGTTTGAATTTTGTAAAGGAGTCACTTTGTCTGATCGTAGTTGGTAGTGTATTGTATAGTTTGCAAGCTATGTATTTAGAGTGTCTTTGCCCGAAGGTGGTTTTGAAAAAAGGAGTTTGGAGAAGTTCGTTGTTTTTGGCTCGGGTATTGTATATTGTTTGTGTAGCTTTGTATGGTGTTTTGTTGTTTTTGTGTAAATTAAGTAATATGGATCTTGAGTAGAGCTGTTTTATGTCCATAACGTTGAAGGAATTGAAGGTATCAGTGCTGGTAGTAAGCGGCATTTTAAGAATTATTTTTATGATTAGTTTTTGTGCTTTCATGATGGGATCAAGGGCATTGGAATACGCATTACCCCAGGCTAGAATTCCGTATTCGATGTGAGATTGGCACAATGAGTAATATACTGTTTTTAAAAGTTTTAGGTTAAGGAAATTGCGTGTTTGTTTGAAAAAGTATATAGATTTTTGGATTTTGTTTGTAGTATTACGTATATGTTGCTTCCAATTCAGGTGTGTATCGAAGGTTACTCCTAAATAATTGATAATGTTTACTTGCTCTAGGCATGGGCAGTCACAGTTCCGGTTTAGAGATGAATTTTTACATTTGTGTATTTTTAATGGCGGGGCTAGATTTGACTTTGGGATATTGGTGAGACTAGACAGTAAGTATTTGGTTTTCTGTACATTTAGAGTTAATATGTTCGAGTCAAGCCAATATTTTACCTGTTGAATTCCTTCCTCCGCTTTGGAATATGCGGTAAGCCAATCTTTTGCTTGGAAGAGTAGGACAGTGTCATCGGCGAAACTGACAATAGTGGCATCGATATCTAGGTTGCATAACTCGTTAATATATATTAGGAAGAGCGTTGGACCTATAACACTGCCTTGAGGGACCCCGTAACTAATGGGCAAATTCTGGCTCTTTGTGGTACTGAGTTTAACGCATTGGGATCTGTCAGATAAGAAGCTGGAGAGGAGGCCTAATTCTTTGTTCCTAATACCTATATTAAACATTTTGCGTTTTAATTTGCTGTGAGAGATTGTATCAAATGCTTTACATAGGTCTTAATGATTTCTGTCGCTCTTTAAAAAATTGAAGATATTTTAAGTCTTGACTTGACACTTCTATTTTCTTCTGTTTGTCTTTGCTTTAATGACCATTATTTTATCCTTACAGTGTTCATTTCAATATTTCGTGATACTTAGTTGTAAATTGGACGTAAGTCCGTTAATAAATAAATAGATAAATATGATAAACCAATCCAATAAACTATTAATTATCTATATACACAAACAAATAATTATAAATACATAGGTTTTATTGATATTTGACCGATGTATGTAACAGGACGTACCCGAGGAATTTTAACCAGCGATTCCTGACATTATTTGGAGTAAAAAATGTAAATGAAATTTTGATCTCCGGTGACATTTTTTTAATTTATTTTTTCTACAAAAATATAAAAAAATGGTAGGTGATGGACAGTTGGAGGCGGGGTGAGGAGTTGGTCGGTTACTCGACTGAGTAACCAATGAGGACAAGCAGAGAATTTTTTTTTGTTTGAATTTGAAGAAAAAAAAATGTTTACAAAAAAGTCACCGGAGACCAAAATTTCATTTACACTTTATACTCCAAACATGCTCAGGAATCGCTGGTTAAAATCCCTCGGGTACGTCCTGTTACACCCTGTAAACAAAAACATTGGAATAAATAAACAAAAAGAACAGTAGAAATAAGAATCAAAAAAATTTACAAGAGAAATTCAGCCATGTTTTCAAGGTACAGTTGAAAATGTCTACAGCTCGTAGGGTGTTAAAAGTTTTGCAATTAAGGTACGCAACATTCAAAAATATATAATTATAAACTTTACATAGTATGATGTGGCTCTCGTTGTCTGTGCGCTTAGATCTTTTAAACTACGCAACGGATTTTCATGCGGTTTTCACCAATAGATAGACTGATTCATGAGGAAAGTTTTTAGATACATAATTCGTCAAGGTTTTGTGTAAATTGGTTGAAATATATAAATAAAGGGAGCGGGCTGGCAAGCGGTCAGCGGGCAGTGGGCTGGCAAGCGGGCGGTGTGGATATGAATTAACGGATGGCGTTGGTTGTAAAGGTTGGGTAATAGCGTGGCGTTGTGTTTCGTTAGCAACAGCAACGTGTGGCCGGGTTTGCTAGTGTACAATCAAATAATGGTCAGCAGAGTAGTTGCCTTCCAAGCAGTCGATCGGGGTTCGAATCTCGGCGGTGGTAATTTTTTTATTAAGATTTATTTAGTTGAGTTGTGGACGTATTTCGGGCCCAATATGGGCCTTTATTCCCATACAAAACTGTGTTTTAACACGATTACGAAATTCAAATGGGATGGCGATATTCAATTTCAGGCAAGTGTAAGAGAGCTAAGCCGCGTGCTAAATGGATAAAAACCAAAAGATACTAAATTAGTGGCAAACTATTTTATCGATTAAAATTTGTACAGAAGGCACTTCTAGTAGTTATATTCTTAATCCCAGGTTACATAAATATTTAATTTTAAAAGGCGTCAAGTAACAAAACATGAATAGAGACAGCATAAATATTATCAAGGTTTTTAGGTTTACGAATATATATCCCAAATGTCGGTGTCGTCATCTTTTGTGATTTCTTCTCAGTGAACCTACAGTATTAGGTTCACAGCTGTAGTGGAAAGCCATCAGAGTTTCGACTACGAGGGGGCCAAATGCCCATCGTGCGATTCAATGAGGCCACATCCCAAATGTCGTTGTCGTCATCTTTTGTGATTTCTTCTCAGTGAACCTACAGTATTAGGTTCACAGCTGTCGTGGAAAGCCATCAGAGTTTCGACTACGAGGGGGCCAAATGCCCATCGTGCGATTTAATGAGGCCACCTATAGAATTAATGTCACAATTAAGACCATGTGACGAAACTATGAACATAAAATTTTAGATGGTCATGAATCCATGAATGATATTGAATTATTTTAAAATATTATAATAATATACGTTAATAAAACTAGACAATTTTACTAAAATTATACTTAAGAGACGGTTTGCATGGCTCAGTTTGTAAGCACTTACCACCTAATGTCCCATTTGAAGACCAAAAAATATGGTAACCCTACCTACACAATTTACAACGAAATGCATTAACGACGAAATGCATAACGTCTCGTAAAATTCGGAATAAGGCCGTTAACAATAACACTCCTAATGTAGATGGCGACAAGGTTTAAATTCCTTTTTAACCATCATTGATAAATTTTCCAACGAAAATTCATTTTTAGGTATAAGTGTATGTAGCAAGGATAGGAAACCGGTTAACATTTATGCCATCTATCGGAAACCCAACCCTAATATACATGATTTCCTGACACATTTGGAAAAAATACTAGACAAAAGCAGACAAGATACATTAATACTCGGAGACTTTAATATTGACACTACCATAAACACATCCTCTTCTTTAAATTACCTCAACACCTTAGAAACATACAATTTCTCAATACAAAACAAATCATTTCCCACTAGAGTCACTAACACAAGCAGCACCCTCATAGATCACATCATATCAAATAGACTAAACATTTCAATTACCATATCGAACATAGATGACTCACTTAGTGACCATAACATTCTTATTATTGATTTCAAGAATAACCTAAAAAATGGTCTAATAATAGGAACAAGCCACGCCTTACAAAACCTATCATCAACAATATGGCAGTAAAATCTTATCTTGCAGCTAACAAATTTACCATCAACTCAACCAAACAAGAAGACAATTATAAAGATTTTAACGATTATGTCAAAAATGCAATAGAAGCAGGTAAAACGACACCTAAAGTGAAAATAGCTAATCGACAACATTTAAATACACCGTGGTTCGATACTAAACTGAATTCGCTGATCAAAGAAAGAAACCAGCTTCACAAGCAGTGGAAACAAGACCCAGGAAATATGTCTCTTGTAGTCCATAAAAATAAACTGAGAAACTTAATAACTAATTAAAGGAGAAGTTTGAAAAACAAATATTATGCCAATAGCCTTCAACAAAACCTGAACAACCCTAGAAAAACTTGGAAAACCATTAACTCAATTTTATCTAACCGTGCACATAAACCCTCCAACACCATCGAATCTCTCATCGTAAATAATTGTGAGCTTAGGGGACCCAGTGAAATAGCTTCAGCATTTAATGAATTTTTCTTATCAGTTGGAGAAAAGTTGGCAGCTGCCATTCCATCATTCCCGGATGACTGTAATACTATATATGTAGAAGCAAAGGCAAGTCAATCCTTATATATGGCTAGGACAAATAAGGCTGAGGTATTAAGGATCATCTCGAAACTTAGGTCGAATGCAGCGGCAGGTATCGATGGAGTAACCCCGTACATCCTTAAAACCTGTAAAGAAGAACTAGCTGAGCACCTAGCGCAACTTATCAATTCCTCCATAGGCTCGGGAGTATTCCCAAATCAATTAAAGCTAGCAAAAATTATACCAATTTATAAAGAAGGCTGCAAAAAATGTATTTCTAACTATCGCCCAATATCGGTTTTATCAGTATTTTCAAAGGTGTTCGAGACTATTATCAAGGATAGACTTCTAAAATACATCTCTAACAACAATATCCTAACACCACAGCAATATGGCTTTCGAAAAAACTCCAGTACCCAATGTGCCACCTTCGATTTCATCTCGAACATTCAGCAGTACATAGACCAGGGCGAATATGTAGCAGCTATTTTTATAGATCTAAAAAAAGCCTTTGATACAGTAGATCATGAAATACTCCTACAAAAAATGGAACATTTGGGTATAGTCGGAAAATCTTTAAAGCTCCTCCGAAGTTACCTATCTGATAGATATTGTCTTGTCGACATCGAAGGGAACCTAAGCGGCTTTGGAAAAATCACATGTGGAGTGCCACAGGGCTCGATTCTAGGACCCCTACTTTTCTTACTATACATCAATGATATAACTAAATGCGGCATCTTGGGAAAACTTCAACTTTACGCTGATGATACTGTGATTTATTATCGTTGTAAAAATCTGAGGGAACTTGAATCTCTAATGAATAAAGATCTCGCAAAGCTAGCTAAATGGTTGCGGATAAATAAATTAAGCCTCAATGTCAAAAAAACTCACTATCTCACTTTCGGGAAAAAAGATTATATGACAATGAATATTACTCTTGGAAATGAAAAGCTCCAAAATGTACAAGTAACGAAATATTTAGGGTTATTCATAGATTCTAACCTATCGTGGAACTCCCATGTTGAATATGTTAAATCCAAAATTTCCCCGATAACTGGTGTACTCTATCGACTTCAAGATGTGCTCCCCACAGCTTTACTGCGTGCCACATATTATGCTCTGATCCACACTCACCTAAATTATCTGGTTAGTATCTGGGGCACCATTACTAAGAAACAAATATCTGAAATACAAGTAATCCAAAATAGAGCTATAAGAAATATATACCATCTACCATGGGATACGCATGTCAAAGACATATACTCACTGATACAAATTCTTCCCTTTACCATTCTGCCAAAATATAGCATCACCACTGCCTTCCTACAAATAATTCAACACTCGTCACACACCACCACTAAACCAGCCTTTAATTCCGATATACACCAGCACAAAACACGATCACAAAATCAAATACACCTATCGTCATCTACACACACACAACTAAATTCGGAATTAACTCCTTACAATACATCGCACATACGCAATACAACGCATTACCTAATGTCCTAAAACTACCAGAATCAAACAAAAAAATATTGGCAAAGGCTCTAAAAGGATATTTTCTCAGCAACTTTATTAACCAGTGACGAATTCATCTGTCTTCCTTTGTAACTCTTGTATATTCTTCAATTACCTGTATCAAGTGTGTCTAGTCCATTTAAAAATCTATGTATTGTTCATTGATTTCCGTGTTCTTATGTAAAAATAATTTTCCTTTAGATGTATAATGTTGTCCTTCCCAAAATGAGTTTTATTTAAACTCATTGGGAGTAATGTATTATAAATTTTATGTAATAATTTTGTAATATATTATCTCTAATAAAAAAAATAATAAAAAAAACCACCGCACCGGTTTCATTAAAAAACATTGCCAAAAAGCGTGTTTTACTTTATTTTGCACAAATATTTAAATGATTTAGGACCCTTTTCTAAAGAATTTAATTTTCGAAGTTATAGAATAAAACCAACCCAAAAAAGAGGTTCGAAAGTAGATTTTTTACTTTAAATCAGTTTTAGTAGGCCTGATATTTTATTTTTCTGAGCTTATAAAAAGAAAATTCGAGTGCAGTTAACACGCGGTAGAAGCGAAACTTTACCAAAACAATCTCAAACTATGAGGAGCCTTAAAAATGCGGTCGTAATCATAATAACAGTTAGCAGGCCAATGAGCGCAGACCTTACGTCGTTTCGGTTTTATATCTCAACCAATAGGAGCCTTGATAGGAGTATAATGCTTCGATTTCCGTTTCATTCCGAATCGCTAACGGGGCTAACGAAGTTTCACTTCAATAATAAAAAAAATCGAGTGCAGTCAACACGCGGTAGAAGCTAAACTTTACTAAAACAATCTCAAGAACCAACAAATGAAGAACCAAGGAGCCTTGAAAAGTGTGGTCATAATCAAAGCAGCCAATGAGCGCAGACCTGGCGCCATTTCCGTTTTACATCTCAACCAATAGGAGCTATGAAAGGAGTTTAATGCTTCGCAGATGCTGTATGCGTCATTTCCGTTTCATCCGAATGTCTAATCACAACGGGGCTGTAGAAGTTTCACCTCAAAAATACTCGACCATTTCAAAGGCAGTACATAATTAGGTGAATCTAAAATATTTATAAGCGATCTAATATTGAACCAAAATCACATGATTTTAAATTACTAAGCATACTAGTGCGTCAACTTAAAAATAAACCGATTTAACTAAGCCAAAATTGAAGAACATGAACATTTGAGTTAAATTTTTTAATTCACTACCTGAAAAAATCAAAAACATGAATAGTAACTTAAAATTTTTTAAAAACTCAGCTTAAAAATTATACCGAAAATTTGAACTGAATAAAAAATAAAAAATTAAACCAATATAATAACACCCCCCATACACACAAGCCCTGCTTATTTATGGGGGTACATCAAATACATATATTATGTAATTAATTATTGTATAAAATTTATTGTAATTTATGTATCTTTTTGTGAATAAAAAAAATAAAAAAAATGATTGAAGATATGAATAAAAATATAACATATCATTAAATCTTCATCGTGTGATTTACATTCATATTAAATTCAGGCCATCCACATCCAACGTATCGATATAACACGTATTCCCTGTATCGATCAATGAACGGAAGCACATCTGACTAGATTTCTAAGCACGTTAATTAGAAGCAGCATTCTCTTCTCAGATGGTATAATGATGCACAATACGAATCGTATTGATCAGTTTCCGGGAAACGCCGAGAGACACGACACACGGCGACACCACCCACCGGATCCGTCTCTCATGCCTACATCAGAAAGAGAGAGAGCAGAAGTCCGAAAACTTTTCTTGTAAATAATTTGTTAGTAAAAAAAGTACGGTTCCATGACAAAACAGAAAAACAATCAATATTAAATCAAACTAAACTAATTAATATTTTTATCGTGATCTGTTTTGTCAATTTTATCCTGTTACCAAAGATACGCGTTAAAAAATGTGTCTTAGTGTAGGTACAAGCAGAGATAACGCGGGTTTTGGCTTTCTGATTAGTCGGCGCATGGGCGGCCGACTGGCACAGGCGCGCCGACAAGAATGTTTGTATGTAAACGTTTGAAACCAAAGTGAAGTCAGGTTCAGATGTCCACAATTCGGTGCAAACTGTGAGCGCCGGTAATCTGAAAGTCGAAACCCACGTTCTTTCTGTTTGAACACTTACATAGTAATAAAGCGAACCGGTTTTCGGAAACCCTCCAACACAAAAATTCGCGATTTGGTATTCGCGTTTTGTTTCCAAATTGCATAAATTGTTGATTCAATTACATGTTTCAGAAATCAAAAACTGAGAATAAAATGACACATTTGGATTAGGACAAAAAAAAATCTATTTTCGCAAGCAAAGTGCCTCAATTTATATACCTTTCCCTACCCTCTTAGAAATATTTATTTATTAGAGGAAAGTAACCAAATATGGAAAAGATTCCCCAATATGGAATACCGAAATTTCTCGTAAATAAATACTCTCCTAGACGCAATAAACAGTGATCGTATCTTTCAATCAATATACACGCGTTAAGGTTTCAACTTGTCAGTCGAGCGAGTGCTGTGTCCGCGGTGAGACGGTTTTGTTTTCTGAAGGTACTCGAGGAGAAACCCGGAACAATGGTCTCTCTCGGTTCGGCCCGCAATCCAGGTCACCAAACGTAACGAACCACTTGGGATGACCTAGGGCAGGGGTGTTCGTCATCAAATAAATGGTTCCCGGGGCCCATAAGCGCCCCACAAATTGAATCCGAGTTTACGATTTAATGCATTATAAAAGACGATAAACAGTATCGACCAATTTTTCAACTTCAGATTCGACTTACTCGAAAAAAAGCCCAAAATCAAAAAAATCTTCCACAAAATCGATTCCAAATGTGATGTAGATTCACCAGCTTACGGCTCCTACCACTAGTTTCCGGACACCGTGCATAGGCCAGATGCGGAAAACGCTACAAGCTGTTTCTATTCTCACTTTATATCTGGAATGGTTGGGTGGCAGAAATTCGCATTTGGCAAACAAAAGTAATAAATATACAACGTACCGCTTGCCACAGATCGTCAATCCCTGACACAGGCTCATGTATGGCGGGTTCATTACTGAAATGACAGACCCACTATTGAGATATATCTGCGCTCTGCACGTTGAATAATTTTTTCACGGAATTGGCACACGGCCGACGTGAGGGAATATTTTTAGGACCACTTGATGAAATTTCAAGAATATTTCAATGTTAGAAGATATGTATTTATTATCATGCTTAGTCACAATTAAATTCCTGCATAGTAAAGTATAATATACGATGGCGAGTTTTTATTTATTGTTTTGAAACATTTACAGATTGTTTGCATATTCTATACCAGCTTTTGCCCCCAGCTTCGCTCGCATAGTATTAGGGGGGTACCCACTCCGCCTCCGCCACCTTCTCTATCACAATTCCAACTCCCCTCCCCCCCTCACCGACCACTCCATACCCCGTTACATTCATTTTTCAAATAGCTCGCGTGCCACCTATTAATGCGCAACAATCAAACACGCGCAGTTTCGCATTTATTATATTTATAGTATAGATTAGTACAATTTTAACTACCAAAGGAATCTCCATAGTAACCTAAACAAATAACAAAATGACAGCACACGTCAAAATTACTTTTACCAAGCAACGCTTTGCTTTTCGTCTGGACAATAAACGTATAATAAATAATTTCATAACACCAGAGCTTACCAATATATACAGCCTGTATTACTCGCAAATAATCTAGCTTTCTATTAGTCAGAGAATTTTTAAAGTCCATTCAGTAGTTTTTGCAGAGTAACAAACATACATCCATACAAATTTTCGCCTTTATAATATTAATAGGATAATAGGATTGATAGGATAGGATGGTCACATTCAATAGTACCTATTATCAGGGCTGGGCAGTATTTGAATTACTTGTAATTGAAATACGCATTTGAAATACAAATACGTATTTTGTATTTGTATTTCAATTACTTCCTAAAAATGTATTTTGTAATTGGTATTTCAATTAACTGAGGCTGAGGTATTTTGTAATTTGTATTTTAAATACGTATGGCTTCAAAATACATTTTCAAATACATTTAGCGATCTTAATAATGATTATGAAAAATAAACAGACATATATAATACGTAGACTGAAAACGCTAGAATCCAGAGCAATATATTATGTATGTTAATATTTAGAGTTGGCAACACGTCCTGTGCTATAATAGCACTGTTATTGTAAATTTTCTATCATATTTGTGTCATAATATACCTAGTATGCTTGTCATTGCTTTGTATTGTACTTTATTGTGTCACAGTATTAGATCAAGCACTATAGGAATAATTTGACTGATACTAGATTATTTGTAAGTTAATTACAGTAGAGCCTACTTGAAGTAAAATAACTAGTGTCCGACCGAAACAGGATTTTCTACCGAAAACGAAACCGAAACCGAATATTCGGTATCTGTCTCAGTTTCGGCCGAATCCGAAACTTTTTTAGGCATGTTAAAAATCTATTGTTTACTGAAATTCGGCTTATTTTTTACACTTATACTCACTACAAAGGAGGGTCTCATAAATTGAGTATTTTAATTTTAATTGCGTTTACAATCACAATACTTTTCTTTACATTAACTCCACATGAGAGGCCCTGAGGAAAATAATTTCCCTCAGGGCGTATGTCATCTTTGAAGATGCTGTATGGAGGAGAGGGAGGTGTAAAGGGTCTTGAAGAGACTCATGTTGTAGGAGGGAGGAAACATAGAGGCCGGCAAAACGTTCCACAGCCGAGCTGTTGAACTCAAGAATGAGTCACAGAAACGACCCGTTCTCATGTGACTAATGTCAACCGTGTACATATGTTGAGCGTATGTTTGTCATGTTTCCCGACTACGCACCGGTGTCGAGGGGATCAATGGTACTAGTTCCTCAGAGTATCTTCCATTGTAATACCTGTAGAACAGGACAGCATTCCCACCTGACGCCTATGCTCTAAAGATTGTTTGTGTTAGGAGAATCTACCAATTGGACCACCAGTTTCTGCACAGTGTCGAGGGTTTTTTTAATGTATTTTGGGGCTCCAGACCAGAGATGGCTGCCAAATTCAACAGTGGGGCTCAGTTGCGATTTGTACAGTTTTAGCAGTTGTGTACTATTAAAGTATCTGCGGGCCCTGTACACTACGCCCAGTTTTTGAGTCTAAACTCTGGCTTCGATGGAGCCCCTATACATGAGCTGGTCACTTAGAGTTACACCAAGCACATCAAAGGAGGGACTGTTCGGAAGATTGCTTCCGTTGAAGGAGACTAGACTTTAATTTTCACTTGCAATTGTTAAATGAAATAAATAAAAATAATTGAATTATGTGTTCACATAAACTCACAATACAAGCACGCCGGACCGGCCGCGTATTCCCAAAACCTGTACCGATTTAGTCGCGGTAGCGACAATTTACATTTTAAATATACCTCTATATTGGTTATTTTTTATCACATTGCAAGAACAAAAACTGTTCTAAAATCTAGATGAAATAATCTTTCTGATGTGTATATTAGAAATTAATAACTTTATTTCTAAATATTTAAATTTGAATGTTATTCCCATATATTATAAATACCCCTCTATGTATATTGATAATTTTTTATCACTTTGCAAAAACAAAAATTGTTCTAAAATCAAGATAAAATAATCTTTCCAATGTGTACATTACAAATTAATAATTTTATTTTTAAATATTTAAATTTTGATATTGAAAATGTAAAGCGACTGAACCGGTATAGGTTTTGGAAATACGCGGACCGGCCGGCGAACTCAGTTGATGATGGTGGATGACACACGAGCTACGAAGTCAGCCAAACGACACGCGATAATTCACGAATGCAGAGTTTCGGTGCGGCCGAAGGTTCGGCAGATTTTCTGCCGAAGCCGAAACTGACGCCGAAACTACATTTTTTTATCGAACCTTTCCGAAACCGAAACTGAACCTTCGATCGGTCACTAGAAATAACACAAAACTGCGCTATACAAATGTCGTGTTATTATAATAATATAATTATTATTATATTATCTAACACCTCAGTCCTTTACCACAAAACTTTACGAGTGAAGTGGAGATGTAATGTGTCTTTTGAGCAATATGATTGGTCAATTTTTGCACGTCTCTGTTTCACTCTGCTCAACATTGCTTCTATGGAGACGCACCCTTAGATAAGGGCACTTACGACAATTTATTGCAACCAAAGATTTTACTGAAACCAAATGTATTTTGTATTTGAAAGAAAAAAAATGGTTAAAATACTGCATTTTGTATTTTGTATTTCAATTACACGACTTAAAATATTTTGTATTTCGTATTTTAAATACATGCGAAAAAGTATTTTGTAATTTGTATTTTAATTACAGCAAAGCATGTATTTTGCCCAGCCCTTATACAGACTCACATTTATACACTTATACAGACTCACATTCGAGACAGTAGATTGAAGTATCCAATATTGTTATTAAATATTGGCTGTGGAAAGATTTGTAGGTTTTTGTCTCCTCCCTCGTCTCTTCAAGACCCAGGTTCACTCCTTCCTTTCCACAAAGAAGCCTGCATGACATAGGCCCCGAGGGAAATTATTTTCCTCTGGGAAAAAAAAATTCCAAGCGAACAAATAATAATACGCATCTAAAAGTAGATTTTCATGGCAATAAAAAAATTATACAAAAATTGCAATCTGCCTGTTATCGTTAATCGATAACAAATAATAATAATACCTTAGCGAGTGGGTATAATTCATTTTATCAGATCATTCTTAATCCCTGATAATATTTTTTATAGCACTGATTGTCGCATGATTAGTCATTCCTAGCATTTGTACGATATCAACTAACACAGAAAAATCCTTGGACTTCTCTTGGTATTTTTATAATGTTGTCCAGATTTAGGGTGTTGAGTCATGTTGCGCTTTCTCCTGTATCGTGAATCGGAGGTTTATCCTTGCAGTGCCATTATCAGGGTGGTTTTGGTTGTAAAGCTTATCCATTCTTGCTCGAACGAACAATTAACATGCACCGTAGGTAAAATTGTTTCCACAAATGTAAGATTACTCTGTCCAATGTCACAGTCAAGGCTACATACAAGGTTATTTCTATTCCCACCAGAATAATGCATTACTTCAACTTACTTTCCTTCCTTCCTTAATTCTCATTGAAATGCATTTAAGGTGATGCACCACGTCGCACAGTGGGGCCAAATCATTTCGATACAATAAACAAAACAAAAAAATATCTTACACAGTCGTGTTATATGTTGCCAGGTTACCCCTTTAGTTATAGTAAAATTAATAAATAAACTAATTACATATCAGGTAAAAGCGATTGACCCAACCTTTCTACCTGTAATCGCCCTCAGTACGGTCGTGAAGTCAAGAAACCCCGTTAAGTGTGCCCGCTTATCAAGTTTACATATTTATTTCGGAAGATACCTAATGCAATACCCAAAAATGATAATGGAGCCATCATGTTTAGGGAACGTAAGCATACTACGTGACACGTTTAGGGGGGGATTCTTCAAAATGTCACGCTTGGTACAAATGAGCGGCGGCGGGCTTAGGTTGTTGGTCACCGGGGGGTTAAAAATTGCAAAAAGTTGGATACGTTCCCTTAGGTATTTACCTTTTTTCATATTATATCAACTGGACGATAGAAACGAATCGATGTGTTCTACTATTTAATAGTATTTTTATTTTGTTTATGAATTACAAGAGTACCAGCCGCTCCCGTCTGGAGCCAGTGAGTCTATTGCATCCCCAATTGGGGTATGTTGTGAGGCTGAAGGTAGTGGGGAAGGGGAGGAGATGGGGAAGAGGAAGGTAGGGAAGTACCTGGCTATTCAGATCTAGTCACCAAATACGGCAAAAGCCAATTCAAGCAACGTTTCAATTCTTAATGGTGAGCCATACTATACTAAAATACATATATATTAGTTTAAATGAATTAATCGTGAAATAACACCAATTAATGAAATACAATTTATTTGCCCACACCAGGATGTGATCCCGCGACCTTCGGATTGCGAGTCAAGAGCCTTAACGTTAGACCACGCCTTAAAGCATCTAAAATATTTCTAAGCAATCTAATTTTCAAATCAAAATCACTTGCGTGTGCATTGCTTAATAGTGCATCATCTTAATTATAATAATATTTAATTGATTTGTATAGCGCCATTTTTGTGAAAAACCATCACCGGAGCTGAACAAATATATAATATATTTAAACAATTCTCTGTCTTATCACTAACTACAGACTAGATAAACTACTATCAACTTATGGCTAAAAGATTACATACACCGGTTCGTCGATCACTAATAAAAACTATTTAGTACTTTTCATTTCACCAACGATTTGTTTATTGTTGTTCAAACCTTGTGAAAAAACCAATACTGTTTTTTAATTCGCACTTAGAATTTGGGTTGATATAAATAAACTGGCAAAAAGCCCACCTTTACATGACTTTTTGTCAAACGAATGTAAAGTGTTAATAAATAAATCGACTACCCAACGAACAATGTTGGTTGTGCAAATTAGTAACTTTGCATTAGAGCTGTTGCAGCAATACAGTTTTAAAATTAAATAAATACGGTTTAATGCAAAACATAAAAATTACACTATATTTCTTGCCCGCATAAACAATAATAAAAAAATGTAGAAACGAAAATTCAAACAATTCTAAGGGCCAGTTGTTTCACAGAACTTGAACAATTCATCAAATTTAGAAGAAAATTTTCTAGTTTTGCAAATTCAAGTTCTATTTATTATATGTCGACTGGGGAAATTATTGGTAAATTGTGTCATTTTTCTCTTTCGATCTAAATCATCGAAATATTTCCGGGAAAATAAGTGCGTCTTTTACAACGTGCATTTTTAAGTGACTTTTTGCTGAAAAATTAAAAACAATTAATTAAGCACTGTTAATTATTAAAGAAATTTACAAAAAATGTAAATCATTATTATTATTTCTGTGTTGTTTTATAAAAAAAATCATAATTATAAGTCTACAAAAACAAGAGACCTTTAGATTCATACCCACCCCTGGGAAATTGTTTTCCTCGGGGCCTGCTGTGTGGAGCTGATTTAAAAAAAACTTTCTTTTCGCTCTCCTGAACAATTAACATTTCGTTCTAGCATTTCAAATTTCCGTGACCTATATAATTAAATTAATCAGTTGTTTCAAATAACTGAAATAATAACAGAACGTGAAATATATTTAATGAATTGTTGAAATTCCGTAAAAAAGCTGGCGCTAAGAGCAAAGTTACCAATTTGCACAACCAATATGCTCGTTGAGACAGTCGAAATAGATCTGTTAGCAAATCATATAAGAGCAGATGATGATCATAGAAAAGCTGTCCAAAACGTTGACGTGTAGAAGAAAAGAAAGGCTCAAAAGCCCAAAAGTTTAAAAAAATCACATTAGATACTGTTAATTGGTTCTGAGAATCTTAAACCATATTATCTGGTTCATTAATATTATTTTTTCCGTAACTGTTGCACGCCAAGCTGACACAAGTGATTGGATTGACAGAGATTATTGTATTGTATTGTAGTGGGTTTTTCTCGATACGACATGCCCTTGAAATGTAAACATTTCCAGACATTCAACAAGGTATACTAGACGGGCTATCGATTGCCGAATCGAGAAGGCGCGGCCACGATCATATGTCCTGTCTTTGGAAGTTCCTATGAAATATAAAATATTCATTTATTTGTAAGAGACAAACAGCTCAAAATACCGGGATACATACGTACAAAGTTAAATTAAGTCCAGCCAAAAAGATCTCCATTATTAAAGTTACTTGGAGATGGGGTTTTATTATACCCTAAAATCAATTTTAGGTCAGGAAGAGAGGAAGAGGAATATGAGATAAGAATAGAAGATGCTCCCGATACATTTCTCAGTCAAGTATTTATTTTAATAATATGTAGGTAAACAAGGCAAGTCTGGTGAATCTAAGAGGTTAAAGCTGCGATAAATCCCTAGACAAAAATGTTCAAAAAGAAATTGTAATTGGTTCTTTGATATTTAAGTATTTAAGAACAAACACTTCCTCCGAATAAGATCAAGGATTTTGTATATTATAGGGCTGTGTTTGTACCAATTCACAGCATTTTCTTTTTCTTGCTTTTAGAAATATTAAATATTAAAAAAAATGACTGAGGTTTGAATCTTCCTTCCCGGTGATCGGAATCAATCTTGCCATGTTCAGATTTTTAAAAGAGACATTAATTTCGTATAAATGCTTCAATTTCTTCAAATAGAAAAATGCGTATAAGTCCGCGAGCGTGCGCAGGATTGTCACCAAAAACAATGAAAGAATGCATTGTCTTCGATAACGAGTGATCAAATAACTAATTAAAAATAATAAATTCATTCAAAATATTTAATTAAATGAAGACAATATTACCGAAACTCAATCGAAAATCTGGAGACAGAAAAATCAGAAAAGATATTGGCTCCGCTGGGACTCGAACCCAGGACCCTTTGCTTACATGGCAAGCGCTCTACCGATTGAGCTACGGAACTCATTTAAAATAATATATACATCGTATATTTACGACACGTTCCAGAGTGGAAGATACTCTTAGTATTGCCCTGGTGGTAAGACTACCTTTCAGAATTGAAACGTTGGTAGCTTGAAATGGCTTCAGCCGTGTTTGGTGATCAGATCTGAACAGCCAGGTATTTCTCTACCTTCCTCTTCTCCTTACCTTCCCCACTACCTTCAGCAGCTGACCAGACGGGAGCAGCTGAGACTCTTGTGAGGTATACATATATAAAAAAAACAAAACGAGTCTCTCTGCTGAGTTTCAGCTCGATCGGATGTCGGGAAGTGCGTTAATTTCCACTTCCAAGATTCCGCGTCAAACAGCCAAAGTTAAAATAAAATAGATTTTATTTCTAACTTTGGCTAACACTAGTAACTAAGGGAACGTACCCAAACTACGTGCCCCAACTTTTTGCAATTTTTAACCCCCCCCCCCCCCCCCGGTGACCAAAAACCTAAGCCCCCGCCACTCATTTGTACCAAGCGTGGTATTTTGAAGACCCCCCCCCCCTGAACGGGTCGCGTAATGCATAAATCACTTACAAACACTACCGCGTTTCAGTCGCGCTACTGACTGAATCGCGGTAGGGATTGTAATGCATAAATCACCTTACAAACACTACCTCGTTTCAGTCGCCTAATTTTTAATGATTTAAGTCCATAAAGGTCCTGCAAGCTGTTTATGTCATGATAACCAATATTAAACTTGAAATTTAAATGATGGACAAATTTTCTTTGGATGGCTTCAATGCGTTTAATATGTCATAAGTATGTAATAAGTCCATGGATTGCATGAAAACACTCTACATTTCATTAGTTAGATGTCAAGTAGAATATAATTCACCTATTTGGTCCCCTTTCTATAAAGTACACTCTAACAAAATAGAACGTGTTCAACACAAATTTCTTAGGTACTTAAATTTCAAACTCGAAATTCCAATAGAAAACATTAATTATTTAAGTTTAATGAATCGACTAAATTTAATTACGCTGTCTGACAGAAGAATTATTTCAGACCTAATTTTATTGTACAGAGTTATGAACAACCTAATTGACAGCCCTGCCATCGTTTCTAGTATTAAACTCCATGTACCGACAAGGAATACTAGACAAAATATAACATTCTTTTGCAACACATACACAACCAACTATCAATCACACCCACTTACCAATAGGATGCATGATTTAGGCAACAAGTTTGGTGGTATTGTAGATATATTCGCTGATTCCCTTTACATTCTAAAATGCAATTTAAACCAACACTTTGTGGAATCCTACAAATTATTGTAACGTGGGTATAATATATTTAACGATTTGATGTGTTATTGTAATGTTTTATATTATATTTTGTTCTATGGTATTGTTAAATATTACATTGTTTAAAATATTTCACAGTTTTAAGCAAGAATATACAAGTGGTTTTTTCTTTAAAAACTACTTGTATATTCTTATAAGTTTTTTCACTTTTATAACGTTTGATATAATTTCTATGTATGTGTAATCCTCGATATCTTAAATATTATTTTATAATCTATGTAAAAGCCCCTACGGGCGTATAAGAACAATAAATAAATAAATAAATAAATAAATAAATAAATAAATATAAATATTATATTGAGGATTCCATATTTGAATAATGCAATATTTTAAGTGTTTGAATGTTCTTGAATTCTTTTCCTTTAAGTTTTTAATTTTTTTAAAGTTTTCTAATACTTTGTAGAAGGTTCTTACGGAAAGAAAAATTAAGAAAATTGGATAATTTCAGAAAACTTAACGACCTTAGCACGTTTGACAGTTCGCGCGTGTGAAGAATGTTAATTTAGCAGGCAGGTGTTTTTTTGGGAGGGGGATTGGCGGGACGGGGGAGCTGGAGAGGGGAGTGGGATGGCAGGGAAGGTGGAAGGGGAATGCGGGAAGGGACGCGGGAGGCGAACGGGGACGCAAGGAAAAGGACATGCAGGGAGAAACAATTCATTTTTTTAATGTGGCATTGCAACGCATGCCGGGAACCAGCTAGTCATCTATAATTATTGGTATATAAAGGGAATTATTCAATTGTACACAAATACTGTCAAGACTGAAAGTGGCAAGATAAGTATTGGCCACGAGGGAGTTCACATATATAATTTGCTTCCAGATAACCTAAAACCGTAAAAGAATATAAAAATCTTTAAAAAAAACTATTTAAACTTAAGATGTTGGAACAAAATTAAAAATATTACTTCTATACTTGTACTACTATACTGTATATGCTCTGTATTTAAGTTAAGAAAGCGAAATATTATATTTCTTTTAACTTAATAATAATGAAAAATAAAAAAAATAAAAAAAAGATTCTGCCCGGGGTACTAAACTTGCCCGAATCTACCTTAATCCTCCTGGTGAACAAGGTTGGGCGACGGTCGGGAATGGGGAAGGGGAGGTCTGAGGCATCAGAATATGGAAAGAATCAAGGGGGAGGAGGGGGGAAAGGTCTGCTGAATGACTGGACGTAAATATAAACGCAAATACGGACCGAAAAGGGAGCAGAATGGCTCGCAAATCTCAAAGGCGCTGAGGAAATCGATTTGGTCGTGACAGGAACAAAGACGATAGGATTCACGGTCTGTGAATTTTCTCAGTTGAATTCAACATCGATCTTGAGGGTCGGAGACGAGAAGATTCTTGAATCAGCACTTATCGTTTCTTGTTCTCATTTTTATTCATACACAAACCTTTGTTAACTTTTTTGTAAAACACTAGCTAATTCCCCGGCTTTGCTCGGGCTTTATACGGAGTTTTTCGAGACGGAAGTCTACATTAGTTTAGTAGTCACCTTCTTCTTGTTTTGAAGGTCAAGAGAGCAAAATTTTTTCAGTCTCGGAAAAAAACATTTTTTTTAACAAATTAAATCCACGCACTTTTCACAACTTTTCCTTTTGGATTTTCTAGGCCAATATAACTATTTTGAGCCAACAGCGTCATTTCCAACACGAGTCATGTAGCTTTAATTACATATTAATTTATAAGGCTATAAATTAATCATCACACATTGTAGCATGTTTCTTGGGGTTATTTCAATACATTTGTTTATTATCATGATTTGTTTTAGCCAACGTTACACATCTACCCCAATGATAGTCACTGTAATGCTGTCCGAAACGTTGGCTAAAGAAGGAGGCAGCGCAATACATCAGAATATCCCAAAAACAAATCACGATAATACTTTTGGAAGTGAAAATCTCGAATCAACTCGAATCAATTGATTGTTCAATCAGAAAAAAACATTTTGAAAGAGGACTTTTCAAATATCAAGTACTTATATGTGTATATGAACATTTTCTGTAGTATCCGGAAACATTCGATAAGATTACTTGTTAAAATTAATTATTTTTTAAAAACAATACGTGATGTATTGTATTTGTAGGTTATTTCTTTAAAGCTTCACTGCGTTAAATAATTGTCGCGAATTGTCGGGATTTCGCAACAGTGTAACTAAATCTGTTGTCAAGCACAGCAGAAAACGTAATAAATGAAAATCGATATTATTGTGCAAGATCTGGCGATATTTCCATGCCAGTAAGTTCTGTAAGAGCGGAAATTACCGATGAAACTAGGTTAGATTAGGATAATATAGGTAAGAGAGAATTAAGGAAGTCATGTACTTTATCAGAGAATTCGTAATGTTTGTGTGGAAACTTCTACGAATATAACCTAATTTTCTCGATCGCTGTACAGGTGTTGTTGCGTGACACTGTACCCGCCATAAAAATGAATTTTTATGGCATTGCGTGATACGCAGTAAAGATGGGTATTTGTTTATGTTTTTCAGTATATTATCGCCTAAAATAATCTTTTTATGAATGTAAACAATCGTTATCTCTGTAATCTGTTCGCACACGCTAATAAGAACTTCTGAAAAGTAAGAAAAGGCCATGCAGATAAGAAAAGCCAACAAATTTTAGTTAAATCCACTAAGAATAACAACATCAGATGAAAAAATGAATATAAGATGAATGTCCTAAACATCAGTCGAATGTTCTAAAAATATAAGTTGAATGATTCAAGAACGTCTACCTAGCACTAAGAGTATTAGTTAAATGTTCTAAGAATATCTATCTACCTCGCACTAAGAATAATAGATGTTTTAAGAATATCTTAATATCTTTTAACATTTTCATCACGAAAAATATGTTCTGCAGTCATGATCCCAAACTTGGATTACGAATGCGAATGATTAGATGTTACGTGTTTTCGATATTATTTTATGGAATGGAAGTATGGACGCTTACTGAAGAACTAATTACGCCACTTGAGGTATTCGAAATGTGGATCTACAGAAGAATACTTAAAATAAACTGGATGGACAGGGTTACGAATGAAGATGTTATGGTTCGGATGAATAAAGAAAAAGAATTTATTAAAACTATAAAAATCAGAAAACTTCAATATCTTGGACATGTGATGAAACATCCGGAGAAGTACGAGATCTTGCATCTCATAATGCAGGGAAAGATTGCCGGAATACGGGGCCCTGGAAGAAGGAGAACCTCATTGCTGAAAAACCTGAGACATTGGTTTGGCCATTCTACTGTAGAGCTATTTCGGGCCGCAGTAAACAAATTCCGCACAGCCAGCATGATCCAACGTCCGTTGAACGGACAGGGCACAAGAAGAAGAAGAATATTGAATGTTCTAAGAATATATGACGACAGCACTAAGAATAAAAGATGAATACACTAACATGATAAATGCCCTATAAACACGGACATATGAATATATCTGGACCTGCCCTAAGTGATAAAAACGTATTATTTCCCCCTCCATATGGCGCCGGCTAGAAGCTAAAATCCATACATTTAACGAAATAACACGCCAAAACGGTTGCTTGTGCTCGTCGCTGGTTACAGGAGGGGTAAGTAAATTATGAAACATTTGTAAAAGTGTTTTAACTAAACACGGCAACAAAATATTGCTATTTGTATTGGGGCGAGTCTTTTTGGGGCGAGCATTTGGCCTTAGCAAATATGTTATTAACGTGGCAAGCAATTCACGCTCCCATGTAAAAAGGTCTATTCATTCAAAGCAGATATTGCTTTTAAGAACTAAATGGTGATATTGTAATGCGAGATGCCTATATACTGTCAGATTGATTGTTTAACGAATCACAGTCATCTTTCCCCTCTTCGCCCTCCATAGTTTGGTTTTACCCCTCATCTGTAACTTCTTGTCTATCCATTTGGATGTCTATGCCTATAAACATAATACGAACGTAAAATTAATGCCACGTGAATATAAAAAAATGAGATAAATGGTGTGGTCACCTATAATTGGAATCATTGATATAACCATATTGAATATGTAAATTAATATGATGTATTATATTGGCGAGCCAATAAATAAAAAAAGAAGAACGTGTAAGATGAATGTTCTAAGAATACAAGTAGAATGTTCTAGGAATAAAATAGAAGGAATATGCGCATTTTTTCTCATAAAAGACATAACGATTTTGGTATTTTCAAAGGAAAAACTGCACGAAAAAATCTGTTATTTTCTACCATTCCAAATGAAGCTAATGGGAAGAATAATGAGTTTGATAGGCCTCTCTGATTCTCCAATGTGCTCATCTGTGAACAAATTCAAGATGTCGAGCATTGAAGTACCCACCACTGTCCCAACCCGGTATCGGCAACTTATTGTCGCCCCTTCGAAGATGTCGAGCACATATTATCGAAGTGCATTAAATATGAACGACAGAGAGTGTCAATACTAATGACCTCGAACTCATCGGAAGTTCAGAATTTAATGGCCGTAACCGAGTTTCCAGCCATACCGAGAATAATGAAATTTATTAGATCATGTAAGCTGGAAAATATTTTAAAGTGAATTTTTATATAAAAGGACTAAGTACCCTTTAAAGAACATTAGAGATCATAATGATAATATAATAATTACTGTCCGACCGAAACAGGACTTTCCACCGAAACCGAAACTTTTTTAGACATGTTAAAAATCGATTGTTTACTGTTATTTGGCTTATTTTTTACAGTCATTCAGACAGTTAACACACAAAACAAACAAATTCTGTTTTGTTATTTTTTATGAATTTTGTTTGTTTTATAGAATTAACATACAAAATATAATTTTTCATAAAATTCAATTATTATTTTTTATTTATTTAATTGAACACGTGTTAACTGTCTGAATAAGTGTAAAAAATAAGCCACATAACAGTAAACAATCGATTTTTAACATTTTTGTTATTTATTTTTGGGGTGTTATGCCGTGTTGCGTTACCTCCTCCTTCAGCCAACGTTTCGGACAGCGTTACAGTGGCCATCATCAGGGCAGATGTGTGTCCATCATCAGGGCAGTATCCAGCATCTAGGCACATCTGCCTTGATGATGGACACTGTAACGCTGTCCAAAACGTTGGCTAAAGGAGGTAGCCCAACACGGCATAACACACCAAAAATATATAACAAAAATATTTTTGGCCGTGAAAATCTAAAATCATATCTGATTTTTAACACGTCTAAAAAAGGTTCGGTTTTTCGGCAGAAAATCTGTCGAAACCGAAACTGATGCCGAAACTAGATTTTTTCGCCGAAACTTGCCGAAACCGAACCTTCGGTCGGTCACTAATAATAATATTATAATTTAAGAACAGATGACGCAAAAAATGACAACATTGTGTGAGTCAGAAACCTCGATAAATGACATAAAAAAAACTTTAAAAAATCCAATAATTAGGTTCCCGCTGTTAAAATCAAAGCCATAGTGAATTATTACGACTACCACACCATTTTGTGAGTTTCTATTTGAAAAATGTTTAGGTTCATATCATCGATATTGGATCGATACGAAACACCCGAGCATTCATTTCACACTCAGGAAAGTGGGACATGAAAATCATGACTCACGAAAAATTATAATGTAATATTCATGAAAAAACTACGGAAGCACAAATTACCAATAACCATAAAATGAAATAATCACAGCAATCGGATACAAATTATATAGCGCCGTAAATAATTAGTGACGTCAGTCCAATAATACTTTTTATGTATAATTTGTACAACCGTAAATATTTAATGATTTAATATTAAATGAAGTACAATTATTTTTTTGCACGTTTATTTTACTATTAGTTTTAACTAAATACATTTAAAAATAATATCGCCCTCAGACCCAAATATCGACTTTATAATAAGATTGTGCTGAAGTAGTAGTCATTTTCGTCGATAATTTACACGGATTAAAAAAAACCTTCTGCTATTTTTAAAAAGTACGTAACAATTGTTGAGTTAATTATAATAATATTAAATAAAATTATATTCAACAAGGACATTCACAGACATATCACAAGGACGTGCAAGGAAATCAGGCTTCAAAAAAGGACAAGGCGAATACGCAGAACAGTTAAGAGCGTTTAACCAGCCAGCGGACGAAAATCCACATTTCGTTGAAAGTTGTTCTTCCGATCGTGCAGGACGGTTACAATGAGAAAGATTAATTATTCTCCGTACCAGCTTTTTCAAATTATAACTCAATATCGAATTTATTTCAATCCAAATTAGCTTTAATTTATACCTTCATCCAAAAATGCTGAAAGGCGTGATGATTAAACTATTAAAATAGTGTACTTTTTGTAGTTATTTTTTGATTATAAGTATTTATCATTTTTCAATAATGTCTAAATTTAATAAGAATGTTAAAAAAATCTGAAATATATTAGTTTGTAAGTGCGCAAATAAATACACAAATGGACCAATTTTCGCCAAGAAACACATGTACGTACATATTTTTTAATGATTTTATTGAAACTAAAATTAAAATTCTAATACATAACTTTGCTAGATAATGTATTGATTTATTTTACTGCATGATTACATTATTTGAAATGGGTGTGGTATAATACAAAATCTTTTTTGAAAATTTAACAAATCTGCCAACGACCTATGGAATAACCTTATTATACTAAAAATTAAAAAAAAATCTAAAAATTTATTACATACGAATGCTAGATAAAAGAACAATCTTTCGAAATCCATTTATATTTTTTTGTGGAAAAGAGTCAATACGTCTAAAAACTTTTTTGAAAATGACGTATTTCAGGCTTTCTCTGGTAATGCCCTCTTAACTAAATATACAAAGCATCGACCAAGTTGTTATATTTGGTCGAAGGTACAAAAGGGATGAAGTTATATAACACGCTACCAGAAATTTTAAAGTCCACACCAATTGGAAAGTTCAAGATGTATTGTAGGAATTATATAAAATTTAGTTTGCAATATGAAATATTATAATTAATTAGAAATTTGTAAACTTAAATATACAAATTACTAAAATAAAAATTAATAAACAAAAATCATATATTGTATTTTTGTGACTTTTTGTATTATTTTTCATTTAAGTGAGTTTTTTTTATATAACTTTGATATTTTATATAGATATTAGTGTGCTTTTCAGAGTAGTTTATTATTTTTTTCTAATTTAATGAGTCGATTGGTACTCGGTAGTTATTAGTACTATTGAGTTTTTTACAACTGAATTGTTCTTACGTAAGTGATATCTGTAAAAAACTCGGTACGAATAAACAAATAAATTACACAGGCATTACATACACCACAAAAGGGCGAAATAGCTATCACGTTAAGTAATAAAATAAACGAAGCAGAAATCAGAGTGAACACTTTTAAAAAAAAAGTAATTTGAGGTAAGTATGGTAAAAAGTATAGTAATTTCAATACCATAGTATTAATTTTTTGAAGAAAACTTCTTCTGACAGGTTTTCACTTTGTGATGGCATTATTTATTTTATTAAAAGACAAATAACTTTGTTTACATCACTTTATTGTTTTCACTCTAAGAAGTTTGTGTTAATTATTTACCGTCAAGTCACACAAATAAAAAAACGAACTATCAGCCGAAACCCAATACTAAGTAATTGTAATACGTGAAAAACTTGTCGAAACTTGGTTATCGAAAACTTGGACCTAGGAATGTAATAAGCTCCATTACAGAGTTAAGGAGGAGTTGAAGCTGTTTCAAGTTTGTTTTCAGTATGTAGGCACCGAACACGTCTAAACTATAGCTTGTAATAGGGTTCTAGGGGTAAGCGTTTCATAGAACAACGCCTAAACTGTCATGTTTCACTAAAGCGTATTAGTTACAGCATCAAACTTTATAGAGTCGTGAAACTAAGCTTTAGTTACATCAAACTAATGTATAGAGAAACAAGAACATCGGCAAACCCTGTGTCTTGTAAAGCAATACGACTCGAACAGGAACACCAAGAAACCATGAAACCCATAAACCCATACTTGTTGTAATGCTTTCAGAAAATAGTTAAGGGCCATTAACCTGCCAGCGACCGAGAATTCGTATTTCGTCGAAAGATGTTCTTACGATCGTACAGGGCGGTTCCAACGAGAAAGATTAATTATTCTCCGAACTAGCTTTATTAAATAACAACTTAATATCGATTTTATTTCATTCAAAATTGGCTTTAATTTATACCTACATCCAAAAATGCTGAAAGGCGTAACGATAAAATATAAAAAAATTTTTACTTTTGTAATTATTTTTTGATCATAAGTATTTATAATTTTTCAATAATGTCTAAGTAAAAAAAATCATATAATAGTTTGTAAGGCCGTAAATCAATAGACAAACTGAAGTATTTTGGACACAAAACATAGCTTTCCCAGATAATTTATTCATTTATTTTACTGCATGATTATTTGATTTGAAACGAGTGTTGTATAATACAAAATTTTATTTGAAAATTTAACAAATCTGCCACCGACCTACGGTTAAACCTTATTCTATCTACTAAAAATAAACTTAAACTTTTCTCTAAATTTTAAACATAGCTTTACTAGATAAAAGAATAGTCTTTCGAAATCAATTTATAATTTTTTGTGGAAAAGAGTCAATACGTCTAAAATTTGATTTATAAATGACATATTTCCGGTTTTGTCTGGTTATTCCCTCTTAATACTAAAAAAGAACACTGTGCAATTCACACGCGGTAGAAGTGAAACCTTCAGAACACTAAAGTAGACGAGAGTGGGGAGACTACAAAGCACCGCACAGAGAGAAGACCGATTACGAAGCACCGCACAATTAGGAGACTGATTATACTATCTCATTCTCTAGCAGGGTAAATCTTATACATGTATGTGTTTGTCTCCTTTTAGTGTCGCTATTTTTCGTTTGATCGAGTTTCAAATCACAACGGTGCTAAAGAAGTTTTCAATTAAAAAAGAATGACTCAAATTAATAATAACCTTAATAAATTTTATATTAGGCGAGTGAACAAATAGGCCCACAAAATAGAGAACAAGAAATCCCAATTTTACTACTAAATCAAATGGCTAATAGATCAACAAAAATATTTTATAATGACGTACAGCAACAAGAATGTCTAGTAATTCAATAGAATTAATGCAATGCAAACAGAGTTTTATTTAATTGCGTATTAAAAAAGAAAACCAGAAACCAAAACACGATTTTGAGTGTATGGGACGACCAAAAGATATCATCAACTCTACAATTAGTTAACAACTTGAAAATAGCTCAATAAAACATCAATCCTATTAACATCAATAAACTACTTACCTAGAATCTCCAACGTCCGAAGATCTTCTTCTCTCCAACATAACCAGAAATTACTTATGAACACTCGGAATGGACTAATAACAAGCAATCACCACTTACAATATCTTAAAGTAAGATCAAACAAGTTGAACAAAATAAGAACTTAAGGAAACTCGTTACAGGTCGCTTTTCACTACTGTCCGATTCGAATGCAGTACAGGTATAGAAACACTTATAAATAATCGACTATTTTCGCTTTATGACAGTTCTTCACGGAGTCTAACTGCGAAGTGGTTATCGTGTATCGTGTTGGTTGGTGCAAAGATGTAAGGTACCTACTGATAAATACTTGGTGATAAGACGGTGATACAAGCACTGACATTATAATAATAAAGATTGTGAGGTTTGCTTTTGCAGGGATGGGCTCAGCGAAAACTTTACTATATAAGGAAGTCTGGATATGCACAGTCAAAATGGCCACCGATATCTTTGAGTCATAATTTCTTATATTTATTATAATACTAGCTTTTACCCCCGGCCTCCCACCCCCCTCTCACCCCTCCATACCCGTTACATTCATTTTTCAAACAGCTCGCGTGCCACCTATTAAAGAGTAACAATCATACACACGCAGTTTCGCATTTAGGTATATTATCATATAGTTAAAAATGCCCGAATTGGATAACCACACCTTGGCGAAGTGGTAGTGCGTTTGCCCGGAAAGCGAGAAGTCCTGGGTTCGAGTCCCAGAGGTGCCAATATCTTTTTTCTGTTTTCAGATTTTCGATTGAGTTTCGCTAATATTGTTTTGATTTAATTAAATATTACAATTTAAGGTTTTACTCGTAAAGTTAAAATAAAAAATAAAGACAATAATTAACTTCACTACTTTTGCTTTACATTTCCACAAATTAGCATTTCTTCCATCTATAAATATGTTTGTGCGATCAATCCTGGCAAGATAGTAGCCGTGTTTGAAAGTACCTTTATATTCCGCCAGAGCGCATGAGCTTTGCAACTGCGAGCTGTAAACACGGAGTGATCATCATTATACGAAGTAGAACCACTAGTTTAGTTAATGAACATTTATTTTCGTGGAAATAGAATCTTCTAGAACTATCGAACAGTATTAATACCCTTGCATCTGCGTGGTTGAATTTCAGAACCCGACTTCGATTGCATGTCTGACGCTACGCTTCACGCGAATAACATCATTGTTCGTTAAATTTCAAGTAAAGCTACCGTAATTCGGTTTTCAATTCAAGAATCTGTCAAAAGATGTCGCTACTTCCGCCAGCAGCTCGTATGTGGACGTTTCTTCCCTAGGTATAAGTACTACGGGTTTATGGAATTTAAGTATCTCTCCGGTTATGGAAAGGTTGATGGCAATATTTGACGAGTTGCGAATAATAGCATCACGCGGCTTATATCTCGGTGACTAGCTGATCCGAAGAACTGGCTATTTTTGAAACCATTTCCTATCGGATTTATAAAGTGGTCACCAACAGCAAAACTGGGCGAAGCCGCCCGCAGGGCCTAGCAGCAAAAACCTGCGGAGCGGGTTTTTAACTGATAGTTTATTATTAATTGTTTTCAAAAACATCGGTCCCACCGCTGGGAGCTCTGCTATAACAATTTATTCTGGTAAATTCGTATTTTATGAGAAAGAGGAAAAGGTTACAAAGAAGCTACCAAAATCTTTCACCATTATTATTACCATTAGAAGCTACCACTATTTCCTTTTTTGCTCTGTGGTTGATTAATCAAAGTGCCCACCTTGGGCTCATCTAGGTAATTTTATATCCTCTTATCTCTTTTGTAGTTATCTCAATGTTTGCGAGTCGTAAAATCACCGTAGCGCGAAGATGCTTCACTATCTATTTATATGCCAGAACGTAATTATAATTATTGTCATCTTTTATTGTCCATATAAAATCCCCACGTCTGCATAATCTTCAAAGCTAAACAACTCAAAAATTTCTAAAATTCTCAGGTTCTGTTTCATGCCCAGTGGCGGTGGCATTGTTTGTTCGTGAAATTTACGTCGATATAAATTCTGGTGCGCTTTCCTCTCTTATCAGAGGTTGGCTATCTCATCAGGGCACCCTTCACAGTGTGGCAGCTCGGAACAACTGTGCTAATCTGTGCCCGTTCTCTTAGTTTTCGGAGCTAAGAAACGACATTTTCCTGCGATACGTCGTTTATCAATATTTTCCAGGATTATCAATTGGGTTATCTCGTATTTATCGCTTCTCACAATGTTACCAAGATATTGGAATTTCTTCCTTTCATAATATATGTATGTTTGTGTATCAATTAAAAAGATTATTTTCATTCGATTAAATACGATATTATCGATATGATTCGCATCATAGACATCAGAATTCAATAGACCAGAAGATACAGACGAGGGGGTAAAACCAAACTATGAAGGGGGAAGAGGGGAGAGATGACTGTGATTCGTTATACAATCAATCTGACAGTAAATAGGCATCTCGCATTACAATATCACCATTTAGTTCTTAAAAGCAAAATCTGCTTTGAATGAATAGACCTTTTTACATGGGAGCGCGAATTGCTTGCCACGATAATAACATATTTGCTAAGGCCAAATGTTCGCCGCAAAAAGACTCGCCCCAATACACATAGCAATATTTTGTTGCCGTGTTTAGTTAAAACACTATTACAAATGTTTCATAATTTACTTACCCCTGTAACCAGCGACGAAAACACTGGAGAACCGCCCACATTCGGTATGTCTATATAATATGTACCTATAATGTTAGCGCAAGCTGCCGTTTTTGGCGTGATATTTCGTAAAACGTATAGACGTTACTTTCGCGCTGGTCACTACAAGAATGATGACGTCACATATTTTAGATTCTCTCCCCTCTCCATGGAGCGAGCTGGCGCCAAGGCGGAGCTTATAGCCGGTTCCATGGGGAGGGGGAAATATTACGTTTTTATCACTTAGGGCAGGTCCAGATATATTCATATGTCCTTGATTCGCATGCTTTTTAACCGCGGTCGTAATTTAGAAGTATGTACACAAACCGCTATTATTATTATTTTTTTAAAACTTCACGAGTAAAACCACAATACCTCAGTATTTAATTAAATGAAGATAGCAGCCAATAAAATATGCGTTAAGAAAATGTGGGTGGTTCATAGTCGAAGACTGTTACAGTTAAAAATGACCGAATCGGATTTGGACACCTTGGCGAAGTGGTCAGCGCATTTGCCCAGAAAGGTCCCGGATTCGAGTCCCAGAGGTGCAAATATCTTTTTCTGATTTTTCTGTTTCCAGATTTTCGAATGAGTTTCGCTAATATTGTCTTAAACGTTAATATTTCATTTATAATTGATCGGGTTTCTGGTGATCTCTGCTATTTGCTAGGCTTAAAACCAAAAAATACTGCTTTTCAAAATAAACAAAATATATACAATTTTTATTAAAACAACTCTCTGTTAAACTTTAGAAAATTATTTCCATCAACGTAATACATGTATATTATTCAATAGGTGTTCCATATAAATAAAATCGGTATCCGAGACACTATCTAGGTTACAAACCAGTTCTTCGAACGATTGTTTCCTATGAAAAAAGGTAACTAGCTAACTAACCATCACGCCGTTTCCCCGCAGGGGTAGGCAGAGAGGACGGACCGCCAAACAACTCGGTCTTGGCACACACTCTTTGCCTCACTCACATTCAAACATCGTCTCATACATTCTCTTCTATTATTCTGACTTTTGACATGGCCCGACTCAAGTATCTGATTCACTTGATCGTGCCATGTCTTACTCGGGCGTCCCCGACTTCTTCTACCATTCACATTTGCGTCATATATTCTTTTTACACTAATTTCTTCGTTCATTCGCTTTACATGCCCAAACCATCTAAGGGTCCCTTTCTTAATCTTACTCATTATGTAATTTACATTATTTGCGGATATCCTAACACGATCATACATTGTTTTCCCACACATACGCCTCAAGGATCTCATTTCAACAGCATTCAGTTTACTTTCATCCTTCCTCTGCCAGTTCCATGCCTCACTGCCATACATCAGGGTAGGTACCAGGACTCCATTGTGGACTGCTAACCTCGCTTCTTTTTAGTCTCCATTAATGGAGTTACCGGTATTCACCCTTCTTTCAATATCCTCTATTAGCCTTCCCATCTCTCGTAAAACATTCTACCCAAATACACAAACTCATCCACCTGCTCCAAGAATTCATCATTCACTTTCACAAAATGGTAGTTGTCAATAATTTGGAAAAAAAATTAGTCGAAGTTAATATTTCAAATTTGAGATTGACAAATGTCAGGGTTTAATAAGAGGTGGCAGTGGCCTAAACAGATAAGGCGTTCGTCCCGGTAAGACGAGAGGTTGTGGGTTCGGGTCCCAGTTGCAACCGTTATCTTTTTTTGTGCCTTGTTCTCTTTCATGTTTTCGTTCAGATTGTTAACTTCTTCTTCAATGATTTAAAAAATTTAATTTTCAAAACTATTAAGCCAAAACCACTTTTCTAAAGATGAGCCGTTTGCTCATTAAGTATTCTGATAACATTTTCACCCCCCAAAACTGTTCAATACACCTACTTCTAATCAATCATCATTAATCAAACCATTGTCAGATTTTCATCATGAAACGCTACCACACTAGCGCTTAGATAAACTACGCAACGATAAAAAATTGCTTGCTTTTTGTACTAATTAGTTTTATAAAAATGTTAGCACACAATCAACAATCATTAATCAGTTAACTCAGTTAGAAGTTTCCAGAATTCAGTAAACCATATTTTCATTTTTTTTTAAATACAAGCATTCCCAGGTTAGCTAACTTGGTAGTATTTAAATAAAGAGATTGTTCTCTCGCAGCACAAACTTTTTATTTATTATTTTTATTTTGCTTTCACCCAAGGGTAGGGTTGCCATACGTCCGGAATTTTCCGGACAAGTCCGGAAATATAGGTCTTTGTCCGGAAAGCGGGGGGAATTCTAAACAGTCCGGAATTTCTACAAGTTGAGATTGATATAAAAAATGATATAAACCAAATTATATTTATTACAAATCAAACTAAAAACATCACTTCTGATATTTAATTTATTTTAAACAAAATGTCTACAAATTTTTACACTTAATGCCCAAAAAAAGTTTAAAAGTTGCTCCCAGAAATATTATTCAACACTTCCGAATGTTTAATAATAGTTTTGTAGAACATTTCGCAAGTCATATTTTAAAAATTATACTGTGTTAAGAGAATCGACTTGACTCTACAGAAAGCCTGTTCCTTTCTTTTGACCATTGGGTTCCCCCCCCCCCGACGCGGGTTTTGACATGCCACGATGCATAACGACATTCATATTATATTTACAAGAAAGTCCGGAATTTTTATCGAAAGTCAGGAATTTTGATTTTTTGATCTGGGAACCCTACCCAAGGGAGATCTGTGCCATATTTATTTATTTATTCTTAGTACATTTACATTACAAAGGTATAATATTGTATTGTCCTCCACACTAGGAGTTCACCATTTTTCAGTTGTAAATTATAAATTGTGAATAGTAAAACAAAAGAGTGTTCATAGTTAATACAAAAAAGAGAAACAATAAAAATGAAAATATAAAATCGACTTCAATTCGACAAAAATTATAAATTAAAAATAGTAATATAAAATTAGTTAATTGATATAAAACCTTATTTACAAAAAAATACAGAAAATGAGAGCAGTCCAAACTTGTCACCCCCTGAATTTTTATGGCATTATCTCAAAAACTGTGATTACATTAAAAAAAACAGCCAAAAAAACTCAATTTAAGACGAATATTCTTCAAGAATTCCGTGTTCGTTAAAAAAAATGGTACCACAAGGCCAACTAATCGATGGTGTATGTTTATGTGACATTATTTTAAAAAATCGTAGTGTGCAGTTCAAGTGAAAAAAACTTCAGAAAACTAAAGTAGACAAGAGTGGGGAGGTTACGAAGCACCGCACAAAGAGGAGACCGATTACACTATATCTCATTCACTCGCAGGCTAGCTAAATCCTGTAGATTGACGTATTTGTCTCTTTTTAGTGTTATTTTTTGTTTCATCGAGTTTCAAATCACAACAGTACTAAAAAGGTTTTCATTTCAAAAAGAAAATTACAAAAATTACAATTTTCTTTTTGAACTGCACACTTCTACGACGTGTGCAGGAATGGGGAGGCTACGAAGCACCGCACAAAGAGGAAATAGATTATTCTATCCCATTTTACCGCAGGTTAAATCCTATAGATGGATGTTTTTGTCTCTTTTTAGTGTCGCTCGTTTCCTTTTCATCGATTTTCAAATCACAACGGTGCTAAAGAAATTTTCATATCAAAAACTGCTTAATAAGCAAAAAAAAAAACTTACCACGCATCCTATACAACGAAATATTATTAATTGAACTAATATTATAAATGAATTAATTAAATGAACAGTGCAATAAATAGAAAAAAATACATAAATAAATATTTTAATCACAGAGAGAATAGTTCCGAATTCCTTCGATCGGAAATAAGCTGCAATATAAATAATAAACATAATTATGCTGGCAAAATGCAGTTATTGCATTGCAGGGCGCAAGGGAAGTGACGGATTGCAATTGGCTTGGATGCGCTGCATCGCCCTCTAATTATTTTCTAACCTCTGTTTTATGCTTCAATTGCTTATAATACGTCCCGTTGTCTTGATTTACGACGATCGAGTCAATCAGAATTACTGAATGAGCATTGGAATGGGCATTTATAAAATATTGATTTTTAATTACACAAGGATGATTGAAAATAGATTGACTGGCAATATTAAATTATGGTTAGGTGTGGACTATCAGCATAGTATATATTAACGAGTTATGCAACCTAGATATCGATGCCACTATTGTCAGTTTCGCCGATGACACTGTCCTACTCTTCCAAGCAAAAGATTGGCTTACCGCATATTCCAAAGCGGAGGAAGGAATTCAACAGGTAAAATATTGGCTTGACTCGAACATATTAACTCTAAATGTACAGAAAACCAAATACTTACTGTCTAGTTTCACCAATATCCCAAAGTCAAACCCAGCCCCGCCATTAAAAATACACAAATGTAAAAATTCATCTCTAAACCGGAACTGTGACTGCCCATGCCTAGAGCAAGTAAACATTATCAAATATTTAGGAGTAACCTTCGATACACACCTGAATTGGAAGCAACATATACATAATACTACAAACAAAATCCGAAAATCTATATACTTTTTCAAACAAACACGCAATTTCCTTAACCTAAAACTTTTAAAAACAGTATTCATTGTGTCAATCTCACATCGAATACGGAATTCTAGCCTGGGGAAATGCATATTCCAATGCCCTTGATCCCATCATGAAAGCACAAAAACTAATCATAAAAATAATTCTTAAAATGCCGCTTACTACCAGCACTGATACTATCTTCAATTCCTTCAACGTTATGGACATAAAACAGCTCTACTCAAGATCCATATTACTTAATTTACACAAAAACAACAAAACACCATACAAAGCTACACAAACAATACACAATACCCGAGCCAAAAACAACGAACTTCTCCAAACTCTTTTTTCAAAACAACCTTCAGGCAAAAACACTCTAAATACATAGCTTGCAAACTATACAATACACTACCAACTACGATCAGATAAAGTGACTCCTTTACAAAATTCAAACAAGATATTAAAAAATGGATTATAAGTATTGGACGCCACACTATCACAAATATCTGTAAAATAAATCACACATAGACAGAAATAACTATTCACATACAACCTAACCCATATAAAACAAATGAAAATAATGAAATCCTGTCAAATTTAACCTATAAATAGACTAGGTAGAATTTATTTCATTACTCCATCTCCAACATTTATAAAATAACTCTCTTTAAAAGATTTACCACCCTTCCAATCACCCTTCTGTTCTAATTCTAATCATAATATGTATTTTACCTGAAATATCCTTGTAACTCCTATATTCATTTATGTACGCCTGTCTCGACACAGGCATACAAATAAAACCATTGTAAATATATTTTATTATAGATAAATAAATAAAAAAAGTCCTTTTTTTATGTGAATACCGCACAAGAGTTCCAACTGTCCGAAGAGAGTGGAAATAGGAATACATGTGCGGCTAAGGCTAAAGGGAGATGAGAAGAGAAAAGGGAAGGAAATGAGGAAGTTTTAGTATGGAAAGAACCTGACCATTCAATAATATTAATAACTAGCAGCTAAAAAGGTAAAAGCTAGGCCTTGCAGGCGGCATTTAGTTCGGCTTCGCCCAGTATAAGTGTAGATAAGTAACCATTTTATAAATCCGATTCCTATAAGAACTGGTTCCAAAAATAGCCAGTTCCTCGGATTCAACGTGATCCAGTGACAGCTAGTTACAATAACCGTGACAGGCAATGACGCCATATGTAATCTCTCCATATCCGGAAAAATACTTTAATTCTATTAATCCGTATTACTTATACCTAGGGAAGAAACATCCACATGCGAGCTGCTGACGTAAGTGGCGACATCTTGTTACGAATTCTTGAATTCAAAACCGAATTACAACGGTAGTTTTGTTTGAAATTCCATGTACACAGATTTCATTTGTGGCGCAACGCGTACTGCGTAGCGTCAACATGCACTCGAAATTGGGTTCTAAAATTCAACCACACGGTACAATAATAACGTTCGATGGTTTATTCCAGAACACATGCAGGGGTATATGCAATACATCATATTTCGAAATGACAAATGAAAGACACATACTAATATGGGGTAAAAAGTTAATAACAACACATAAATAAAATTTCAAAAAAAGGATAAGCTTGAGAAATGACAATGAAAAAAATATCTACAACTCTGGAAAAGTAATGGTTGAGAAATGACACTGAAAAAAATATCTACAACTCTGGAAAAGTAATGGTTGAGAAATGACACTGAAAAAAATATCTCTGGAAAAGTAATGGTTGAGAAATGACACTGAAAAAAATATCTACAACTCTGGAAAAGTAATGGTTGAGAAATGACACTGAAAAAAATATCTACAACTCTGGAAAAGTAATGGTTGAGAAATGACACTGAAAAAAATATCTACAACTCTGGAAAAGTAATGGTTGAGAAATGACACTGAAAAAAATATCTACAACTCTGGAAAAGTAATGGTTGAGAAATGACACTGAAAAAAATATCTACAACTCTGGAAAAGTAATGGTTGAGAAATGACACTGAAAAAAATATCTACAACTCTGGAAAAGTAATGGTTGAGAAATGACACTGAAAAAAATATCTACAACTCTGGAAAAGTAATGGTTGAGAAATGACACTGAAAAAAATATCTACAACTCTGGAAAAGTAATGGTTGAGAAATGACACTGAAAAAAATATCTACAACTCTGGAAAAGTAATGGTTGAGAAATGACACTGAAAAAAATATCTACAACTCTGGAAAAGTAATGGTTGAGAAATGACACTGAAAAAAATATCTACAACTCTGGAAAAGTAATGGTTGAGAAATGACACTGAAAAAAATATCTACAACTCTGGAAAAGTAATGGTTGAGAAATGACACTGAAAAAAATATCTACAACTCTGGAAAAGTAATGGTTGAGAAATGACACTGAAAAAAATATCTACAACTCTGGAAAAGTAATGGTTGAGAAATGACACTGAAAAAAATATCTACAACTCTGGAAAAGTAATGGTTGAGAAATGACACTGAAAAAAATATCTACAACTCTGGAAAAGTAATGGTTGACTACCATTGAGAATCAAAACGTAGTTTTAACATAGTCCCAATGGTTCCAGGCATCTCATCCGGCATTAACATAAAAAAGGTTATGTAAGAATTTGGAAAAAGGTTACGAAATGTTAGATTAATTCTGTTACGATTTTCACTGTCGAGACCACAAACACAGTGGGAGATTTCGTATTATCGCCCTGATGTAAGACCATAATTAATTGAAACATTGCTTTAAGTGGCTTTAGCCGTGTTTGGTGATTAGATCTAAATAGCCAGGTACTTCCCCACTTTCCTTTTTCACCATCTCCTTCCACTCCCCACTACCTTCAGCCACACAAAATACCCCAATTGGGAATGCCACGGTCTCACTGGTCCTAGACGGAAGCAGTTGGAACTCTTGGGAGGTATTCACATAAAAAATCATACCGAGTAATATATTGAAATCTTATAACCATATAAATATTGCTTTTCCAAGTTAAAATAAAACGGCTTTTTTACGTAGCATTTCATGTTCCAACAAAATGTCTCTAAATAGTAGTATTAAAAATAACCTATGGAAAAACACTGTATCATAATTCCACTCTGTTATCTCAAGTCTTTATTATTCTTTTCAATGCCTCCGGAAAAACACCGCAGTTTTTTTATGGAACATTTTTCTCGGCATATAACGACGGTGTTTCCCAAATCCCTTTGGCATTGACAATGATAATACTAGCAGTTCTGTGAACGGTAGACTTCGCATAATGTTGGTTACTCCGACTTCAAAGCGCGCAACAGTCGTAACTATCATGCGGAATAAAAATGTACTATCAACCACGGCTACCATCTTGGCAGTATTGAAAGGACACGGAACACAAAAGAAATTTATAGACAGGCGAAATGCAAAGTTGTCGAGTCAAAACAGGACTTCGCTATTTTCAATCATATCGAGATATTAGGAACAATAAATCAATAAGGGCAAATACAGTAGAAAGATTAAGAAAATTAATGTACATTTTTCTTAGAATACGAAACATTTTAAATTTTAAACTATTAAGAACTATCTATTTCTCACTGATCCAATCTGTATTACAATATGGAATTCTTGGTTGGGGTGGTGCATTCAAAACTTCTCTCATGCCTTTAGAAATCATCCAAAAATTATTAATAAAAATAATTCTAAAAAAAACCATATGACTTCCCCACCATAAGATTATTTCAAGAATTTAAAGTCCTTTCACTACACAATATTTATAAAAAAATTACACTTTTACAAATCCACAAAGATTGTTTCAACAATGATAACTCATTATCTATTTCAAACAGCAAAAGACCAAGTATTCTTGGCTCTATAACTATACCGCGTTGTAATACCACTACAGCCCAACATTTTTATAAATATATTGGAGTCAAGTGGTTTAACCAGTTACCCCTTAAACTTATATATTATAAAAATATATATTATAATTCTAAAAAAATATGTTAAATAGTTTTTCACACACGCTGCTCCACCTTTTTTACACGAGCATGCTCTAAAAAAAGGTGAATCACGTTATATAAAAAAAGGAACCGGAAAAAATGTAATGTCATTATTGTATGTACAAAAAAAAAAATTAAAAAAAAAAAATTAAAAAAAAAAATAAAAATAATAATAATAATACCTTAGCGAGTGGGTATAATTCATTTTATCGGATCATTCTTAATCCCTGATAATATTTTTTATAGCACTGATTGTCGCATGATTAGTCATTCCTAGCATTTGTACGATATCAATTAACACAGAAAAATCCTTGGACTTCTCTTGGTATTTTTATAATGTTGTCCAGATTTAGGGTGTTGAGTCATGTTGCGCTTTCTCCTGTATCGTAAATCGGAGGTTTATCCTTGCAGTGCCATTATCAGGGTGGTTTTGGTTGTAAACCTTATCCATTCTTGCTCGAACGAACAATTAACATGCACCGTAGGTAAAATTGTTTCCACAAATGTAAGATTACTCTGTCCAATGTCACAGTCAAGGCTACATACAAGGTTATTTCTATTCCCACCAGAATAATGCATTACTTCAACTTACTTTCCTTCCTTCCTTAATTCTCATTGAAATGCATTTAAGGTGATGCACCACGTCGCACAGTGGGGCCAAATCATTTCGATACAATAAACAAAACAAAAAAATATCTTACACAGTCGTGTTATATGTTGCCAGGTTACCCCTTTAGTTATAGTAAAATTAATAAATAAACTAATTACATATGAGGTAAAAGCGATTGACCCAACCTTTCTACCTGTAATCGCCCTCAGTACGGTCGTGAAGTCTAGAAACCCCGTTAAGTGTGCCCGCTTATCAAGTTTACATATTTATTTCAGAAGATACCTAATGCAATACCCAAAAATGATAATGGAGCCATCATGTTTAGGGAACGTACCCATACTACGTGACACGTTTAGGGGGGGATTCTTCAAAATGTCACGCTTGGTACAAATGAGCGGCGGCGGGCTTAGGTTGTTGGTCACCGGGGGGGGGGGGGGGGGGGGGGGTAAAAATTGCAAAAAGTTGGGTACGTTCCCTTAGGTATTTACCTTTTTTCATATTATATCAACTGGACGATAGAAACGAATCGATGTGTTCTACTATCGATGAGTAGAGAATGCATTTTTTATTTAATTTTTTTTTTTATGCTTAAACCGCCAAAGAAGTTTGTCAGCAGGTAATTCTAACAATATTAATATTAATACATGAATGTCACACTAAAAATTACACCTATTTTATTATTACTGAATACGTGTGGATTGTTGAAGACATGATTTTATCTTTTAGTTAAAGGATCTTGATTGATGATGATTAAACTGTGTTTTAACGGTATATTAACAGTATATTAACTGTGAATCTGTGCTTATATTATGTGAAACACCCGACTGTATAAATTGTACATATTTAAAATGTATCCACAAACTCCTCCATCCACAAGCAAATGCTTTTAATGGAGGAAAAGTAACAATATAATATGTTCCATTTTTTAAGATATAAATAAAAAAAAAATTAAAAAAAAAAAAAAAAATAACACTAAAACACACATCATATAAGAAGAAGCATAATACAGAAAATAGAGTTAGACGAATAACTTTTAAGTAACTATGTAAAAAACAAAGGCATAAAACACACAGACAGACACATATAACACAGGCAAATGACTAATAGTCATATTAATACATAAGATTACAATATAAGATTATGCATAATATAAAAAGTCTTGATCTACTTAGCCACTTTTTTTTGTGATCGGTGGTGCAATTTGATTCGATTTTTATGCTCTTTGGCGTCATAATAAATATGGTAGACACAAGATAAGTGCATGTCCGTTGCCCGTATTTAGTTATAATTTTCGGAATGAACAAATCCTTATTTTTACTAAATGTTGTGCCACGTGCATGATGTACTCTTTATTTGTGTATTGAATCCGACATGTTTTGGCACACAATTTTAAAACATAATCTCCCTCGAACAGGTAATATATTAAACTGACTCACGTCATAAATATATGTCTCTTCATTGTGAAAATTACTTTAGCTTACCAAAAGCTTAGTCGCAGAGCTTTGAATTGTTTGAATGTAACGTATATTTGTCTTGCACTTCCCCAAGACGTTATTCCGTATATGATAGTAGATTCCACTAGTGACAAATAGATTACTTTTAACGCAAAAAAATAAATTTGATTTATGGTAAGCATTCGAATATTGTTTTCTTCATTATCTCAAAACTTAGTATTTGGAGATGTCCGACTAACCAACTGGACGATCGATATGTGTGAGTACTGTTAGGAATCCAACTAAGGTGGAGACACGTATACGCATTCAGGAGGAGAATCTCCGTCGCATCGCAAAAATATTTGCAGGTTTCCTCGAAGGCGGTGGTCATAAACAATGTTTGTTTACTTGGTTATCTGACTGAATTTACTCAGGGATCAAAAACACTTCAGTCTGAGGTTTTCTGTTGAATATCACACTGACTTATTTAATTAAATAATTTAAAAGAAATGGGACTGCCAAAGTTGACTGAGAAAATAAAAATTACTACATTTATAAAACTCTATTATTTATAAGTCAATAGGTAGGCACTTCCAATGTTAATCACACAAACTTGTAAACATTTATAATGCAAAGTACAAAACAAACAAATTATATAAGAATAGCTAGCGACCGAAGCATGTTTAATTATTCATAAGTGGTAATTTTAAAGAGTCAACATAGAAACAGTGGGTAATCGCTATAAAAATCAAGTATGTTTGGATTTCCAACAAAAAACTTTATTGATTCGATAAAATGACTTCGCGCAATAGGCGGCTAAAAATAATAACAGGCAGAAAATAAAGGAACTTTTATTAGATTTTTATTTTAAATTAGCTAGAAATAAATTGTTTCTCCCTGCATGTCTTTTAAAGTTCGCCCCCGTTCCCCTCCCGCATTCCTTTTCCATTCCCGTTCTCCTCCATCATTCTCTTCCCCACCCGCGTAGCCCTTCCACCTTCCCCGCCTACCCTCTCCCGCTCCTCCGCCTCGCCAACCTCCCTCCCGCGATCCATATATTCAGTCCCAGTACATTCAGTTTTCAAACAGCTCGCGTGCCACCTATAACAATTTAGTACCTAACATAGGTACCTATTTTAAATACCTTTAATTTAAAAACTCCATAGACATTTCTTTTGTTACAAAAAAAACAACTGCCTGCTAAATTCACATTAATCAAACGCGCGAACTGTCAAACGTGCGAAGTTAAAATAGTCGTTAAGTTTTCTGAAATTATCCAATTTTCTCATTTTTTCTTTCCGTAAGAACCTTCTACAAAGTATTACAAAACTTTAAAAAAAGATGAATGGTTTAGGTAAAGTCGTTCTGACGTTATGGCGTGACCAAGGGAAACAAGGATTCATTTTTATACATGTAGACTAGCGAGTACCGGCAATGCCCTCGAGAGAAGGAACGTTTGTGTTATAATTTTGTTTATTGAAGTGCTGTGGACCCCCTTTTTTTGTGTTTTTCCTTCTGGTGCGTACACGAATAAATCAGAAGGTTTTTCGATGCGCATGAAGGCCACATAATACAGCTATCCGTGTAAGAAGCATGGATTTTCCAAATTTACCACCTAATATCCCCTACCGCTATTACGTCACCTTCGCAATCCGTCCCTCGATTCCTCCTCCCCTGCTTGTCCTTTCCCCGTTCCCGCCAATTCCCCTATCCCTCCCGCGTTCCCCTTCCACATTCCCCGCCGTCGCTCCTCCCTTCCACTCCTCTCCTTCCACTTTCCCTCCCTTGCGCCAAACCATATGAAATACACACATTTTTCAAATAATTCGCGCTTCACTTATTGTAAATTTTTATACAATTTTTTGAACGCCAGAGCTCACTATTAACAAATACCAAAGTTTCATTGCAATCGGATGAATGGTTTAGAATAAGATAAATATCGTTCCAATAATGTAGGACAATTTTATAATACGATTTTGGTGAATATAGCAAAATTGACTATTATTATTGGAAAACTATTTATTAACCGGCTTCGCACGTGTTTAAATTATTTTTTTTTTCAACATTATGAACAATTTAGAATCAACTTTTTTTTTTAATTTACAGCAAACCGAAATGATTTTGCAGAAAGAAAATAACTAGCTAACCGAGTAATTCCAGACAGAATCAAAGGTGGGCAAATTTTATGATAGCTCACCAATCGAGATTTTCTGATTCAGAAAATAGATTTCTGTTTCATAGATACGTAAGATTCTCTGAAGATGGTCGCCATTACGCCAAATGTTATAACAACTATTGCGACTAACATAAGACGAAGGTATCTTACGTGGGTATTGTATAATTAATTGACCATTGTTTCAGAATCTTGTTCATTGTCATATTATTAAAACCAGTGGCGTAGTGATAAAATCCCGGACCCCCGACGAACTCGAAAAACTAACCCTCACACATAAAAAAATGCATGATTATATGTACGTAGGGTTTTGATTATGTAATTGTTTTCACAGTCCCAGAAAGCAAATTACTTACGTACTCGTAAAAAGAAACAGTGTTAGTTAATGGCCGTACTCATGAATTGACTTTTTATTTATTTATTGTTAAATTTAAAAGTAAAACGAAAATATTGTAGTTCAATATCCCATTTGGGGATGCCATAGTCGCACTGACTTTCGGCAGTTCTAGAAGTTAAAAAAGGCCTTTCTAGGACATAGGAGTCGAAAGGACTTGAGTAAATCAGATTTTCAAAATCGGTATATATAGCCCCGGATATACGAATTTTTCAAACTGGGGCAGAAACTTGCTAGTGGCGCCACCTTTCGATGAGTGGCGTCTCCTCTCGTGAGATGAGTGAGCATCGTTTCGCTTGACGTTCGGCCGCTCGGGTTTATTCGGGAGATTCTCCTGGCAGGCACATCACGTACGTTCAAAATCGTCTTAGAATACGTTCAAAATCGACATAGGATACGTTCATAAATCAACTTAGGATGTGTTAAAAAACCAACTGGGCGTTTTAAATTCAACAAACAAATTAATTCAACAATGAAAAAGAACAAGTTTTTTTTGCCATCAAACATATATATTTCGATTTTGGCGCCCCCTAAAACTGTGGCAGGCGCCCCGGTTTGCCCTCACTAGATCCGGGGCTGGGTAAATTTCACACTTCTAAAGGATTTCTGTTCAGTGATCGGTAGCATGTTTGGCTTTAGTTATATTACGATGACCCACATACCAAATAAAGAATGTTAATCATCAGCCGTGAGGCCACCGGCCACCGGCCACCAGATGATGTCCTCATGTCACTCGATGATAATAATATGGGTCCTAATTCACGGGCCATATGCGGGCACAGCCAGCCGCCACGGCGGCCGATCGTGAAAATCACCATTTTAGATTACATCACACCATAAGTTTCATTCGTAGATGGCAAATGAATGGAAGAGGAAAATAGTCATTACGGTAGACTTATTTACGAATTCGGCGGAGTTAGTGGGAAGAAAAAAAAAGAAATAAAGTAGATGGGAAATGAAATATTATTGGAACCATGCAGACAAAAGATTTACCGGCATCGTTCACCAACTTCGTGTAAAAATTCAATAACGAACGTTAATATCTACAACCCTTATGTAGATGGCGATAAGGTTTAAATTCCCGCCTGTTTTGATTTATTCACGAAAAAAAACGTTCAGGCACAAATATTTTACGATCATTTTATAAAGAACTTAATTTGCCACGTTATACGAATAACACCACATAACCAAAAAGGGTTTCGTACGTAGGAGATTTTGAACTATAAGGCCCTCCGTTCATGGAGATACTTACAATCTACGTAATTGTGACGAAACCACAAGTACCCCGTTGATGTACTACTTTTTAATGCTAACCGAAATACTGAACTTGATCATTTTTCACGTGCAACCGTGGAGTTAACACGCTGTCAAGCGATGTCATATGACTTTTTTTCCAACATCAATCCATGCCTTCTCCACTAAATCCTTTCTTACGTATTCTGGTCAAGTATAGTTATAAAAACATGCATTTTTTCCACTGCCAGAACAAATCTAACATTACTTTCATGTTCTTTCGCCATTTGTATCAAACGTCAAACTTTTAATAAAACCATTAAAAATAAACCTACTGACAACCTTAAAATTAGAATCCATAATACTAGTTGCAATTAAGAAATGTGCTTCATGTGCAACGAACTCGGAATAAATTCGGTGTTTGGGTAAAATTCCTAAAAAATAAAACTAGTTATTTTTATACTAATTTGGGGTCGGGGAATCCGAATCTGAAAGAATTAGGCGGCGGCAAGCAATATTAACTGAATTAAACGACTTTAAAAATTTTTATACACATACAGGAAAATAGCCATTTTGGAAGCATTTTGATTCCTAGAAAATCAAACTAGTTATTTTTATACTAACTATGGGCTGGGGAATCCGAATCTGAAAGAATTAGGCCGCGGCAAGCAATATTAACTGAATTACACGACTTAAAAATTTTCTATACACACACACTTGAAAATAATCATTTCGGAAGTATTTTGACACATGTAGTACAAAGATCATAGAAAAACAAGAAATATACAAAAACATGTGCCGGCAGTGTTACCAGCTCTCAAAAACATACCTTATAAATCGACCAAGTCTTCTTCGTCCGTCGTATTAACACATTAACCTGATGAATTACGACTATCTCAACGGCGTATTCTTAAATCAAAAGTATGAAAATTCGTAGTCTTAAAAATGCGTAACCTAACCTAACCTAACGTTAGGTTTGTGTAACATGGTTTGTGCCCCTTTATACCGCCTGCTCGCGTCACGGCAAAAAAACATCCCTGTTTTCAAGTAGTTTAGCGGCTACGCTAGGTTTGTGTAACATGGTTTGTGCCCCTTTATACCGCCTGCTCGCGTCACGGCAAAAAACATCCCTGTTTTCAAGTAGTTTAGCGGCTACGCTAGGTTTGTGTAACATGGTTTGTGCCCCTTTATACCGCCTGCTCGCGTCCCTAACCTAACGCTAGGTTTGTGTAACATGGTTTGTGCCCCTTTATACCGCCTGCTCGCGTCACGGCAAAAAAACATCCCTGTTTTCGAGTAGTTTAGCGGCTACGCTAGGTTTGTGTAACATGGTTTGTGCCCCTTTATACCGCCTGCTCGCGTCACGGCAAAAAAACATCCCTGTTTTCGAGTAGTTTAGCGGCTACGCTAGGTTTGTGTAACATGGTTTGTGCCCCTTTATACCGCCTGCTCGCGTCACGGCAAAAAAACATCCCTGTTTTCAAGTAGTTTAGCAGCTACGCCGGGTTTATGTAACATGGTTTGTGATACAAAAGAACGTGCCCCTTTATAACGCCTACTCGCGTCAAGGCATAAAAACTCCACAATACTAGTTGGTGTACCTTCCTAAAATATTTGAGAATCAATTATAAAAAAATAAGTACTTAAAATATAAACATGTTATTTTACGTTATAAATATTACTGCTTAATGGCAACACTTAATTTTGTGTGGTAAAAACATCTATGTTATCGTGTTTTTCTATGATCTTTGTACTACATGTGTCAAAATACTTCCGGAATGATTATTTTCATGTGTGTGTGTATAGAAAATTTTTAAGTCGTGTAATTAAGTTAATATTGCTTGCCGCCGCCTAATTCTTTCAGATTCGTATTCCCCGGCCCATAGTTAGTATAAAAATAACTAGTTTGATTTTCTAGGAATCAAAATGCTTCCAAAAAGGCTATTTTCCTGTATGTGTATAAAATTTTTTAAAGTCGTTTAATTCAGTTAATATTGCTTGCCGCCGCCTAATTCTTTCAGATTCGGATTCCCCGACCCCAAATTAGTATAAAAATAACTAGTTTTATTTTTTAGGAATTTTACCCAAACACCGAACTTTAGCCACGAACTCACTAATGTCGAAAATATAAAATATTTAGGAGTATCAATAGATATAAATTTTAATTGGAAATCAAATATTAATCAAATCACTTCTGAATTAAGATATCTGACCTACATATTTTATAGACTTAAGGAAGTACTAAACATTGAAAAATTGAAAATGATTTACTTTTCCCTGGTGCAATCATCAATCACTTATGGCATTATAGGATGGGGTGGTGCACTTGATACATTTATTAAGCCTCTACAAATAATTCAAAAACACATAATTAAAGTCATATATGTATAACCAAAATAAAACATTCTCGACCAACTTATTATACAAAGAAACTAAAATATTTAATATACGTAAATTATTTATATTACAAACTTTGAAATATGTATTTAAAAACAAAAATTTAGAAATAAATGAAAACAGAATGAGCAAAAGAATGAATAATATATTTTACACCCCACAAACCAATACTAAATTATTGCAGACACATAGCAGTTTCATTGGTCCTCGTTCATTTAACCTTCTACCACTACAATCTCAAATGATAATAAAATGATAAAATATGTAAAAGAGGTAAAATTATGGTTGAATAATGTAGATATTGAAACGCTTTTTCTACAAATTTATCCATCCTTCTACAGCTCACTTTCTGTAACTTTCTAAACTGTAGTACAATATGTTTTCTGTTTATTTTTTTATAATAACTAAAAAAAAATTGAAAATCAGTATGTTTTTTCCATATTTTTATTTTATTTTTATAATAGCTGAAAAAAACCTTTTTTCACTTATTCTACCTATGTAATACTAACTTTATATTATATATGTTATTTAAGTCTATTTTATACTTTGGGTACTTGGAAATATAGTATTTTGTTTTAATATTACCCACACTCAGGCAGTGCCTTAGTGGGTTTTCATTTCTTGTTCATACTATTTGTTATTATATATTATGTTATTATATGTATACTATTTGTTATTATATGTATACTATTTGCTATTATACATTATATGTACAAAGAAATGAGAATAAATAAAGTAAAAAAAAATAATAATAAATAAAATAAGTATCAGACACAAATGATGCGACGCGTCGCGTGCGATCAGCACTGTCGGTATCGTGATACTGATTGGAAACCGACAGCCACCACGTAGCGCCGTGAACGGGCATCAGCAAAATCGAACCGGGGGTACTTACGATCGGCGCGTATGATACGCGCACGAGGATCGAGTATCTTGTAAGTATCTCCGTGAACGGAGGCACTAAGCAGTTTTTATAGTACTGATACTTTATTTTTTTCTGGGTTTATAAAAATATATAAAAAAAACTCTGTATATCCAAAGTGTTCTGCCAAATTGAGATTTTAATAAACAAGTGTTTCTTTACAAAGTTATTTATCGTAAAAATGGACACGGATAAAGGACGATGTAACAGAGGTTACTTAAAAATTCTTACTTAAAAACTAAATTTGGCAAAAATGTTAGTTAGCCACATGCCATTCATAACGGACGATGTATTATTATTTTCGCTGAAAAATAAGAGCGCTTTACAAAAAAAACGTATATTATGCCAAAAAATAACGCTAATTCTGCCCAAGAATAATGCGAAATTTTCAGTTTTTTTTTTTTACATTAGCTCCACGCAGGAGACACCGAGGAAAACAGTGCGGCCTATGTCATCTTTGAGGATGCTGTGTGGAGGGTTTTTTGAGGGAAAGGAAAGAGAAGAAGATACGGGAAGGGAAAAGGTATGAGGGGTGGGTAGGAATCTGGGGGTCAGTGTGGCCAGGAGTTACGGACGTATGAATCTATTCCTCACACTGCGGTGTAAGGCGAAGGGTCGGGTGAATCCGGCTGGAGGTCAAAAGGCCTCCCTAAATCAGTCTCCTCCGATCCAGCTCGCCACGCAGTGGTTGGGCAAACGTATCCGCCACCAAGACCTAGACAAACCTCATCCCATGAACCCGGGCACCCCTGCTAAGTCAAACGTAGCGAACCACTTGAGGTGACCTGTGGAAGGGGTGTTGACTGTCCAATAAATGGTTCCCGGGGCGGCCTGACCTAGACCCGCCTCCCAAATTGTACCCACACCCGGTCCCTACTAATATGAAGTGACTACTTACAAGAATTCGCCAGTTTCATTCAGTGAAGAATATGAAGCTTACCTGAAAACAAAGAAAATAAACATTTAAGCAAAAAATAAATAAAAGTTTGCGGAGAACTGCAGAGCATAGATAATCTAAAGTAGAAAGTAGAAAATCTGTGCGCTGAAGTAGCATCAAATCTCGAACGGTGAGCTCTAGCGTCATGAAATTTTGAATTACTAGGTCAACGCAAGAATTCCATCACGTAGCTATGGATCTATGAAAAAACATACATCCAGCGATTAAAAAGGCGCTAAGTTGGTTTTTTTACATTTTAAACTGTTCAATAAAACTGTGGGCGAAACTAGTTAGTAAAATTAGTAGGAAAAGTGGTTAAGGGTCACCTTTTGACCTCTGTGGTAGGAGTCTCTCGGTCCATAATATCCTCGTGCCGGAGTGGAGAGATGGATTTATACATCCGTCACTCTCGGACAAACTGACCACACCCACCCCTCAATACTTTTTCGATCCCAAAACTTCCTCTGATCACTGTCCTCGCTGATTGAAAATATCCTTCACATAGCATCCCTGAAGATGAGTGGAGCCAATGTTTAAAAATGTTTTTTTTTTCTAATTACAAAGTTAAGAAATGACTTTATCAAATGGTAACTATTGATTTTGTTAAAAATTATATTATACATAGGAACAAACGCCATATAATAAAGATTATAAAGGAAAATGTAAGAAAGTGTGCTTGCCGCTAAAACTCCGAAATGAGACCCGATACGATAAAGGAAGTTTTATCTCTGCGGTAGTCCTCTATGAAGGTTCCCGTTTTCCCGGGCGTGCTTTTGAAAATATAAGGACTGGAAGTTTCGCCCTCTAGAAATTTCTAGAACAGTTCAGAAACTTCGTGAGTTTTCGAGAGCATTCCACCACATTCCAGAACATCCCGGAATGTTGTGGAATGTTCAGGAATAGTCTGGAACGTTCGGGAACATCCCAGAACATCTCAGATAATTGTGGAACATTCCAGAACACTCTTGAATGTTGTGGCAAGTTCTGGAATATTGTAAACCATTGAAAGCCTTTTTTGTGGGGCTACCCCTTGGTAGGGGTATATAAAGCAAGATTCGTCGTGAGTTCGAACGTCAGTTTAATCTCATATCAATTCCCTGAGCGAAGCCGGGTACCCCAGCTAGTGTTTACTATACATGTTATTGTATATAAAATCTAGGTTTAAAAACACGGTGATTAATTGGGCACACTTAATCATGAGCAGGTGTTAATATTTTACATCTCCGCAGTAGCGATGTTTAGAAGATACCGCAGTGTGATTTGCGGTGGATATAGATGATTATTTTTACCATTTGTTTACGCGGGATTTGGCATTGATAATATCAATATTATCTCAAATGATGCACATTATTATCTACCATTACGATGAAGTCGTAAAAGGAAAGATAAATTCTAATACAAATTATTAAGTCATAGATAAATAATATTTGCAATCCTTTTTCGTGTTTTTTAACAACGAAATAATATTGTAATTTTTTAATTCTTTTTTATATTAACACTACACAGGAGGCCTTGAGGTAAGTAATTGCCCCTCAGGGTCTATGTCATCTTTGGGGATGCTGTGTGGTGGGTCTTTTTAATGAGAGGAAAAAATGAACATGGGGCTTCAAAAGGCCGGCAAATTGTTCCACAGACGAGATGTTGAACTCAATAACGAGTCATAGAAATGACTCGTTTCCCATGTGGCAAAAAATGTCAACCGTGTACATATCTTGGGAGCGCATTTGGCGGGTTTTCCGACTATGCACCGGTGCCGAAGGGATCAATGACGCTGGCTAGTATCTTCCATTGTAATACCGGTAGAACAAGGACGGCATTCCCACCTGACTAAAGAAGAATGAAGGAATCTATAAAACGAACTACCCTCACGTACTATTTAAATGAGACAAGCTTAGCGTAAATAATAAAGACAAATAAAGTAAGTACATTAGGAACATTATACAAAAAAAATGTGCATAAAGTCAAGTCAATGCCTGAACAACAACGTTTTGACGTTTTTACGTTTGTCCACGAAATCGACAGAAAGTGTGAATACCGCAAAGGAGTCCCAACTCCTCCGAACCGTCTAGGTCTAGACTGTCTAGAGTTCTAGAGACTAGACTATGGCATCCCCAATAAGGGTATATTGCGAGGCTGAATGTAGTGGGGAGAGGAATAAAACGATGGAGAAGAAGGTGGAGAAGTAGGTACCTGGCTATTCAGACCTAGTCACCAAACACGGCTAAAGCCATTTACAGCAAAGTTTCAATTCTGAATAGTGAGTGGTCTTTCGCTAGGGCGATCCTGAGTGTACATCATTTTGGAACATGACACAAATATAGTGTATATTATTTTAATCGTGAAACAACACAAAATTATGTAGGAATTTTTTTTTACTTGCGCGCCTCGGAAATGAACCCGCGACCTTCGGATTCGTAGTCAAAAGCCTTAACCCTAGACCACGGAGGTCGTCATTACTAAAAAGTGTTTATGTACATACTGACAAACAAAGACTTGTTACAAATCAAAGACTTGTTCATTTTGCTCAGGGAAAACCATTTCAAATTACGAGTCACAAATTCAGGAGTCACGATATCGGCAACGTTTACTGTGGTTAATTACTGGGCTAACCGAACTATTTTAAGATCGTAACGTCATTTCCATCATAGGCTATTGAACTTTGAAATGCACAGTTAATTGTCCCAACAGACAAACAATATGCCATAAAAATAGACCGCTGATAAAGCCTCTATTCTTCCAACCTCTCATAAAAGACATACAACAGAAATAAAAGTAACACTTATTAAGTTATCGTTAATTTGCAACATCATTAGTACCATACCTATGTTGTTCAACAAGAAAAATACATTGAAAAGGCGTTGAAAAAGCATGTAGGTACAGAAAGAAAATAAGTTCTACGAGTAAAATAAGTTCTAAGCCCGGTATAACAACTATGTAGTACAAAGTTTAAAATAACACAACATTACACTTGTGATTACGTGCATCGGTAAATGCACCGATATGCGTTAGGAAAGGCACAAGTGCGAGAGACAATAAACACCTAACAGTATGTAGTAAATATTGTAGTATCTATAAGAATCCGTGAAAACTAGAATAGAGATTAAAATTCCACAGAATTATACCAAGAACTGACCAACTTCCACAAAATTATAATATTGGGTAATAATTATGATAAATGGCCAAGTTTTAAGTAAAATCCTTGGAAATATTCCAACCGAGGAGTCGTGGTATCGTGGATGTCACGGACTTTAATAAATTTGTGTTTTGTTTTCCCAATACACTTACATTATATAAATTATTACTAGCGAGTTGAATGCCACTTTAATAAAAAAATCTCCCTGCGTGTCCTTTTCCGTTCGTCTCTGTTTCCTTCCGCCTCCCTTTCCCGTCCCGATCCCCTCTACCTACCGCGTTCCCCCTCACCCTCCCTCCTTCCCACCCTGACGCTAAACTATATGAAATACACACTATTGAATTTTTTTAAATACAAATTTCATAACGCCAGAACTCACCAGTGTATACCGAGACCTTCGCGGGCGTGCGCACAACAACTCATCAACTTTTCATCGCAATCGGATGAATAGTATAGGAAATAATTTCATAACGCCAGAGCTCACCATTGTACACAGAAACCATCGCGGGTGTGCGCACAACAAATCACCAAAGTTTCATCGCAATCGGATGAAAGATATAGGAACGTGTACGGGACAAACAAAACACTGTATGGCCCTTGAGCCACTCTTCTCCAATCCAATTGCATGGCGCTCTAGCCATTTATATTTTCCAGCATACAATATTTGTTTCCCAGACTGTCAGTCTCGGAAACAAATATTCTGACCTGGAGGATATCTTTTATCGCAAAAATAATATACCTAATCAATATCGAGATAGTTAGGTACTCCAATTTGTTTTTTTTACTAAGATACAAATGGATGTATTTTCTACTATTTTTGTTAACTTAAATAACTGTTAATATTTTTACGAATTTATTTATTTTATGATGTTGTTACATTTTTATATCGATGCTGGAAAATATAAATGGCTAGAGCGCCATGCAATTGGAGTGGAAGAGTGGCTCAAGGGCCATACAGCGTTTTGTTTGTCCCGTACGCGTTCCTATATCTTTCATCCGAATGCGATGAAACTGTGGTGAGTGTTGTGCGTACGCCCGCGATGGTTACTATATATAATGGGTGAGCTCTGGCGTCATGAAATTTGTAAAAAAATATTACAATAGGTGACATGCGAACTGTTCGAAAATACTGTGTATTTCATATAGTTTAGCGGCAGGGTGGGAAGGAGTGAGGGGTAGGATAATGCGGCAAGGGGGAGAGGTCGCGGGAGGGAGGAGGAGCACAAACACTTTCTTCTAGTGACACTGCAACGCATGCCAGATAATCGATAGTGTTAAATCATTTCAATCAATTTTGATTTGCCTATATCGGGTTTTGGAACCACGACATCTGGGTCCAGATCCGTAACGACCGTAACCTTAGGGGGGCATACATTAATTACGTGAGCAGTTTTTTTCCCAATTTAGACCCCCCCCTTGGTGAGATTAAGTGAGATTTGGTGGGACCCCCCCTCTCTCCCCTCACGTGAGATCAGTGGTAAATCTGAGGTCCCACCCTATCCCATCCCGCATCATCCTATCCTTTTACGCCCCTTCCCGTTGAGGTAAATATAATCGCGGCAATACGCTGAATAATTGTTCAAGATCATATTTACCTCAACGGAGGGGGCATAATAAGATAGGATGGGACGGGATGGGATAGGGTTTTTCTGGGCCCCCGCCCACGTCGCACAGTGATTCGTTTCATACATGCTAGACGCTAAAAACTCTTACACACGATTAAATTATTTTTAACTCTGTATTGAGGTGTAGTCAACACTATGTTTATGAAAATTATTGTTAAAAATGATTCATATATATTTTTTCGTATTGTTTTTTTTTTATTTTTTTTTAAAATAATGTATTAAAAGATTATTTGAGGTTTATAATAAAACAATTATTGTAAAAAGTAAAAAAAGTGTATTTTGAGTGTAATAAATTACTAAAATTACGGTCAAATTAAGGCTTATATTCAAAGCTTTTCAACTTTTTTTCACCACTTGCACTGAGCTTATCAAGTTCAAATGTAATTAAAATTTTGTTAAACATTCCCTCAAGCCTTTCTTTCTTCGGCAAACTCTTAAATGTCACGAACTATTCCAGCCTGGAAATCTCGCATGTGGTTCCTGTAAAGTGAAAAAATAGTAATAATGTGGATTCGTGCGGGTTAATATCGAAACTGATGTGAATAGAATATTAGTTGCACTATTTAAAAAAAAGAAAATTATCTTACGATTTTGATATACTCTCTGAGATACACTCTCTAGAATTTAGAAATTTAATATTTTTTAGGCCAAAAAAATACACAAAACTTATTTATTATTTAAAAAACAACTAAAATTATTCACACTAAAATATTAAGAAAAAACTATAAAACATACCTTTCAAAGTAGCCTCCATTTTACAGAACCGAAAAAAAACACTTTTCAAACTTAGTACACAATTTTAAACGTCGAGCTGCGACGAGCGAATAAACGAAAAAATGATAATTTAAAAACACATTATTCGACTGACGGCCTCTGGTGTGAGTCAAAGCGTGCACTAATCACCCCAATTGAGCATGCATTTATTATCCTGTCTATCTGGTAATGTCGCCATGACGTCATTGTTTGGGAATTCAAAAATGACTTATTAGCATCTAGCTTGTATGAAACGAATCACCGTGCGTCGTTAGACTTTTTCAGCGAACAAAATTTGGGATAAAGTTGACGTGAGATTTTTATTGACCACCCCGCAGATTTTACTGGACCCCTCCCGCATTTTGAGCTCACGTAATTAATGTATGCCCCCTTACTGAAACAGGGGTCGTTTCAGGCATAATACTATAATAACAGACCAAACATAATATAATATAAGGTACGTAAGGTGACATTTTATTTTGACACTAAAATTATGCGTTGACATCAAATGAAACAATGTTACTTTCACTTTGATGCCACGATAGTAAAAGTGTAAAAAAACGTTTAGCGTTATTTCTTTTGTCACATCATGAATACAAAATTGAAAAACGAAATTAATGTCGTGTTAACTGCTGTACAGTGTAAAACAATGAACATATGGTAATGTACACGTACGCAACACACAATTAATTCAAAGTTCACCGCTTTCATAAATAAATATTAACAAAAAGCGAAATGATTTTATTTATTTATTCATTTTCGGGAAATCGATAGTTAACATTTATTCAATTTGTACATAAGTATTATACATATAGCCAAAATAAAACCAATTATGGATTTCCCACTTGTGAATTTACCTCTAATGAGACACTATAATAAGGAATAAGAAAATTAAGTGTATAAGAAAGGAATATAAAGCCAAAAATTATATAAAACAAATATAAGTGTGCAATTCACACGCGGCAGAAGTGACACCTACAGAAAACTAAAGTAGGCAAGAGTTGGGCAAGCACCGCAAAAATAGGAGACCGATTATTCTATTTCATTCTCTCGGAGGCTAAATCGTGTAGATGGATGTGTTTGTCTTTTTTTAGTGTCGCTTTTTCGTTTCATAGAGTTTCAAATCACAACGGTGATTTTTATTGAATTGAATGGAATGGTTGAAGGTCCCGATAAATGTAACTGTCCTGCACAGATAACTGTAATCCGAGTGTAAAACAAACAAAAAAGAGCAAGGCTTTCGACTAGCAATCCGAAGGTCACGGCTTCATATCCCGGCTTGCGCAATTAAATTTTATTTGATTAATTTGTGTTATTTCAAAATTTATTAATTACAAATAAAATATTGTAAATTTTCGGCACGTTCCAGTGTGGAACATACTCTAAGCATAGCCCTGGTGTACGACCACCATTCAGAATTGAAGTTACTTCATATTGTTGCTTTAGCCGTGTTTGGTGATCAGATCTGAACAACCAGGTACGTCCTTACCTTCCTTTACCCATCTCTTCCCCTCCCGACTACCTTCAGCCTCACAACACATTCAAATTGGGAGTACCAAAGTCTCACTGGCTCGAGACGGAAGCAGTTGGGACAAGGGACTAGTGCAATATTCACATAAAAACTAATCCGTAACGCGTCCATATATTTATTAGGCCGTCCCTTGATATTAATTCATTCCTTCTTCTTCTTCAATGGCGCTACAGCCCATTTCGAGCCTTGGTCTCCTTCAAGTTAAGCCTCCACCGCCCTCTGTCTTCGGCCGTCGTCTCCCAATCTGCAACATGGAGTAGTCCTCTTGCATCCTTCCTGACATCATCCTCCCATCTCAACCTAGGTCTGCCCGCCTTTCGTTTACCTCCCGGGTGTCATGTTAGAACCTTCGGTACTCGGGTGCTTGGAATTCGGTGCACATGTCCGGCCCACCTTCATATTTGGAGCTTTAAATGGGTAGAGTCCGGGAGCATGGTAGATATCATAGAGCTCATTATTGTGGCGGATTCTCCACGCCTCATTAATTCATTCCTAAGAACTACAATCCCGTTTTTAACCGGAGTAACTGTTGAGAATTATCAATAAATACACAATATTTTTTTCTGGACCATTATAGGTGCTCACCTACATAAAAAAATCGATTGTTATCAATTGATTGAAACTTTTTCAAACAAACAATAAATGGAAGCAATAAATTATATCGATTCACGCCTTCCTCGACGCCATTTCCTGCAGTAGGTAACTAGGTAGGTACAATACAATACCAAGCATTATGAAATCAAAACCTGCCTTGAAAGTTCATGTTACGCATTACTTTTATTCCCACGTTTTCAGAGCAACAATGGTCGATGTATCTAGCTACACTTTGAAAATGCTTATGACTTAATAATTACTGTGATTGCTCCGAATGATCACAAGCAGTTAGGGAAAAATCTTTATAGTCCACTTAAGCTAAAATAGGGTCAATCTCGGAACGATACGCAATAAGCTGAAAATTTGTATAAACCTTCATTTTGGCATTCTAAAAGTTGTCTCAAAAGTATCATAAGGTCACGTGTGAGCCTCCTTAGATATTCAAGGTCAAAGGTCACGAAAATCAGTTTTTTGGAAATATCTCGCTTCATTTGTCTCAAATCGTATTTGCATTTACCATAAAAGTTGTAGAGCATAAAATTCTCTACAAATTTTGTATGAAATAATTTTTTATACGCTTAACCGTTTTTAAGATAGAGCGCGAAGAGTGCGGAGCGCCCAGCAATGCGTAGCGCAAGGTCAGTCACTGGGGTTCGCGATTGACAAGGCGCTATGCATGGTTGAGCGCTCCGCACTCTTTGCGCTCTATCAAAACGGTTAAGCGTATAGAAAATTATTTAAGACAAAAATTTGTATAGAATTTTATACTCTACAACTTTTATAAAGGATGCAAGTACGATTCGAGGCAAAGGAAGCGAGATATTTAAAAAAAAAAACTGATTTTCGCGACTTTTGACCTTGAATATCTAAAGAAGCTCACACGAGACCTTATGAGACTTTTGAGACGGCATTTAGAATGCCAAAATGAATGTTTATACAAATTTTCAGGTTATTCCATTTCATTCCGAGGTGAAACCCCATATTTACTGGACTCTTAGGAGAATCTGTGTTCTGGATATTAGGCAACTTAACGCCAAAATATATAAGCATACCACTTCAAACACAATTCACCGCTCGTGATACTAAAACCTAAAGGCACAGTAATGGGGCCTGTCGGCCATCCCGTCAAACCCTTCTGTCGGCCCCATAATCTCTTATCCCTTTCGTTAAAACAACCTATAACCAGAGAAATTTTAGAATCTTTGCAACAAAGTACAATGCACTACTTCCTTGGGAATTTTTATTTCTTTTAAAAATGTATTAGTTTAGGCATGAACCCCATCAACACAATATATAGGTAGCAGAACACCGAAGCCCCTTTAATAATAATTGTATGTGTCTTACGAGAGCTTTGTTAATTTGCATTACCTTCTCCCTAATTCCCCTCCTTTATTATTTCTATAATAAATAATAATAAGGTTGCTCAGTCGACTTTGACGTTCACACGAAAATGATTATGAGGATTTCTTTTTTTATCTGTTTTGTACTTCCCTAATTAGAAGGTTGTTGTGGCAAGGAACAATGCTTCGTTTTATTACTTATCACGTTTTACTGCTGTTAAATCTTGTTTTATATCAATTAAATTGTTGGATTGTTTTTTATTTGTTTAATTATTTATTTTACACATTTTCGAAGATCTCCGTATGTGTTTCACACAGCTTTACGTAAACAAATACATATCCTGTGCTCGTGAAAAACCGCGGATATAATTATCTTACTGAATGTTTTACATTGCATTTTGTAAACTTTGTTATGTCAGTCTTACCCTAGTTCAAACTCTGACACGTTTTTTTCTAACTGAACACTTTAAATAAATTGCAAAAAGAATATGGTGTTATTGTCTTGTCATCTTCTGAAATTTATTCGCATTTTTCAAAGCTCTATCGATTGTAATGAAAATGATGTAGGAAGCTGTGAACACAGTGTAGATTAGATGATCTACAAATTCCAAACACAGCATTCTTGACACTTATGTAGACGAATTAAAATAGGAAGATATGTTACTGAGGCGTGAACGTGCTGTGGCGGTCGGTTCATATAAATAAGTAGCATTTCATGCGACCATATCAAAATATGGCGGCACTAGTGTGTAGCTCAGACTTTCCCCTAAAAATGAGCGGTGATCCGGCTTGGTAGCTGCTTCAGTGCGATCTTTGCGTCGGTCTGAGAAGGACGCTCCATTGTCGAATCCCGCCGCCTGTGAAGTGCATTCAATCATTCACTTTCTCAACTAAGAGGGTGTCCGCCCTGTTAAAGTTCGTAAGCCCGCAATTTTAATCCCAGACGTCAGCAAGACTATCACACAAACGATTTTGAGAAAAAAATGGCATATGCAAATTACGTGCTCGTTGGGTTTCCAAAATGCTGAAGAGCAAAATCGTGTGGAAAGCGCTCGGGTCTCTTCGAACCGTTTTACCAACCAAGGCGAGGCTTTTTTGGTTGAAACATGGGTTAACCACCTATACTATAGTTCAGTCAAGTTAAACATGAAAAGGGGGTTGTGCTTGCAAAATTTCCAGTCAATCTGAATTTTTTATGTGTTATTAGGACCTAAACCAATATAAAAAAAAACAGATTTGCAATTTCCAAAGTGCTGTGCTAGCGACGGTGAACCCGAAAAACCATGAAATTTTCGGATTTTTTTCAGTTTTTGCTCAATATCTCAGTGAAGAAAGGGTCTGATCGGTATAGTCAGGATACTTACTTTAAAAGAAGACTAAATTTGCTACAATTTGAAATTAAAGCAAGCTATATAAAGCCATTGGTTCCCAAGATACAGTTCTTCGAAAATAGTCCATTTTTTTCCAAAAAGTGAGTTTTTTTCGAAATGGTCACTTATTTTGTGAAATATTTTCTAAAATATGCATCCCAAATATTCAGATAAGTTTTAAGATTTTCACGGCCAAAAGCATTTTCGTTATTTGTTTTTGGGGTGTTATGCCGTGTGTGGTACACATCTACCGGATCTGCCGGATCTGCCCTGATGATGGACACTGCAACGATGTCCGAAACGTTGGCTAAAGAAGGAGGTAGCGCAACACGGCATAACACCCCAAAAACAAATAACGAAAATCCCAAATATTATATGAAATAAAGTTGTAGTAAATTTAATTAGCTTTTTTTAAGAATCAAGGACCCAATGCCACGGCTAACCAAGTTCATCGATCGTAACGGGGACTATGTCGAAAAATGGTGGGGATATGTACCTAAAATGTCATACGATTTTATTGTAAATATTAATTTTTCCTAATTTTTTAAACCCAGAATGGTGTTTAATTCTTCGACAACCCTCGTAACTACAGCTAAGTTAGGCTATACAACATTTTGTTGCACATAGTTAAGAAATCTGTCACACGATGAGCAGAGAAACCTATTCGTATTTTTTTCAATAATGTAGGTAAATCCTCTCACACACTCTATCTCTGTGGTTTTCTGTCAATTAGAACAATAGTACATGTAGTAATGAATCATGGTCATAATCACAATTCGCAATGGACGTTGAACATGATTCACTGCGCGGAGGTGACCGGGACCGGCTGATGCATAATTCAACTATCTTTATGAAATTACTGATATATATTATGATGCAGTTGTGTTTTTGCATAATGCGGCGGTCATCCAATATGATTTAATAAGATGTTATATCGGACTGTGACAGTGAATCTCGCTTAGATTTCAATTCTATTTGTCTCACGTAATATATTTTTCATCGTAAAGAATTCCATTGTTTTTCTTAAAGAATTTTCCACTTTACAACTTTGTTCGTTTGACGATAGTATTTAGCTTAAATTTTATAAGAATTGTTAAGATGACGAAAAAAAAATCTAAATCAGTTTCCCACTTGTGTATCACTGATTTTAGGACACCGTGTATAAGACGATGTATATTAAGCTGGGTCATTTAAAAAAATGTTATTTTTAAATTCTAAGAGCGATAAAAGGGTGCCAAATGGGTTCAAAACGACGTGTTTAAATTTTTTCAAATTTCTGAAGAAAGATTTTTCTGGTATTTGAATACACTGCCTTGAGATAATTTGAATTATATTAATATATTTCTTAAATAAATAAATCAAAATATTCCATCTATTTCGTGTTGTATTGAAAAAAAAGTTCAATTTTAATGAATTATTATTTTTTAATTTATAAACTAACGTTTAGACAAGATTTTTATGCATAGCACAAAGGGTAACAATTATTACAAGCAATAATTGTCAGCCTGAAACACTCATTTACATTGAAAAATCTTCCGAGAAAAGATACTTGCCGCCAACGGGACTTGAACCCGTGTCCTTCCGATTGCCGGTCGAATGCTCTGACCACTGAGCTATGGCGGCTTATCAAATACCCGCCAAATAATTCAATATATACTAGTGTTTCATTCAACAATTACTGCTTGTTATATTTTTTCCACCTGAAAACAACCAACTTTATTTTTGCGAGGAAGACATTGTTAGTGTTAAATCCCTCGCTAGGTGGCGTCGAGACAAATTATGTCTGCATTTATTGGGGAAATACTTAAACTTGTTAAATATTAATTATTATTTTTTAATTTATAAACTAACGTTTAGACAAGATTTTTATGCATAGCACAAAGGGTAACAATTATTACAAGCAATAATTGTCAGCCTGAAACACTCATTTACATTGAAAAATCTTCCGAGAAAAGATACTTGCCGCCAACGGGACTTGAACCCGTGTCCTTCCGATTGCCGGTCGAATGCTCTGACCACTGAGCTATGGCGGCTTATCAAATACCCGCCAAATAATTCAATATATACTAGTGTTTCATTCAACAATAACAACAAATATAACAAGCAGTAATTGTTGAATGAAACACTAGTATATATTGAATTATTTGGCGGGTATTTGATAAGCCGCCATAGCTCCAGTGGTCAGAGCATTCGACCGGCAATCGGAAGGACACGGGTTCAAGTCCCGTTGGCGGCAAGTATCTTTTCTCGGAAGATTTTTCAATGTAAATGAGTGTTTCAGGCTGACAATTATTGCTTGTAATCAATTTTAATGGTTTATTTAACATTTTTTAAAGATTTAACAAGGGTGGGTTTTTGTCTATTATGTTAAATTTCAAAATCAATCCGGGGGAAGATGATATCCAAATATTATTAAAAAAAATACGTGGATTTTATATCTTCATTTAACACCCTTTTATCACTATTAGTCAAATCAAAACACGATTTTTTTTATCTCATACAGTCGTGACCCACCTTAATCTTAATGTACATGCATAGACCGGTCAGTATGTATTGATTTCCATTGACAAGAAAAGTTACACTATTTATAATGGTGACCAGCGACTCGGAATGTAATCAACTCAACACCTTTGAAAAGTCATTAAAACTGATAGTACAATTATTTATAATAAATATTGGGACCAGTCTGCCGCATCATCTAAATCCAAATGCACAACGCACCTACCGTAGTAATTATCCTCAGTCATTTAACTGCGTCAAGTCGCAGCAGTTGTAATTGCAATTTAAAATTCAGCACATGCATAAAATGTTCCTTAATTGCCAGACTAACAGTGGTAGGCGTAGAGTTCATAAATCCTAATAATAATTATGCAGATGGATCATTCGATAGCCAAGAAATAAAACTTATTTCAGAATTACGTAATAATGTAAAACCAGTTTGCAAACAGATAAATAAATCCTAACGGTTTTTTAACCTGAATAATAATCCACTACGCCGCGCCCCGAAATCACAATGACCGCAACATTTTGTTATGTTTTTCTATAACAGTTATTTATTTGTTGTCTATTGAACCGCTTCAGGAAAATCGTCAAGTCAAGCACGGCAAAACGAAACTGTTTCTAAAATCTCACTGAGAACTCATAGATTAAAAATATTTATTCAGCTTTATTGGCCCCTCAAGCACCGGAGGGATATTACTAGCCACAAACATCTCGGAAGGACAGATCTAACCGAGGCGTGCATAGCGTATGTTATAAAAATCTTATACATAAAAATCTCGTGTCACGGTGTTTGTGGTCGCACTCCTCCGAAACGACTAGACCGATTTGTATGAAAGTATTTATGTATATTTTGCAGGTATGAGAATAGGTTTTAAAGTATATTTCATACTGCTAGGTGTTCTATTTTTTTGACCAATTTTTTATTTTGTATTTTTTTTAAATTTGGATCAAAAAATACCTACACCTCAAATTTCAACCCTTCACCCCCTCCCTCCCAGTTTTTAATCGCGATTTTAGTATTCTTGTATGAACAAATTTAACCGTCTTTCGTATTTCAAACAGAACGAAATTATTATTGTTGTTGAATGACAGATGGCGCTACATCCGCCTCATCCAACTTTCATCCACACATGCGCAAGACATTCACGAGAAGCGTCCCGTCATTTTGATATTTCATTCGGCATCATGTTCTCGCGTGGGCAAACCATCGAGCTTATTTGTGTTGGCTAAAGACTGACCGACAAAAAATATCGTACAGTCAATTGTTTTCCTACTTTAGTTGGTGTTTTTTGTTTTTGTTTTTATCGGCGGTCATCGTCTACAGCGCTTAATTCCTCTTTCTGTCATAGATCCCATCCCCACTCACTTTACAATACATTGGTTATTTTTTATTTAATAACTGCACCGAATATAGTTATAAGAAGGCTATAATATCATACCTCAATGACAATAATTAATGTTAGGTATAATAGTGTTAGTCTGCACGGCGTCTATATCATACTCTAATATAGATTCCAAACCGCTTGCTTCATTTATATTAACTATCAGACAGACTAGTTAAGTGATAGCTAATAACGTATAATTTTTTTTCAAAATTATTATTTTTAAACCAAAGATTTATTATTGATTCTCTAACTGGCAGCCCTGAAAAGCTGAACTAATTAGCAGTACCTGTAGTCATTTCAACTGAAGGTAACAATAATATCATTACTAAGTTAGTCCATTTTAGCCAATTCCTAGAATCCAACAATACGTACAAATAAAAGTAAAGTAGGTATATTATACTCGAAGTTGAGAATTTTTCTAAGAATTCACCTTTATTTACTTATGTTTATTCTGCATAAAAATGTGTATTTTGTATGAGCTCATATTCTTTTTTTTTGTCATAAACATATTTGTATCCTATAACTAAACACCAGTTGTTATCATACATATATACTTTGTTTAATGTACATAATTATCATTGTAATTACCCTCCTATGTACCACTGTGTATCATGTATCACCGGATTGTAATAGCCATTTTATGGCGTTGAAATAAATAAATAAATAAAATATTCACTAGAAATAATTTATATTTTATTTATATATATAAGGTATGTTTACATTACATTATTCGATGCCTGTCTCACTAGGGTATACCTGTGTTGAGACAGGCGTGGAGGTACATAAATGAGAATCATACATAAGAATATTTAATTGTAACATAAGAATATTTAAGGTAAGATACATACTGATTTATACAATTCAAACAGAAAGATGATTTAAATTGAGGGTTAATACCACAAAGAGAGCATTATATAGGTGAAGGAAGAGATGAATAAAGTAGTTAATCCTGTCGAATCTATATAGGGAGTTATATTATATATATAGGATTTTACTATTTTAATTTCTTTAATAAGGGTAAGGACATACGTGAGATGGTAATTCTGTCTATTTGTAATCTATTTTACAGATGCTAGCAGTAGTGTGACGTCCAATACTTATAACCCATTTCTTTATATCTTGTTTGAATTTGGTCATTGATTCAGTTTGTCTAATCGTAGCTGGTAGTGTATTGTGTAGTTTGCAAGCTATGTATTTAAAGTATTTTTGTCCAAAGGTGGTTTTAGAAAAGGGAGTTTGTAGAAGTTCTTTATTTTTGGCTCGGGTATTGTGTATCATTTGTGTTGGTTTGTATAGGATTTTGTTGTTTTTATGTAAATAAACTAAGATAGATTTTGCGTACAGCTGTTTAATGTCCATAACGTTGAAAGTATTGAAGATCGTATCGGTGCTGGTAGTGAGAGGAAGTTTAAGAATTATTTTTATTATTAGTTTTTGTGCTTTAATGATGGGGTCGAGGGCATTAGAATAAGTGTTACCCCAAGCTAAAATTCCGTATTCGATGTGAGATTGGCACAGTGAGTAATACACTGTTTTTTAAAGTTGTAGGTTAAGGAAATTGCGCGTTTGTTTGAAAAAGTATATAGATTTGCGGATTTTGTTTGTAGTGTTAAGTATATGTTGCTTCCGATTTAGATGTGTATCAAAGGTTAATCCTAAATATTTGATAGTTGTTAGGTCAGTATTTTTATAAGTTTTTTAATTAAAGCTGATTAAAATATCTGTTTTTTTCGTCGTTGGAAAGAGAAATAATTGTTCTTCAGTTTTTCTCAAATATTTACACTGGATTCCATGGGTACAATCCAAAAATATGTCTGATTTATTTAAATGGCGGGATTTTCTCGTTGACAGTGGAGAGTAATATAATATACCAGCTGGTTCCCGGCATGCGATGCTTAGCCATTTAATAGAGAAATTTTTTCTCCCTGCGTGTCCTTTCCCATTCGTCCCGTTCCCCTTCCTCTCCCGCATCCCCTTCACCTCTCGCGTTTCACTCCAATTCCTCAACCTTCCGAACCCCTCTCCCGAGTTCCCCTCCCAGGTTCCCATTCATTCCCGGTACATTCAGTTTTCAAAACAGCTCGCGTGCCACCTATTGAATTTTTTTATACAAAATTTCATAATGCCGGAGCTCGTATATGCTATTCTGATGTATGAGCTATAAGTTTTTTTGTTGAAATTTTCATGTTTGATATAAAAAAAAATTATTATTTGGAAATTTAAATGTTTATTTGAAATACAAACATCTCAATCCTCACCCCATGAACCCGGGCACCCCTGCTAAGTCACCACAATATAGCGAACCACTTGAGGTCACCTATGGCAGAGATTTTGATTATCAAACAACTCCGTAACTTCAACTCCTGTCGTTTCTGAGAAAGAGGGACAAGTTACTAGAATAAATACTACGTCAAAAAGATCGGCGTTTCGCGTCGAATATTTTTACTTCCTATCTGAGGAGCGATTCAATATCCAATATCTTTTGTGGATACGGGAAAGATCGGCTGTCAAATTTATGAGATTTTCTATGACTTTAAATTGCTTTTTCAATGGGTATCGTGGGCCGATGACAGCTACTGCCAATTTTAACTAGTTTAAAACACGAAGAATAAATAAGTAATTTTTAATACACAATGAATAAATAAGCATGTAGACTTACAGTGTTAAGTCTACATGCTTATTTATTCATTTAATGTACATTTGAGTTGTGTAATGGATTTGACATTTGCGAAGTTTCGTTTCAATCTAAATACTCTCTATAATCTAAACCTCTGCCATAGGTTACCCCAAGTGGTTCGCTGCGTTTGGTGATTTAGCAGGGGTGCCTGGGTTCATGAGGTAAGGTTTGTCCGGGTCTTAGCGGCGGATGCGTGTGGCCACCAGCTGTATGGCAGGCCGGATCGGGAGAGATGATCTGGTTGAGGGAGTCCATTTGACTTCTCCAGCCGTACTCTCTCGGAACACCGCCTTGCACTGTAGTGGGAGGGATGGATTAATATGTCCATCACTCCTGGACAAACTGACCCAAATTCCTACCCACCCCTAATACCCTTTTCCTTCCCAGAACTTCCTCTCCTTCCTTTCCTAAAAAGACCCTCCACACAGCATCCCCAAAGACGACATAGGCCCTGTGGGGAATTATTTTCTCAGAGCCTCCCTTAGTTTGCCCAAAAACCTATTTTGTGCACGTAAATAGTTGTTTCTTGTAGTAGTTGTTGAAATGAAGTGCAATTTTCATAAAATCAAAATCAAAATCATTTATTGTACAAAATTTACATTTAGTACAAAAGGTATAACTTATAGGTACATATATCCTATTTCTATTTCAACACATAATCTGTGGTTTGATTTAGGTGTTTTAAACCGGTTAAAATTGGCGGCAGCTATCATCGGCCCACAACACTCATTGAAAAAGAAATTGAAAGTCATAAAAAATCACACAAATTTGACGGCCGATTCCGTTCTTTCCCGTATCCACAAAAGATACGAATCGCTCCTCCGGACGAGGTTCTTAACAAAGCGCGCGTGGGAACTTCTATGTAATGGCCAAGGCATCAGACCTTGACATTAGAGGTAGGGTCACCTCGAGGAGGTCGTAAACACAATAGCTGTCCAGCTAAAAACTTAACAATCTAATAAAGATTTAATTATTAATTATTTGCACACGCAATTTCTACATTCAATACCCGCTATATCCGATTTTTTTGAAAAAATGATCTGAGTATGACATCTTGTTCACATTTTTGGGAGGAACGAGATGAACCTAAAATTGACTTTCAAAACATCCCTTATCACGATCAAAAACCATGTTAAACAGCGAGTGGGAAAGAAAATCCGCTATATCATTTAAGAAGTTACTATCAAAACCCGCTATATCGGAATTCAACCAATAACGAGCAATTATTTTGCCAAGATGGCGGATGTAAAAACACGCTCCTCGGGTCAGTTGAGTTTTAAAAGCCTCTATATTCCATACAAATCACGAAGTGAGAATCAAAATCCGCTATACCCATTTTATTTATCCAAATTACTTAAATATTTCTAGACATAAATTGAAAAATGAACACTTTTCGAATGTTTATTACTAAAATTCTTTATATAAAAAAATAAAAAGCAATTTTTTTATTTACGCTAGAGATGTGACAGTTTTTTGCGGTTTTCTACGTATTTTTTTGGTTATTGCGTTTTTTTTGCGAATCAATGAAAGTTGATAAAGCGGATATAGAAATTGAACGACTCTTATCTCGTTCATTATTGACAAATTAACAGCTACTTGCAAAGTAAATAAATAAAGACCCAACTAATAACAATTCTGCATTATAATTTATGCAAATTTGAAGTTTTTCAAGCGTGTATTTCTAGAAGACTTAATTGAGTGTAACAAAACACCTACATATTTTTTTATGAAAAGACAAATAACTTTGTTTACATCACTTTTATTTGTATACAATCTACATGTTTCGTGAACGATGTTCACATCATCAGGATCAAATGTATACTAAACTTAAAAATTAAACATAGATCACGTATGGGACGAAGGGGTAGGAGGAAGGGGAAGGGGTAAGATTGAGGGGACAATTGGGATTTCAAAGTCATTAGCAGGGAAAGACCGGTTAAGTGGGGAAAGGTTCAAAAGAGGGTTTATAAAAATTTGTTGTTTATTAATTATGTCTGCTTTATTATTTACATTTTTCCTAATTTCTAAAATCTCTAAATTATTTATCTGTGATGTGATTTTGTCAAACTGTCGAACTCAGATTCGCTATTGCCTTATTACTATACAACCAGCATTTTTACAAATAATAAATTTATTTATTCTTTATTTATTTATTTATTGTTGTTATACGCCCGTAGGGGCTTTTACATAGATTAGAAAATAATATTTAAGATATCGAGGATTACACATACATAGAATTTATACCAAAAGTTATAAAAGTGAAAAAACTTTTAAGAATATACAAGTAGTTTTTAAAGAAAAAAAAACCACTTGTATAATCTTGTGGAAAACCGTGAAATATTTTAAACAATGTAATATTTAACAATAACATAGAACAAAATATAATATAAACATTACAATAACAAATCAAATCGTTAAATATATTATACCCATGTTACAATAATTTGTAGGATTCCACAAAGTGTTGGTTTAAATTGCATTTTAGAATGTAAAGGGAACCAGCGAATACAAAAATAAAAATATAAAAAGTTCATCCTTAACAACAAAGATAGCGACATAAAACAAAAAAATCGGGCGTTTACAAACTAAATTGTAAAGACTGTAATTACTTTTATATAGGTAGAACAAATAGAAACTTTGAAGTAAGGGTTAGAACATCTCAGGGCATTAAATCGCAATAGCGAATTTAATAAAAAATGATCATAATTTTGACAAAAACCATGGATATAAACAAAGTTATTTGTCTTTTCATTAAAATAAATAATGTCATCACAAAGTGAAAAACTTTCCGAAGAAGTTTTCTTCGAAAAAAAACATATTTTTTAACAATTCATTAGAAAACAACCGACACACGATGATGGTAATAGCTGTTTTAGACTGTTCCATAGATATTTTATCAAAGCTCAATTTGTGTGGTCCTATATTCCGTACAGCCTAGCGATTCCGTATTTTTTGTGAGATCGTTATTGGATAACGGACGTAATCTCCGGTCAGATTTGTGATTTTTATGGCTGTTATTTGCGTTTTCTATGTACAACGTACATTAAATGAGTAAATAGTCATGGGTACTTGCAAGAATTAATGTTTAAATCGATCTAAACTAAAATATGTGACGTAAAAATCACACAAATCTGACAGAAGATAACGTCCGTTATCCAATAACGATCTCACAAAAAATACGGAATCGCTAGGCTGGTCTCTACATATAGAAAATAATCTCTTTTGAAAATTTGTGAATAATTTTTTAAAGATATAACTTTTTAGATGTTTAAACGCCAATGACGTGCATGTACGCCACAACGGTATAAACTTTAGAAATTATTATTCTCCGTAGCTTTTTTTAAAATTAATAACACAATATCGATTTTATTTCATTCAAAATTTGCTTTAATTTATACTTTCATTTAAAAATGCTGAAAGGTGTGATGATAAAACTATTAAAATTATGTACTTTTTGTACACGCGTCAAAAAGTACATAATTTTTAAAAGTTCAAAACACGCGTTTTTAAATGATTTTATTTAAACTAAAATAAAAATTCTGGAACATAGCATTCCCAGATAATTAATTTATTTCCCAGATTATACGATTTGAAATGAGTTGTAAATACAAGATTTTGTTTGAAAATTTAACAAATCTGCCAAAGACCCAAGGTAAAACCTTATTGTACTAAAAATTGTTATATTTTCCAAAAACGTTTATATTTTCTAACAATTTAAAACGTAGCTTTACTAGATAAAAGAACAGTCCTTCAAAATCAATTTAAGTATATTTTTTTCTGGAAAAGAGCAAATACGTCTAAAATTTGATTTAAAAATGACATATCTCCGGTTTCGTCTGGTTATTCCGTCTTAAATATTCCAATTTGAGGTTTTAAAGTTAAAAATAAACAAAAACAATTAATAACATCCTTAGCTAAGTATAGCTTAGATTCGTACATAGATATTAGATTAGTCATTAGTGCAAAGGCCAGTACAGAGGAATCTCATTTCCCCTTGCACTAATTTCAATTTGAAAGCCAAGTGCAGGGCACTCATGAAAATCAAATCCAATCAGAAAATTAAATTGGGTTGATACAAATTGCTCGTGCAAATTGGCGTATTAACAACATTACAAATGGCTCTTCACCCAAGTTGCAGCTCTAACGCGATACGGTAACAACTCAACATAGCCCCACCGGGGTGTGAAACGATCGCATGGCATGCTGATTTATTTGAGCTATCAATTTGCATATTGCTGGTCAGGAGGAAAAACGCCACAAATAAAAAAAAAAACGAATGTGCTTTAGACCACACGACTGAAGTAAAACTTCACTAACTTATAATCTCCCTCTCAACTTCCGTTCGCCTCGCCCGATCACATTTTCATAATGCTCTCGTCACGCATTCACCAACTTACTCCCCAAGACAAGCGTGCGTAAAGGCCTGAGTTCACCTCGCCCGATCACACTTTTCGAAACGCTCTCGTCACGCATTTACCAGCTTACTCCCCAAGTCAAGCGTAAGTAAATAAGTTTTACTTCAAAAAATTATTTTGAAGAGGGTTGAAATGAATAAAAAAAAGGAATATTTTTTGTTTCTATTCTATGTCATCTAGGGTCCAGTAAAATCTCACCAAATCTCATTTAAACCGGGGGGGGGGGAGGGGGTCAATAAAAATCTCAAGTCAACTTTATGTTATTAGAGAGCTGCCCCCTGAAAAACCTAAGGACGCGGGCGCAGACCCAGAGAGAAACCCATCCCACCGTACCCCATCGCATCCCATTACGCCCCCCCCCCCCGTTGAGGTAAATACAGCTACTGCCACGATTATATTTATAATAATAATAATAAATTTGGACAACTTATATAGCGCTGTTTTTGCGAAAAATCGCCTCAAGAGCGCTGTACAAATTAGCATGGATTTTACATTAGAGTTTACTTAACTTAGGAGGCTAGATAACAACTCGTCTTGCAGCTATCAAGCGCATGGATTATTGGAATTCTTGCCCCCCAATAAATTAAATAAAATATTTTTATATTTTTTTATATGTACGTATATCAAGATTATCGGAATACACATAATTACTCTCTCGCTTCAACATTTTAACCTAGAAATAAGAATTAGCTATCGACCGCTCTTGTTTAATAAACAAATAATAATGCCTGCTGCGGATACAATCGTATTGCAGTCTTACTACAGGTAATGCAAAAGCATTGCACTCTTGTGATCACTCATGTATTTAGTAATCTACTTAAAATCCTTGGTCTAACTTAATGTAACTTAATCTACTTAATCTAACTTATCCTAACTTAATCTTACTCACACATACTCAAAAACTATATTTAATAAATCTGCAGTTCATAACAACAATTGTAAAGAAACCATAAAATAACATGTAATCAACGCTAACGAAAATGTATATACTCGTAATACACTGTAATAATTGTCACTGTGAACTGTTCATTTGTTGATTGTTGTTTTATACACTATCTCTTAGATATTTTATTTTGTCATTTATCACTCCATACGAACGGCACTGGTAGAAACCGAAGGGTGCGGGCTCAGTCCGATGACTTCCTAGTCCATGTGTTTAGGGGTGGGGGGTAGGCGCGGGCGGTTGGCAGCGGGGGCAGCTAGGGATGTAGAGATTGATTTACCTCATCAGGGGGGGGGGTGTAATGGGATAGACTTTTTCCACGGTTGCGGAAACTCACGCGAGGGGGGGGGGGGGGGGGGGGGGGTCACACCAAATCTCACTTAATCTCACCAAGGGAGTGGGAGGGTCTAGATTGGACAAAAAATGCTAACGTAATTAACGTATGCCCCCTTATCATTTATTGGTGTGCCGAATGTAAATGTGTTGTGTCAGCGTACAAAATGACAACACGTCTGTTTGACAAAGAGGGTGCCTATAAACTTGGTTAGTGTGCGTTTATGTAGAAATGTTTAAGTGGAGGAACGCGTGGTCACAACAAATGAAATTTTCTAAGAAAGTGTGATTCATCAAAGTTAGTAAATACTATTCGTTTAACTAGTGCAAATCCATGAAAATCACGGGATATTATAATTATTTTTTTTTTTTGTTAAAACCAAAGATAATGAAATATAATAGATGTGCTATCTGCAGTTTTAGTAGGTCGGACTGCGCTTCCGGATATCGCCGGTATTGTTTACCAATTAACAAAAAAAAACTAAATGAACGAATAAACCAAACGAACGTTAAACTAAATGAACAAATTCTTTCCGTATTTAAACTATATTGTTAACCAATACTAATGCACACCTTCAAAAACTCAACGAAATGAAAAAATTCTTTTCGTATGCAAACTACCGTGATTAGGTCGTAGTCCGCCGACAGTTGCGCAGACATCATAGCATATTTCTTTTGTATTTTAATATCTTTGGTTAAAACGTTATACTATAATGGGATTTTTACTTATCTGAATTATTATTCACACAATCAGTTCAAATTTTTACACAATTCTAAGCAAATTTGAGTACAAAGAATGTGAAAAATTTAACGCAGGAATAACGAACATCACAGATAGCCGAAATTAGTATTGATTACTATTTTTTAAACTTCCCTCGCCAAAAATTGTGAGTTACTAGATTTTCTAGACTTTGGACTTGTTTTTGAAGTGAAAACTTCTGTAGCGCCGTTGTGATTTGAAACTCGATGAAACGAAAAAGAACGCTAAAAAGAGACAAACACAAACGTCTGTAGGATTTAGCCATTGAGAGAATGAGATAGACTAATCGATCTCCTCTTTGTGCGGTGCTTCGTAGCCTCCCCACTCTTGTCTACTTTAGTTTTCTGAAGGTTTCACTTCTACCGCGTGTGAACTGCACACTTGTGATTGTATTTTTTTTCTATTTTTGACAATATTTTATTTATTAATTCAACAATTTATTCACTTGAAATGTCATATTTCTAAATTTGCCCGTTTAGTTGAAAACAGAACTTTAGATTGGTGTATTCTTTCTTTTCATTTTTAATGAAGTAAATTTAAAAAAAATGTATCGTAAAAATAACTCAAAAAAGCGTAATTTTTATTTGTGGCATTTTTCTTCCGGAAAAGCGACATTTCATAAAATGCCGTGCAAAAAGTGGCCGCCATGTTGGCTCGTTTCGAGGTCAGTGTTAAAAATGGTTCAAACAAAGGTTTACTCGCATAACATTAACTAATGGTGCAGTGATGCTGCGAAATTAGATCATTTTATTCAATTCCCTCCATAGAAAAAATCGCAAAGTATGCTCCGAAAATTATTATAAACACGTTTTTTTTCTATTATTTTACCAGTCATGTATGAAAAAAATTCACAGTGTTTCTTTAAAAGCCATAAGACATTTCCCACGAGATTTTTGTTCTATTTTAAACGAGTCGTGTTTTATTAAACATTTTCACAATAAGGAACTCCAGTGAAAAATATTATGGCTTTAAAAAAATATGTTCATATAGACCAATAAACGCTGATTCTGAATATATAAGTTTTATTTCATAATATTAAACGTACAGATCTTAAAAAAATATTAAAAAGTGCATTTTTAAACCTCTCGTCAAAATACACTGTAAAGTTGGTATTACTGAATGGTTAGTGCTGACGTCACGCGTCACCAGTAATTGTAATGAAATCTTTGATTCATAAGCCAGTATTAACAACATTTCATGTTATTCGTTATTTCATACTGTTTATAGAGATTTTGTTGTTGTGTTTATTGAAACAATATTTAAGCCTAAATAATTCAGTATCAAAAATAGAGGTATATCTGTTAGTTTATCTCTATTATTTAAAATATTGAAAAACACTGCACAAAAAAATAGTAATGCTACTTCTAGGGAGAATGCTTCGAATAACGCTATTCAAAATGGCGGCACTTGATCAGCTGATTTCCCAATCCTATAGTAATTTTTCAGGAGTGATGACGTCACACGATTCACCGTACATACGGTGGTCTCAGGGGGATCTTGAAAAATTAGAACTTTGACAATTATTTTTACTATTAAAACTAAATCTAAAAATAAAAATGCAGTTATTTAAGTTAGAAGGTCATTATTCATTAAAAAAAATTAAAAAAATTGGACTGGAGTTCTCTATTATCGCTTAAATATTATCGTTTTTAATATTAGCGCGCTCCCTCAAACATTCGCATTTACATATCTCCCCTTTTTATTCTTTTTGAGCGCTTACTACCGAGCCTTAACGACGGCTTCGGAAGCAAGCTGTTGCCAAATGTATCGTTTTCTTTTCTATTGTGACAAAGCATGTCAATAATACCGTTCTGACACGACCGCGACGAAGCGTGCAACAAATGACCTAAAAAGTATCAAGCAATAGTTGAACATTAATACAAAGGCCCGAAAAATTATTTACAACACAATTGATTTCTTATGCCCTTTGGACTGCCATTTTATATGTTGGTTGGGATTTTTCTTTCTCAAATACTCGTAATTGAGGTTGCACGACGCTCATTGCTGGAGCAGCTATAATCATTATTTAGATGTGAAAATTTCAAACAAAAAACATCATCCGACTCGAAGTAATGATAATATAATAAAGGATTGTACGTTGATAGATAATGACGTATTTGATGTTAGTGTCAAATGTTATAATATATTATTTACCAAGTCCGTTTAAAATATATTTTTATTGGTCGTACAACAGATCACCCAATTAAGCGTCGATGACACAAGGCTAGTTTACAAGCTAATATCTGGGAAATTCACTATCTGTTAGTAAACTCGCCCAGTGTCATCGTGTCACTTGCTAACTAGCAGCAACTAGCAGATTGTTGACAATCTACGAAAAAAAGTTGAAAGGCCGTCAACTTTACTCGCCTACACGCTTGCTCGTGATTGGTTTATTTATGTTTCCAACATGGCTTCCGATAAACAGCTGATTTCGACTGTCAAATATCTGAAGAATTAGTTTACGCAGTCGTCGTTATTCTTGTTACTGGCGCTAGCAGCGGCCTCAGTTTCATACGCTTCTGAGCGAGTGGGCAGTTTTGTGTGTCATCATGACAACCTCACTCGCCGATTTACCCGCTTTTAAACTTAGTAGATAGTAGCTTGTAAACTCGCCCTGTGTCATCGACGCTTTTCAGAATGAAACTTACAATTTGTTTTGAAAATATTTATTTTCTATGTACCATTAGTACAATTTTTTTTTTGCTACCGGTTTCGACACATCCTTGTCATTCACTAGCAAACTTAATACTATTCACTAGCAAACTTAGCACAAGAAATATTAAAAAAATGAATCTTACAAACTAACTAACGTAGGTAAGCAAAGAGCATGAACCGCAACACAACCCTGCCTGCCTTAAGGCTTAAGGCCCATTAATTAGCGGTCGAAATATCAAATTGTCGTATGATCGTACCCTTGCAACCAGTGTACAGGGCGGTTCTGATGAAAAAGATTGATTTATATATCTTATATATTCTATATTCGAAATTTTCTTTTCAAACATTCAAGTTAGCAATAAGAATGCTCAAACGAGTGATGATAAAATTATGTACTGATTGTAAATATTTTTTTGATCATAAGGATTCATAAATTTACAATAATGTCTGAGCGTAATAAGTGAGTAAAAAAACTGAAACATATTAGTTTGTAAGACCATAAATAAATAGCAAACTGAAGTTCTTTAATTAGATTTAAAAATTACATATTTCCGTTTGTGTCTGATAATTCCCTATTAATAACACAAACACTAATTAATAATTAAAAAAAAAACTGCACTTGAACTTTTTTTTTAATATCCTTTATTCCAGATCTCGGGGAGGGTGTAGTCCCACGAGTTCCATATTTTACATATACAATATATCAAGTAAAAATATTACAAGATGAGAAAAAGAAAAATATTTACATGGTAAAAGAAAATAATAATAATACAAAATAAAATAGGAAAATTTGAAAAAAGTTAACTTTTTGTTTTAAATCTATGGCATCAGGAAAATGGCTCCATCGCTTGTATATTGGACCCTGCCAGAAGCGGAATGCTGCGATCACAAGACTGTTTTCGCTTGAGGCTAGTCGCGTTCTTATAAACTAATGGGTATAAACATGAACGAATGAATGAACGAGGTGTAAGGAGAATTTATCACGCAAATGTAAAATGGTAGAAGAAGTCGGGGACGCCTGAGAAAGATATGGCACGACCAAGTGAATCAGATACTTGAGTCGGGCCATGTCAAGAGTCAGAATAATAGAAGAGCATGAGACGAAGTATGAATGTGAACGAGGCAAGGAATGTCTGCCAAGAACGAGTTGTTTGGCGGTCCGTCCTCTCTGCCTGCCCCTGCGGGGAAACGGCGTGATGGTTAGTTAATTATAAACATGTATCTGTTTTGAATAAGACTGAAATTACGCGTACATTAAATATATCTGCAGAATTGCATTCGTACCAGTCACGTATATAAACAAATGTTTGAAAAGCCAAGAAACCGCATCAGATTCCAAGATAATATATTTATTTTTAAATTGAAACAACCAAATTATGTTTTTTTCGTTATTTGTTTTTGGGGTGTTATGCCGTGTTGCGCTACCTCCTTCTTTAGCCAACGTTTCGGACATCGTTGCAGTGTCCATCATCAGGGCAGATCCGGTAGATGTGTGACCAAATTATGGGCAATTTCGACACAACTTACGCTTTTAGCTCTCGCGCGCGCATAATTAGCCGCTCTGGCGAATACCAGGTACCAAAAGTATGTGCCGAGGAGGTAACTTACATTATGTATGTACACAGGTTCGTATTTAGTAGGGTTGGGTGATTATTCCGATCACGAATATTGTGGGCAGATAATCCGCACATGGAAAACTCCGAACACAGAATATTTCACAAAAATTGCTAAGAACACTGATTATCTGCAAACACATTATGCCGGATCCATATTATTGCTCACATTGAATCACACAATTTACGATTAAATATTTCTCAATTTGAGAGGCGGGTATGGGTACCGCTGCGCCGGGAACAATTTATTGATTACCCCAAGTAGCTAGCTACGTGTGGTGATTTAGGTGTGCCCGGGTTCAAGTGGTGAGGTTTGTCTAGGTTTTGGCAGCGATTGCGTTAGCCCACCGACTGTGTGGCGGAGTGGATCGGGAGGTTGAGGGAGACCTTTCTAGCTGGATTCTCTACCCTTACGGCTTGCACGGCAGTGGGAGGGATGGATTCATACGTCCGTCACTCCTGGACACATTAACCCCCAGATGATTTTTTTCTTCCCAGAACTTTCTCCCCTTCCCTTCCCTAAAAGACCCAGCGTCCCCAAAGATTTCCTAGGCCATGAGGGTTATTTTTCCTAAGGTTCTTCTGTGTGGAGCTAATGTAAAAAAAATCCAATAAGATTTTTATTTTTTTTCAGTGCATTGTTTATTACAGTTGCTGAGAATTTTTCGACCACATGCTAGGCACATGCCCGTGAGATTATTGCTTACATTGAATTAATACGGATTATTGGTCACAGTATTTTTTAAAAACATATTATTGTACTATTTATTAATATTGAAAACCCTAATATTGATGTCCAATGTCCGAAGGCTTTAACACTGTTTAAAAATATTCAAAAGCCGATATCAATGCAAATACAAATAAAAAGTAAATCCAAACCTAACCTAAGAGTAGAAATAAAAAAAAACTGATTTTTAACGTATCATTTACAACAGGTTCCTGCTTTTTGTACGGAATAATCCCTGACTGACATAACCTGTACGTGGAATATTGTGTGCTCGGAGTTTTTATTAATTTGTGTACAAAAATGTATCCAGAGTTTTTCATCTGTATTCGGAGTTGTCAATGTGTGTTCGGAATTTAACATGTGCGGAAACATCTGTGCGCAATATTCTTTGTTCGGAATATTCGTGATCTCAATAATCCTCGCATCGTCGGTAGTAGTCACTAGTTGGTGAAAAATATCTGTGTTCGGAGTTTTCAATGTGCGCAAAAATGTGCGTACGGAATATTCTAGAATATTCATGTGCGCAATATTCTTTGTTCGGAATACTTGTGATCTCTGATCGTTGGCAGTAGTCACTAGTTGGTGAAAAAAATCAGTGTCCGGGGTTTTCAATGTGCGGAAAAATGTGTGTTCGGAATTTAACATGTGCGGAAACATCTGTGCGCAATATTCTTTGTTCGGAATATTCGTGATCTTAATAATCCTCGCATCGTTGGCAGTAGTCACAGTTGCACTAGTAGGTACTGTGTACCCACCTTGTTCTTGGTAGTTTCTCGTGCCGGTGAGCGAGTTTCCCGAATGACGGAATGATGAAAGCGTCACCGGAGCGCGGATGGACTCAACACTGAACTGGCGCAGGGAGAAAGTGATCTCATACTTATCTTGAATGACGGCAGTCTAACATACATACACTAAACAATTAATTATACTCAAATTGTGGATCAAGGTAAACGGTGTGGGGCAGGTGGCGAGACGAGCGCATTGTAAATAGTAAGGCATCCGTTATAAAACTTCAAGCTAAATCATTGCCTGCGGAGTTTTTAGCAGATGGTTCAATCAGAATCAAATGAATTACTAGGTATATCAAGATAATTTATTTTTGAAGTGAAAACTTCTTTAGCACCGTTGTGATTTGAAACTCGATGAAACGGAAACGAGCGACACTAAAACGAGACAAATACATACATCTATAGAATTAAGCCTGCGAGAGAGTGAGATAGCAATAAGTGTTTCCTAAGTGCTCCTGTCTGGGGTATAAAGCGCCTGACGAACCTTTGCAGACATTTGGCGGACGAAGGATCGAATCCTACGAAATCCAAAAAAAAGGTATTATTTTGTAAAATCAATATCCAATCTTCAAACCACTTCAAAACGAACAGGCAAACGAAAACACAAAAGAAAGCCACATCTAGCGACTCTGAAGAAGAAAACACAAATACTAATAAGATGACCAAATAATATATGTATAGGAAAAGGTGCACTGGAATTCGACGACCAAAATATGGAAAAATCGACATAAAATATGGAAATCGTAAGTCTCCCCACTCTTGTCTACTTTAGTTTTCTAAAGGTTTCACTTCTACCGCGTGTGAATTTTATACTCTGATATATTTTGGTTTTTTAGACATCTTGGTTACTCTTTGATGATTTTGTGATAATTTATAAAAGTTTTTAATGTATATAAAAAATGCAATAATTACCTATTTTAAAAAATTGTTTTACATGACACCTAGTAACTAATTAATCACAAATCATTGTAGTATTTTTTTTGTCTACAGGTACTTATTTGTTTGTACTTTTTTGAATTAATCACAAATCATTGTAGTGTTTTTTTTTGTCTATAGGTATTTATTTGATTATACTTTTTTGTGGGGTAAGCACGTATATGATGGGCAGATGCTTGGTTCGTGCACCAAGCGAACATTGTAAAATTGTAAAAGATCACAATGCTTGGCTAAAGCAAAACAACTAGGTGATTGGTTCAGGACGCTTGTTCGCGTCGGAAGCCCAGAAGGGATGGTGTGGGGGTAGGTTGGCCCAATGTTCTAGCCGGTGGCGATACGAGATTTTTTTATTTTTTTTTATTGTAATATAAAAAATATGAGTTACATTTTATATACACATATATTTTACAAAATATTAAATTAAAGGTCTTTTCTGGTCATGTATACCTTATCAGAAAAGAGGGGCTCTTGTGCCTGATAAGGGAGCCACGAGATATAAGAAATATATTTTTCAAAACCACTAATATATTTTTATTGTACACAAGTTCAGGAATAGCTGGTTAGTATTTTGGATAGGTACACCCTGAATTATCTTTGGAGTCAAATAAAAAAATAATTCCTTTGTTAAAAGGCATTTTTTAAAACTTTTACTTTGTAAGAATGCGTTTTAGAGACAACACAAAAAATAAGTAAGTATTGCCCTTCCATTCACAAATCTATCTTCTACTAGCTGGTGCCTGACATGCGTTGCTATGCCATTTAACAAAGAAATTGTTTCTACCTGCGTGTCCTTTCCCATTCCGCCTCCCCTTCCTCTCCCGCGGCCCCTTCACCTATCGCGTTCCCACTCCGCCTCCTCCACCTTCCTTCCCTCTCCCCACTCCACTCCTCCCCTTCCCCTGTCCCGCGACCCCCCCCCCCCCCCCGAGTTCCCCTCCTCCCTCCCGCATTCAGTCCTGGTACATTCAGTTTTCAAAGAGCTCGCGTGCCATCAATTGCAATTTTTTTATACAAATTTCATAATGCCAGAGCTCACCAGTAGTTTTATACAAACCTTTTCCTGACAATAACGAACACAAAAAAAAGAATTATCCAATTTGGAGCAGTCGTTCGGAAGTTATGCGCGTACATACATTTCAGCGATTCATTTTTATTTATATAGATAGATAGATTTATATATAAAGAGGAGTGCCTATGACGTATGGAAAGCGGGCGGGATAACGGATGATGGGCGTTGATTTAATTTTTATAAAAATCTACCATTTTATTCCGAGATTAATGAAATTTTGCACATTTGATTCTCAAAATAAGAGGGACGTGAAATTTCGAAAAACTCTGCCAAAAGCAAAGGCAACGCTGGGGACTTCGGCTATTGACAATAACAAACTGTTAATATAAAGGACCTTTATATTGGCTCCGGAAAGGGCCGCTTTGTATCCAAATTAACACCAATAAAAACACGTTATATTGGTCCCTTTAAAAAACTGTGGCTACCGTAAGGGTCAGTTAGTGTAACCATTTTAATCGGTCACAAGTCGACGATCAGCGCCATTTTGAATATATTGACATTTGAAGGGCCCCTGAACTATCGATTCTCGCCACCGGTAAAAGACTACCTACTACTCAGAATCGAAACTTGTTGCTTCAAATGACTTGGTCTTGTTGTGACCAGATCTGATTCAGGTACTGAAACTTGACGGCTTTTGTGACTACATGTTAAGATCTTTGGCTACGAATCTGGAGGTTGCGGGTTAAAATCTCGGCGTGCGCAAGTAAATTTGATTTGATTCACAAAAATAATATATGGTTACTATTAACTATATTTGTGGCACGTTTCTGACTGGTAAATACTCTCAGTAAAGCCCTAGTGAAAGATTACCATTCAGAATCGAAACGTTGCTTGAAATGGATTTAGCCGTGTTAGGTGACCAGATCTATGTTCTTCCCCATCTCCTTCCCTCCCCACTATCTTCAGCCTCACAACACACTCCAATTGGGGATGGCTCCAGACCGTAGGAAGCAACTAGCAACAAAAAACATTTAAAAAGTGATAAGATCTAAAATATTCAATTTGGGAGGCGGGTATGGGTACCGCCGCCCCGGGAACCATTTATTGGATATCTCTGTCATGGGTCACCCCAAGTGGTTCGCTCCGTTTGGTGACACAGGGGTGCCCGGGTTAATGGGGTGAGGTTTGTCCAGGTCTTGGGGGCGGATGCATCTGCCCACCTGTTATGTGGCGGGCCGAATCGAGAGACTGGTTAAGGGAGGCCTTTTGACCTTTCCAGCAAGACTCTATCGACCCATCGCCGTGCACCGCACCGCAGTTGGAGGGATGGATTCATACGCCCGTCACTGCGGGACACACAGACCGCCAGATTCCTACCCACCCCTCATACCCCTTTCCAGAACTTCCTATCTTTCCCTTCCCTAAAGACCCTCCACACAGCATCCGCTAAGATGTTATAGGCCCTGAGGGAAATTATTTTCCTCAGGGCCTGGGAGAAGTGTTTTTTTTCCATTAGCGCAGATATTATAGGTACTCTTAACCTTTCATGTATTGCTAAAGATACAGTGTGTATTGTTCTTACCAGACAGAAACAGGGATGGCGATAACATTTCCGTTCGTTGCCAAAACGTCCCATCTGTCCATTTTCTAGTTCAAGAAATGTATTGTTACTGGTAATGGTTACTGCTCGCAGCGGTGGCCACAGGCTACCAGGCTACCAGAGGGGCCTTGGCATTTCCCGGGGTTTATTTGAGCACCGGCCGACACACACCTCCCCTCTGAACACACAATTCCTAGAAGCGTCACCTGTCTACACCGAATAGAAAGAAAACGGCTGCGCCAATTTAGACAAGACCTTTGGACTAAAGGGACTCTGACGGGCCAAAGAAATTGATTATCTGTTCAAGAAAGAATGTCCCAGTCAGGAGTGCTCCCTTCCCGTTGCGATCGACACCAGGGGCCCTGTCGACGTGCCAACGAACGCAACCATGCTAGGGATTTCGAAATCGTTGTCAGTAAAGAATATTGATCCGATACTGTTAAGTTATCGATTTGACCGTGCTGGACCCCAGGCACGCTGTTTTGACTTGGAATTTTTTTGACTGAGCATTTTTTTAATATGAATACCGCACAAGAGTCCCAACTGCTCTCATCTGTAGCCAGTGAAGCTATGGCATCCCCAATTGGGGTATGTTGTGAGGCTGAAGGTAGTGGGGAGGGGAAGGAGAAAGGGAAGAGAGGAAGGTGGGGAAATACCTGACAATTGAGATCTGGTCACCAATCACGGCTAATGCCATTTCAAGCAACGTTTCAATTCTGAATGGTGGTCTTACACCAGGGCGATACTGAGAGTATCTTTCACTCTGGAACTGGAGTATCTTACACTCTGGCCATTTTAAATGAATAAATTGTGAAATAACACAAATTAATTAAATAAAATTTATTAGCCACGCCGGGATTCGATCCCGCGACCTTCGGTGTGCGAGTCGAGAACCTTACCGCTGGACTACGCCGTCCGTCAAATGGAAAGGTGGTTGAAATTTAGTCAGCCACTATTCTGGAAACATTGAATTAGTAACGGTTTCACGACAACTCGACGAAGTGGCATTTCAACACTCGTTTGAAAAGTCATTAAAAGTTATGATTTTTTTTTTAAATAATCCATAAAATCTAACGAAACCTTTTTTTTCATCATTATTAATGACTTTTCAAAGGAGGGGATGAATTTGCTTGTCGTTGAGTTGTCCGGTCACCATTAGTTAGCCACCAATAGTAACATAGGATGGGTAGGTTTTTTTTACTTCTAACTTGTACCTTCTAACCTCGTCCTATTTATTCTAACAAGTCACTGATTTTGGAATCCGTTTCTTTCAATCATATTTTTTGAGTTCACTCTTTGAGTTTTTGTTTGTCTTTAGATAATTCCCTCCTTTCCTAAAACGTACCTCGTTGTCATTTTGTAAAGAGTCACTTAACCCTTACTAGAACATTTGATTTTTTTTTAATGAAATTTTGAACTGAATGACAAAACTAAGTAAATATGATTAAATATATAGGTCACCCCAAGTGGTTCGCTACGTTTGGTGATTTAGCAGGGGTGCCCGGGTTCATGGGGTGAGGTTTGTCTAGGTCTTAGAGGTGGATGACAAAGACACACTGAACCCCAGATCCCTACCCACCCCTTAAACCCTTTTCCTTCCCAGAACTCTTCTCTCCTTCCTTTTCCAAAAAAACCCCTCCACACAGCATCCCCAAAGATGACATAGGCCCTGAGGAAAATTATTTTCCTCAGCGCCTCCTGTGTGGTCTCATGTAAAAAAAAAAAAAAAAATATATCATTAAAAATTTTAATGAAGTTTTTGGCAGCGGCAAATATGTGACAGTATTATTCACTTCAATGTACATGTATTTTTTAGAAGCTCACTGCTACTCTAGAAAATAATTATTTTGTACGTGTGCTCACTGGGATTATCCAAATTCCGCTAAGGGTTAAAGGAAAATTGAGCTTACTTCGAGCTTACGGACTCGTCCACTAAACACTTCTATCTGTTCAGTGTAAACCTACTACATATTAAAGCAGACTATCGGCCAGCGGCTAGCGTGAGGCGTGAGAGGTGTTGCGGGTAATGGTGCAGGCTTTTCAGTTCAACGCAACTAATAAAACTGAAGGTTAAGGAAATGTATTATCCAATACCTTGTAGTCAAGAAACAACGAGGGTGTACTTTATGACACTTAAAGTGCAACACTTTAACCTTTAACACTTCAATTTCGAAATCTTGCAAAGGCTCTGGTAAATAAGCAACTTTTAAAGTCAATTTTTTTGCCGGCAAGATATAACCGTCTAATTAAGGTTAAGATCGCGAGAGATTTCATATTTCTGTCGACATATTTTCCTATCTTGTCTTGTTAAACGGCCTACTCACCATCCGATTTAAAGCACTGCTTGCAGGACTGCATGCAGTCTCTGAATCGTTAGTAGGCAAAATCGCCAGTCGAATTATTATTATTCCCTGTGTAGAGCAGTCGGAATAATAAAAATTCGGTTGAGGGTTCTGCATGCACTCCTGCAAGTGCTGGTTTAAATCGGATGGTGGGTTGGGCGTTTTAGTGCCAAATTTGTATTCTTCTCGTCCTGGTACATATGTGCAGTCTCTGCAAATCGTTATTATTATAACTGCCCGCCGAATTATTGTTATTCCCTTTGTCAGGAAGTCGGAATAATAATAACAAGCAGATAAAAACCCGCTCCGCAGGTTTTTGCTGCTAGGCCCTGCGGGCGACTTTTGGTAAGGCGTCGCCCAGTTAGTGTTGGTGACCATTTTATAATTCCGATAGGAACTGGTTCCAAAAAAAATCTGTTCCTCCTATCCACAGTAATAGCTAGTCACCGGGACAAAGTAACCAGGATAGGCAGTGATGTCATATGTAATAAATAGCCGCTTGATATTGTTCACAAATAAGTATCACAACTAAGTTTTACCGTCAATCTTTCCATATCCGAAGAGATACTCAAATTCACAAATTCGTAGTACCTACTTATACCACGCAGACGCAAGCCTATTAATACTGTTGATGATGATTGTAGAACCGTAAAATCTTGCACAAAAACTGCACCCAACAAAAAAGCTTTTTGTCATTATTATTTTTCAATCGGAAGCAAGGAAGAAATGGTTATATTGGGATATGATTTAAGATTTTCATGGACCAAAGTTTTATCACGATTTATTTTTGGGATATTATGTCGTGTTGCGCTACCTCCTTCTTCAGCCAACTATTATATAGTACATTGAGTTTAGACATATGATATAATGACGCCGTTGTGAATTATATTCCAAGACGATTTTTGTATTTTACATTGTATCCCTCCACACTAGAGATGGGTGAATTCTGCGTTTTGCCGTAGGCCTCCGAGGCGTGCTTCCATTTAAAAGTACCTAATCGAGTTCCAGGAGCATTCATGGGGTAAGGTTTGTCCGGATCTTTGCGGCGAATGGGTCTGCCCATCAACTGCGTGGCAGGCCGGATCGGGAGAGACTGGTTGAGGAACACCTCCACAGCAGGACTCTCAGAACATCGCCTTATCCGCAGTGGAAGGGATTGATTCACATGTCCGTCACTCCTGGAAACACTGACCCCCAGAATCCTACCCACAGCAGCTCATACCTTTTTTCCTTTCCACACAGCATCACCAAAGATGACATAGGCCCTGAGGGGAATTATTTCCCTCAGAGCTCCTGTGTGGAGCTAATAACAAAAAAAGGTTCCGGGTTCGAGTTCTTGGGTGCGGACTGGGTGCTGTTGCGGGTATCGGGACGCACGGGTTCGGCCAATGACTCGGTGCATGACCCGGCTAAAACCGCATAAGAACTCGAACTCGGAGAAGGACCCGCAGAAGAACTGGGACCCAAACCCGGACAAGAATTCACACATGGACTCAAACCCGAACCCGGACTTCATCCTTGGGAATTCCAACTTTGGGAATGCTGTGTGGAGTCTTTTAGGGATAGGTACGAAAGAAAGTTCTGAGAAAGAAAAAGGTAAGAAACTGGGGTCAATGTGTTCAGAAGTGTCGAGATAGTCCGGCTGGAGATGTCAAAGGGTCTCCCTCGACCAGTCTCTCCCTATCCGGTCCGCAACGCAGTAGGTGGGCAAAAGCATCCACCGCCAAGACCTAGATTTTTTAAAAATATGAATACGGCACAAGAGTCCGCTCCCGTCTGAAGCCAGTGAGACTATGGCATCCCCAATTGAGGTATGTTATGAGGCTGAAGGTGGTGGAGAGGGGAAGGAGATAGGGAAGAGGAAGGTGGGGAAGTACCTGGCTATTCAGTTCTGGTCACCAAACACGGATAATGCCATTTCAAGCAACGTTTCAATTCTGAATGGTGGTCTTACACCAGGGCGATACTGAGAGTATCTTCTAACGTGTCGCAAATATACTATATATTATTTTTTAAATGAATAAATTGTGGTATAACACAAATTAATCAAATAAATTATACAATAAATGCCTGTTGCCGGCAGTTAAAAAAAATCCATATAAATTCTCGATCTATAAAAAAAAGCTCTTTTTGGATTGAGACATTTATCTACTAAGAAAATGTTGTAAACAAGCTATTTAATTTGCATAATTCTTAAATTGCTGAAGATAAAAATATCTCTTCGAAAAATGTTTCAAAGACATTAATATAATTATTATTAAATAATAATATCGACGTGTTTACGTATATTAATGCAGAAAATCTTTTTGTGTCTCACAAAAAAGCTTCGGTGTTAAGATGTTAGAAAAGATTTTATCTGGGACATCGTTTCTATCATGAACTTAAAAAAAAACACAGAGTGTACAATTCACACGCGGTAAAAGTGAAACTTTCATAAAACTAAAGTAGACAAGAGTGGGGAGGCTATTATTAGGAGACCGATTATACTATCTCATTCTCTCCCAGGCTAAATCCTATAGTACTTGTTTGTCCCTTTTTAGGGTCCCGTTTCATCGAGTTTCACTTCCCAACGGCGCTAAAGAAGTTTTTACTTTAAAAAAACGGTAAGCTGTGATTAGCCTGTTTATATACATACGGGGAAGCTATCTGAACAATGATGATGTTGTCGCGGCGATTGTGCGCGCGTGTATTATCAGGTATTATGTCATAGAAACACAGGTGATATGACAACAGATAAGGGTGTCCGATAATTACACGATTACGAGTACTGATAACAAAATATAATGATAAGTGCTATAAAGCCCCATTCGCATAAATGCTTTTTTAGCGCAACGCGTGATGGGTGAAATTTTTGCCATCACGATTTTTAGTGTCGTAGTCCAAAGATTTAGCAAATTTTGAAACAAAACAAAAATATAGATATACATACCTACATAGAGGATGAGATCGTATATGGCTATAGTTTGATATGCTTAACTTTGCAGAAGTTTTTTACATTAGCTCCACTCAGGAGGCCTTGACGAAAATAATTTCTCTCATGGCCTATGTCATCTTTGGGGATGCTGTGTGAAGGATTTTTTTAGGGAAAGAAAGGAGATGAAGTTCTGGCAAGGAAAAATGAATGAATGGTAGGAATCTTGGATTCAATGTATCCAACCCTCCCACTGCAGTGCAAGGCGATGTGTCCAGCGAGTCTGATTGGAGAGGTCTAGGTTAGGTCTCCCTCAACTTGTCTCTTCCGATCCGGCCCGCCACGCAGTAGGTGGACAAAGAGACCCAGACAAATCTTAACCCATGAACCCAGGCACCCCTGCCAAGTCACCAAACGCAGCAAACCACTTAGAGTAACCTATGGCAGGGGTGTTGGTTATCCAATTTTTATTGTATAGTATTCATGCGCCCTTGAGGTGATTTTGCACAAAAACGGCGCTATATAAATTAGCCAGATATTATAACAACTTTATTAATTTATTTTACGCCCGGAGGGATTTTACATGTTGGTAGTACAGGACTATAAATTTAAGAATTCGACTTCGAATACAACACCAAAACCATCTTCGTAATTAATTGTTAAAAAGCTACTTTTGTAATAGAACCGAATTCAAGCAAGTAGCTAATAATGCCAAAAGATGGCGCCACTTACGTTAAAAGCTAGCGAGAGAAACGTCGGCTGGCAGGCGTAGGTAGTATTGGATTTGTAATTTCGTAAATCTCTCCGGGTATGGAAAGATTCATGATAATATGATTGTATTATTGATATGTAATATGATTGATTCATGGATAATATGATAATATGATTGATTGTACCCAAAATGCTTGCCAACAATGCAAACTGCTTTATGCTACGGGCACACTTGCTCATTTGAAGCCAAAGAGCACGCTACCTAGTAGCATGTGTGTCAGTGACGTTGCTAGTAATGAGCATGCTCATTTGAAGCCAAATGAGTATGCTCACAAATCAACAGTCTTTTGATTTATGGGCATGCTCATTGGATTATTGGGCGGAAGGAGAAGCCTCTAAGTATGTGTGAACAGACTAGCTTATGAGCATGCTCATTTCAATCCGATCTCAGTTGGCGCCTGCGCATAATTTGCAAAATGTCAAAATAGCCCGCTGGGGAGACGAAAAAACTCGTTTTTCGTGATTTATTAAGGGAATTACGAATATATTTGTAACACATGGTCACTTAAATACCCACAATAGATTTCCAAATTCCCCAAAATGAAACCACATTCTATTGAAATTAGCATTTATTTTTTAATATTTAGTCATTTTCGGAATTGTTATCTTGGACCCAAATCTTAAATAATTGCATTGCAAGCAGTAATATTATTTCGTTTAGTTCTGAGCGAATGAAACTGACTCTATTTGACATGAGCATGCTTATTAAATAGCACGTGTGTTCAAATGTCGGCTTTGCGCACGCTCATTCACGAGAAAGCTCAAACCAAGCCTGCTCATTATTGAGCAAATGTGTACAGTTGACTATTTTAGACATAAGCGTACTCATTAATGAGCATGCTTATAAGCCGGCTTCTGTGAGCAAGTGTGTCAGGTGTCAGTACGTTTAGGGAACGTACCCATACTACGTGACCTATTTAGGGGGGGGGGGGGGTCATCAAAATACCACGCTTGGTCACAACGGGGGGGGGGGGGGGGGGCTTAGGTTTTTATCACGTAGTCAATCTAGAAATCTCGCGTTTTTTTTCGAGCTACGAGGGGAGGTTTTTAAGTTCGCGGAATGGGAAGGTAAGTGATTAATGGGGGTACCGCTGAATTAGGTACTAATTGAACAACTCATTTTTAGGATAAACACCGGGTTTTATCGTAATTAGGTCATTAGTCTTTGAGCTATCGTCGGCCAAACACTTCAATCGGGAAGATATTGTGAAATGTGGAGAAAATTGAGTTCCGCGCTGTTATAAAGTTCCTTTAAGTTAATTTAAAGATCGGAAAAATGTATTAGGGTAGTAGGTGAATATGTTGAAAAGGAAAAATAATTTTGGTTTTTATTTCCACTCCTTACCCAATCCGCAAACTTAAAAACCCACCCTCGTACATTCAAATAAGTGAAAAAGTTCAGGGAACGTGTTTCTTGAAGATGATTGAGATGAAAAATGTTTATAAAAATAACAAGACTTTCGTTTCCATAAATTACGTTCCGGTTTCAATATATTTTGATATAAGTTTTATCTTGATAATATTTTTTCCACTTGTAATGCATGCACTCTTGCTGTCACGCAGCAAGCGCCGTATTAATAAAGACAATTATAAGCCAAATAATGCATTTTTCATTTTTTGTTACCAAAAAATGATTCGAAACCATATTTATAAAATACTACGTGAAAACTGTAGGGGGGGGGTCTTGGAATATACTACACGTGGTCACCGGGGGGGGGGGGGGTAAAAAATTGCAAAAAGTGTGTCACGTAGTATGGGTACGTTCCCTTATCGGTAAATATACAGGAAATAGGGAAACGCTTATTACGCACTTAAAAAACACTTTGATTCCGGAAAGGAAAATAATGCGTCGGTATATCGATAAAATTAAATTTTGATTGCTCACTTCTCTACATATTATAAATTAAAGTCCTCCGACGCGTCTGTTCGCGATAAACTCAAAAACTAATGAACAGATTTTCATGCGGTTTTCACCAATAGACAGTGATTCATGATGAAGGTTTAGGTATACAATTTGTCAAGGTTTTGTGTGAATTGGTTGATATATATAATATATAAAGGTAGCGGGCTGGCAATCTGGCAAGCGGGCGGTGAAGATTTGATTTGTATGAAAATTAACAGATGGCGTTGGTTATAAAGGTTGGGTAACCAAACAGTAGATGGATTAGCATTTTGTTAGTAACAGCAACGAGTGGCCGGGTCAGCTAGTATTTTAATATTATTATGACAAAAAACATGACGTGAAGAAAAGACGTCAAATTATACGTGTTTTAATGAAATAGCTACCTACTAAAATTCATTATTTTCCGTTTCCAGAAAATGAAATACATACTTACACTTCGAATTTAGCTATAACTTTGTGGTTATCCGTAATAAATAAATGAAACAATATTTTCGTTATTTGTTTTTGGGGTGTTGTGCCGTGTTGCGCTACCTCCTTCTTTAGGTAGCGCAACACGGCATAACACCCCAAAAACAAATAACGAAAATGCTTTTGGCCGTGAAAATCTTAAAACTTATCTGAAACAATATTTCTTTGTTCTAACCACTTGCATATTTTATTAACGCCGACCGGTTTCGGAACGACCTTTCCTTCTTCAGGGCAAGCATATTATCATGACTAAATCACAATTGCGCCCCACGGTTGAATTTGGCAGCCTGTTCTGGAGCCCCCAAAATACCTGAAAAAAAACCCTCGACTCTGTGCGGAAAAGGGCGGTCCGTTTGATAGATTCTCCCATCTTTAGAGCACAGGCGTAGGGTGGGAATGCTTTCCTTGTTCTACCAGTATTTCAATGGAAGATGCTCCGAAGAACTAGCGTCATTGGTCCTTCGGCACCGGTGCATAGTCGGGAAATACGCAAAACGCGTGCCCAACTCGTTCTTGTGTTCAACAGGTCGGCTGTGGAACGATTTGCCGGCTTCTGTGTTTCCTCCTTCCTACAACATGGATTTCTTCAAGACGGAATGTTCATTCCTTCCTCTCCTCAAAAAGACCCTCCAAACAGCATCTCAAGTACGAGGAAATTATTTCCCTCAGGGTCTCTTGTGTGGAAATGTAAAAAAAAATGGTGCAAGGTGTTTATAAAATAAAATGTGCGTATTGAGAGTGTTTAACCAGCCAGCGGCCAAAAATCCACATTTCGTCGAAAGTTGTTCTTACGATCGCGCAGGGCGGTTACAATGAGAAAAAATAATTATTCTCCGAACCAGCTTTTTAAAATTATAACTCAATATCGAATTTATTTCAATCCAAATTAGCTGTAATTTATTCCTTCATCCAAAAATGCTGAAACGCGTGATGATAAAACTATTAAAATAATGTACTTTTTGTAATTATTTTTTGATTATAAGTAATATACTTAAGTATTTATCATTTTTCAATAAGGGAACGTACCCATACTACGTGACCAAATTTTGCAATTTTTAACCCCCCCCGGTGACCAAAAACCTAAGCCCGCCGCCGATCATTTGTACCAAGCGTGACATTTTGAAGACCCCCCCTAAACGTGTCACGTAGTATGGGTACGTTCCCTAATGTCCAAGTTAAATAAGAATGTTAAAAAAATCTGAAATACATTAGTTTGTAAGTGCGCAAATAAATACACAAACGGACCAATTTTCGTCAAGAAACACATGTACGTATATATATTTTTAATGATTTTATTTAAACTAAAATTAAAATTCTAAAACATGCGATACCCAGATAATGTATTGATTTATTTTACTGCATGATTATATGATTTGACAATAGTACACAACTTCTTCTTCTTCTTTCGTATGGTGGGGGGTCAGAGGGGGACATCTAGGTCTGCGAGCCAGTCTAGGGCCTCAGGCGTTGCCCTGTGGACCTCATCAATCCCGCCGGGGAATGAATGGAGCGGGCATTCGTTGACCACATGTTCGGTGGTCTGCACCGCACCGCATTCACACGTCGCCGACTCTTTAAGGCCCCATCTATGCATCATATGAGCACAACGGCTATGGGAGCACCTTATCCTATTGATGGCAGTCCAGAGTTTGCGAGGCAATGAGAACCCAGGCTGTCTCTCAGTGGGGTCTTGCACGAGATGGGCGTTTTTGACGTTGGCTGATTGCCACTCAAGCTTCCACCTATCTTCTGGGGTGAGAGGTGTTCGAAGGAGTCTTTCTCCTTCCGTCCAGAAGGGTTTTCGAGACTTTAAGCGGCATGCCGGGTGAGAAACGACATCATCGTGCACATCGTACACAACTGCTAACCTTGTACAAATCACAAGTACGCCCCACGGTTGAATTTGGCAGCCATCTCTGGTCTGGAGCTCCAAAATACCTGAAAAATACCCTCGACTCTGTGCAGAAACGGGCGGTCCGTTTGATAAGATTCTCCCATCTTAACAGACGGATTGCAATCTTTAGAGCACAGGCGTCTGGTGGGAATGCTATCCTTGTTCTACCGGTATTACAATGGAAGATGCTCCGAGGAACTAGCATCATTGATCCCTTCGGCACCGGTGCATAGTCGGGAAACACGCCAAACGCGTGCCCAACATTTGTACACGGTTGAAATTTGTCACATGAGAACGGGTCGTTTCTTCGACTCGTTCTTGTGTTCAAACAGCTCGGCTGTGGAATGATTTGCCGGCCTCTGTGTTTCCTCCTTCCTACAACATGGGTCTCTTCAAGACCAATGTTCATTCCTTCCTCTCCTCAAAAAGACCCTCCACACAGCATCCCAGATGACATAGGCCCTGAGGGAAATTATTTTCCTCAGGGCCTCCTGTGTGGAGTTAATCTTAAAAAAAAAAATTTGAAATGTGTGTGGTACAATACAAAATCTTTTTTGAAAATTTAACAAATCTGCAAACGACCTATGGTATAACCTTATTATACTAAAAATAAACATTTTTTCTCAAAATTTAAAACATGCGAATGCTAGATAAAAGAGCAATCTTTCGAAATCCATTTATATTTTTTTGTGGAAAAGAGTCGACACGTCTAAAATCTGATTTAAAAATGACATATTTCTGGTTTTCTCTGGTAATACCCTCTTAAGCATTGCCCTTTTTCTGTTTATTTACCATTTTATCAAACCTGAAGAAAGAAGTCATAATCGAAACTTTGCTTCCAAAGGCACTGGCCGTGTTTACTACCAGATCAGAATAGCCAGGTACCTCTTAACCTTCCCACTTGCTCGACGTGAAGATAACTGGAAAAGTTGGTCTAAGTTAAGAATAGGAAGCAGAGGTCTAAAGAACTGCCTGCTTTGGCCGAATCGGAAAATCTGAAGAAATTTGGGGAACGTCCCAGCCCAAATCTGGATATCAGAAGGTTCGTGAAGAATTTTATTTCTGATGTAGATATGTCCAATAATACTAATAACTAGCAGTTAAAAACCCGCTCCGCAGGTCTTTGCTGCCAGACCCTGCGGGCGCCTTTTGGATTGGTTCGGCTTCGCCCAGTTTAAGTGTGGGAAACCATTTTATAAATCCGATAGCAACTGGTTCCAAAAATAGCCGGTGTCTTGGATCCAGTGACAGATGGTCACCGGGATGTAGAAGCGTGGTGTTATTATTCATAACTGCCAGTTACAATAACAATCATAGTATCATGAATCTTTCCATACTCGGAGACATTTACGAAATTACAAATCCAATAGTACCTACGCCTGCCAGCCGACGTTTCTCGCGCTAGCTGTTAACGTAAGTGGCGCCATCTTTTGGCATTATTAGCTACTTGCTTGAATTCGGTTCTATTACAAAAGTAGCTTTTTAACAATTAATTACGAAGATGGTTTTGGTGTTGTATTCGAAGTCGAATTCTTAAATTTAAACCGTACAAACTACAAACGCAAGGCTTTTATAGTCCTGTACTACCAACATGTAAAATCCCACCGGGCGTAAAATAAATTAATAAAGTTGTTATAATATCTGGCTAATTTATATAGCGCCGTTTTTGTGCAAAATCACCTCAAGGGCGCATGAATACTATACAATAAAATGAAAGAACAATGAATAAATAGTAGCTGTGTAAAATATCAAGAACAAAAGCAAGTTTGGGTTAAGTGAAGCAAGTGAAGTTAAGATTCGAGAAATTTTATTTATTTAACGCCCAAAGGGCTTTTACATGTTTGGTAGTACAATTAATTCGTGACAAATGATTTTTAAACAGATAAAGAAATAATAAAAATAAAATTAGATAAAAAAGCACACAAGTCATAAAAACATAAGAATACACACAACAGCGATTTTCATAGGTTTACCAAAATACAGATATGTTTAGGAATAGTTTTGGAATAAGTTTTTTACAAGATCAACAAAGTTCGCCAAGTTTATGTTAAATATGTCAAGATCACCTAAGTACTGATTTCCCATAGTGTGAAATCGTTGTTTCGGAGAGTGGGCAATGTAGTTCCGCTTATGAATGCTACAGTAGAATAGTGTATTTTGTCGTGTAGTTACTGTCGGTATCCGTAAGTTTATGAGTTGCAGGAGTTCGCAACAGTCAAATTTAGAGTTAAGTATTTTGAACAAAAATGTTAAGTCTTTTATATTACGTCTGTATTCTAGTATGTGTATTTTTAGAATATTTAATAATAAATTATATTTTAAGTCTTCTAATGGGATATTTAATTTAAAATGTATAAAACGGATAATTTTTTTTTGTATTCTCTCAATGTTATTAATGTGAATTTTGTAAGATGGAGACCAAACTACCGAGTTATATTCCATTAGGCTTCTAACTAGAGATACATATAATAATTTAATGGCTTGTATGGAATTAAAGTTTTTGGTTGTTCTTAATACGAAGCCTAGTGTTTTCATACCTTTGTTTAAAATTTGGTTGATATGATCGGCGAAACTTAGTTTTTCATCCAAAATAATTCCAAGATCTCTCATTTCCGTGACTCTTTCTAAAGCTGTGTTATTGATGGAATATTCGAATAAAACAGGATTTTTATTTCTGAAGAAAGTCAAGGTTTTGCACTTTTCTACATTTAAATTATGTTACACATTCGCCCAAGAGGTTGATTTTTGAAGTAAAACTTCTTTACGCACGCTTGACTTGGGGAGTAAGCTGATGAATGCGTGACGAGAGCGTTACGAAAAGTGTGATCGGGCGAGGCGAACGGTCGGGCCTTTAAGCACGCTTGACTTGGGAGTAAGCTGGTGAAAGCATGACGAGAGCGTTATGAAAAGTATGATAGGGCGAGGCGAATGGTCGGGCGAGGTGAACGGAAGTTGAGAGGGAGATATAAGTTAGTGAAGTTTTACTTCAGTCGTGTGATCTAAAGCACACTCGTTTTTTGTTGAGTCTTTTAGCAGACAATACCTACCTAGGTACCTAATTTGGATCTAGTGACATTTGTACACGGTTGACATTTGTCACATGAGGACGGGTCGTTTCTTCGACTCGTTCTTGTGTTCAACAGCTCGGCTGTGGAATGATTTGCCGGCCTCTGTGTTTCCTCCTTCCTACAACATGGGTCTCTTCATGACCAATGTTCATTCCTTCCTCTCCTCAAAAAGACCCTCCACACAGCATCCCAGATGACATGGGCCCTGAGGGAAATTATTTTCCCTCAGGGCCCATGTCATAAAATTATTTATTATTTTCTGTGTGGAGTTAATGTAAAAATAAAAAAAAAAGTGAAGTCAAGTGAAATAATATTTGAGAAATTTTGTTACACAAGAGGTTGGGAGAAGGTTAAGATGGTTCTTTGGAAGGAATATGGAAAGTTTCGGGGTTTCTTAGTAGAACAATATACCTAGGTACCTAGGTAGTTTGGGTCTAGCGAAGTCAAGAAAAGAGATTCTGGAAATTTAGTTACACATTCGCACAAAAGGTAAATATGGTTCTTTGGAAAGAAATATGGAAAGTTTCCAGGGTTTCTTAGTAGACAGTGATTGATATCGATTTTGATTGTGGCCAAAGGGAAAAATTTTATATCATACAGGAAGAAATCATGGTACCTAATAAGCTGATAATCTCTGCGTTCATAAATCTCATTGATAAAGTATTTTTTAGCATTCGTCTGAAATGCATATTAACTTGATAATAATTAAAACTCATGTCAGATTCTACAAAAAAAAAATCAGAAGACAACAAACAAAGGAAAATAGTCATACTGCACCAACAAAAAGTAAATTGACATTATAATATTGAAGAAACGAATTTTTTATTTGATGTTGTCGATTTGATGAGCCACTGGCGGGAATCTGTTACCAATCTGATTCACAAACACGGGGTCATATTTTGGGCATCGCAGCCCACCTGCCCGACCGCCTTTTTTTAAAAATGGCTTACTTTGTGTTTTCTAGTCACAGTGGATGTTTTGAAAATCATCTTGTCAGTTGTCCTTCTATATTTTTTTAGAAAACACTGTACAATTGAAGGGAGCGAAACACATACAAATAATTTTTTGACAAATTGGCTGCCTACGCAATTTATAATATCAATATGAAGTTTATTATTCAGAGTGTTCGGCACTAATGAGAACACGAAAATGAAACGGCGAAGAGTTTTCATAATAATAATAATTTCTAAAATAATCGGAGCAAAATTTAATGTATCTATTTATTATAAACTATTTATATTTGTACAACAATGAATCTAAAAGCATAAAACAACATTATGACAAAAGTACTACTTATGTACCTTCGTAGGCCATGAAATTATAAACATTCATTTCTATAGTACCTATTTACGATAATAAACAAAGAGAAGGTACATATTGCAACGTCGTTACTAGTGTGGTAAGTACCTAAAGTTAATGTCCAAACCGACAACACTCTGGTAAATTACCAGCGACAGACAACAGAAACAGATGCAGAGCTTATCTTCTACTGGCACTGATTACGCCTTGACCTTCCTATGTGAGTGGATGTGATAGTCTGGCTCACGGTTCACTCGACTGAAGATACCCCAAATACCGATAAATCACACATTAAATTGGTAAATAAAAAGAAACGGAGAACCATTGCCGTTGTATACAAACAATGTGGCGCAATTAATACCCTGGTTTTATCACAGGGTGACGCCTCACAGAAAGTCAACGAACCGACGGACGTTTTCAATGTTTTATAACACGAACTTGAACACTGCATTCATTCAAGACCTAGAACCCGATATTACAACACTCTATAAGTTGTATATTTACCTGGGAACGCAATTTGACGGTGTCCTGTCCACTTCCCAAGCGGCAAAAAGTTTCATGGGAACGGGCTTGCTGACATTAGTCATCTTTTCCGATTTCACTTTTTCCGTCATTTTGAAAGAACACTATGTTTTCGGGCACTGAACACTGAGAATGGGTCGCACTTGAACACAGCACACGGTAAATACACCTATTTCACCACCATTTTGAAGAAATACAAATTTTCAATGCTCATCATCGCGAACAAACGAGAACGCGAGAACGTTTGACAGATCGCTTCTCGCCACTCGCGACTAGAAACAAAGTGGCTGCTTTCCGGCAAATCCGCCAGGGGGACGCGCGACCGTGTTTGCTGTTGCCGTTGGCTCCCTGTTTCGGCCAATGGGAAGCCGCGCGCATTCCGCATTGTTTGGAGTTTTGGAGCGCTCAAATAGTCTTTTTTTTGTTTGTATTTTTATTGCTTTGGAACCGCCAACGGCATATCCAGGCATACCTGCCGCCAACGGGATTGGTTTATTTATGCGGCCAACTGTCAAACATGAGACTTCAACATTGTTGCAAAGAGAGTGGCAAAATTTAAAATTAAAAGATGACTTTTCTTCGATTTTATTTTATCCTACATTTTTAATGATTAGTTTGGTTAAGTATTTACCTATTTCGCCGCACTTTTAGCCACCGATTGTGGAAATTACACTTCGTTTCTACAATTTCCACGAGAAACAACAATTTTTATGCACAAAATAAGTTCTTAGTTTGCAAATAATTTATGGGTATTTGAATTGAAACTAATCTTTCGCCAGCGTCAAATCCATACTAAAAAATCCAAAATGGCAGCAAGGGAAATTTTGAAAATAAAAATGGAATTTATTTTCGGTACTTCGTACCTCGTTTCGTTTATTTAAAACAATATTTTATGTTCACATAACTCCACCTAAGAGAGCATTATCATTAGACTTCCCACATTAGATGCCTAGATCTGCGATTTTTTTACTCTAGCGCACAGATTCTCAAACTTATTTCGTGCCACTGCCCACTTTGAGATTTAAAAAAAATCTGGTGACCCCCATGTTTTTTATCTTACCGTTTTTCATTACCTCAATTATCAACTATGATGCTTAAAAAAAGTTATTGCAAATATAATTTTTAAAGACGCTTTATTATATGGACAGGATAGATAGTGTATGACCCACATCCTATTTCCGAGATCAAGGAGAGGAAATAAAACTCATACGGGGTTAGGCCAAGAGGCTGAAAATATTGGCTTTTTTAGGATTTTTTTTCAGAAACACCACAAAATAAATCGAGATTACAATAAAGATATACATATCAGTGACTGTATACAAAATTTTTAATGAAACGATTAATTTCAAAATGGCGGCTGTGCAGCGTTTTTCCGATGACGTCTCTTTTTTCTGGGTCCACGACTGGACAAACAGTCCTGTAATTTTTGAATTACAATAAGCAAACTTTTTTTTTGATTTCCTGTAATAACTGCTATAAAAGTACATAGGTTTCTTCAATATATTAATTTTTGGCCAAATGGCGCACTTCCAAAATGGAAAGTGAAAAATTTGCCTAAAAAATCATCAGGTAATTGTTAATAATAAATAACTATACAATATTTTAAAAAAATCCTACGTACTTCCACAGACAACGTATTTTTCAAAATATATTCAATATTTCAAGTAAATCGGTCGAAAATTGTCTTAGTTATGTTTCCGGCCAACTTAAAAAATGCAGTTTTGAGATATGCACGTTTGATGTTTTGAGTAGTAGAAAATCTTACAATTTAATACCTTCAATCTGCGATGCCTGCACCATAAAATTGGCCTTCCAGATTATCGTCCTGCTCTTCTTTTCTGCTTGATCTTAAAGTGATCTTTGCCTCTTTTACCCGTTCAGACAGTGATCTCTCTGAATGCTTTATGCGCCGTTTGTCGATTACTTATGTAGGTACTAAGTACAAAAGTTCGAAAACCGAATACTTAGAGATTTTTACCGACCATAATCTTTTGGGACATCATTTTTGAGACCTTAGGGGACAATTTAAAAAAAAATAAACAAAAACAATTTTTCGAAAATTCTAGAGTGGCCTAACCCTTTAACATATTTAAAGTATTTTTATTAACACTAAAAGCATGCTTTGAATTTGAAACTTATCTAATGTGAAGGATGAATTTGATGCATTTCGACGAGTTGGTTAATATCGGGCTCGAATTCAGTAACTTGCAGCCTATTTCTCTTAGTTAGCAACGTTGCTTCAGCACTAAATCCATGTTCACACAAATACGACAATGGGAATGCTATCAGAAAACGTTGAACAACCGACCATAACCCAGGGTCAGGGTACAGTTCAGAGATTCGCTTCTGCAGCCAAAATTCTTGGATTTAATTTTGATTCTTCGTTTGTTGTCAGTTCTGTAAGTTGTTCTTCTGACTGGGATGATCCTGCTGTATTGACATTTGTAAAAGGATCCAACACCCAGTCTGGTACGTCCATGTTTAAAACGACCTGTAATCGTTCCTTAAAATCAATGTCCCCTAATTTTCTTTTAGCCTTCTACTGTTCCCCTGAAAGCCTCCAGCACCCACAAGGGAGCGTTATCACCCACTTTGAGAAAGACTGCTCTAGCAGAAACTACTCTTTTCCAAAGTACCTTACATTCTTTATTATTTTTTTAATTCCTTGCATTTACCGGACATAGGTATCTTCTGTAATAGTTATATAGTATATTATAATAGTTATATCATTTCAAACTCTCACGGCCGCTGTTCCTAACTGTTCGATAGACCAATCTAGTCTACCATCAGCTAAGCAATTTGTAAGTATTAAGGTAATGCTCGATTCTCGTTGTTCCCAAATATTTTATCGTTGCATATCTTAGGCGACCCGCCCACCTTAGCCCCGCCCAAAATGGCATCAAAGTAAAAACTTTCAATGTTAAATTAATATTAAAGAGTTAAATATTGTACTTATTATTAACACACATAATTTCTTTTAAATACTATTATCCATAAACTTGCATTTTATATTTTTCAAAAATAGAATTTCAGTTTGACCTTTGGGGACATACATTATGTGACTAGTCTTTCTTCCAATCTAGACCTCCCCCCCTTGGTGAGATAAATTTGGGCCACTTCGTATATTCTTTTCAAGTAACGTGAGATTTTGCTGGAACCCGCCCTTTTTGAGCTCACGAATTAATGTATGCCCCCTTTGACTTACCCACGTGACGTTAGCGCCATTGAAAACTTTTTATAACTTTGCTTTGCTCAGTCGAATTTAATCCATGTGTCCGGCTTCCTTAAGATTAAGCGATGCTTGTGTGTTGGAAAGAGCGTAGTTGTGCATTTGAACCTTAGTTTCGGCTTAGCAGTTGATTAGTAGGATTGGGAACAGCGGCCGTTAGTGTCATCATTATCACCATTCATAATTACAAATTTAGCGATAAGATCTGAAGAAGCAGGTACATTCAACTTTCTTCAGCCTATTGAAATTTTTCACAGATTCCTTGCAATGTATCTCCGTGCTGGTAACGGGCTTAAAAGGAATAAAATAAACCATTTCTGCTCTTAAGAATAGTATTATTTATTTACATAAATTCTTACACATTATTTCAGAGCACTTCATCGTAAAATTAAAAACATTTCAATAAAGACACCATAAATAATTTGTACATTTTAATATTTAGAGACAAAACAATATGCTTGTCTTATCACTACTCACAAAGGAGAAATTCACGCTTCATCTAATAAAAAATTCTACACAAACTATAGCTTGACCACCAACAAAAAATACATGATAATTGTTATTTTTGGTAAGGAGATGGTCTGCACATCTCCCATAAGCACTCAGACCATAACCCCATTGGACTGCCTTCCTGGTTTGTCTTATTTCCTCAACAGTAATCCAGCCCCTTTAATAAAGTTCACCAAGGTTGTCATTGGGTATTCGGCGATGTCTTCTGGTTCCACACTGTGGTGTTTTGTTGCCTTGGATTAATGGCGATGTCACCAAGTTAAATACTTTTGATTCATTTAGTATAATAATGAAATGTGTAGGTAGAGTTTACAGGTTATAATTTGTACTAGGAAGGTAGATTATAAAGACGCATGATACACAACGGTCATACTCTTTTATTGCTTCTCAACTATCATACTGTCTCATTCATGCTTGAATGTCACTTTCATGCACATGGACATACATTTCCTCTGCACCTAGCAGGTTTACTTCCAGTTTTGGGCAGTGGCTTGAAAAACTACGATATTTTTTATTATCATTTTGGCTCTGTTTTAATTATAAAATAAGTCCAAAATATTATTTTTTTTTTGTTTCATTCAAGCATAAAAGTAACACGTCACAACAGTTGCCGGATGGAACAATGAAAATTATATTGTTGCAAAACTCCAATTGGCAGTTGCGGAGATTCTCGAAACATTTGAACTCGGCCAAATTGGCAGTGAATCTGTTGAATCTCTGAACAAATCTTCTTATATCCTTGCCTTCTGTGTGTAAGAATATTTTATCAAAAAAAAACTTAATCGTCGGCCATCGTTCTTTTTTTGTAATAATTTGAACAAAAAGTGAAAACTAATTTTTTATAATGTAATAAAATACATACTATTTTTTACACATGAAACTTCCCTAAATGGCCCAACACTGACTTTAAATTCTGTTTATGGAGTCCTATTACAAATTAGGCTATAATTTTGGACAATACATTTATAGTTGGGGTGTGGTGAGTACTATATAAAAAAATGAATTCAAATATACAAATTATTTCCAAAGATATATTATAAAACAAATTCAAATTCGGATTTCTTCTTTTGCCCGCCTGAAGTGTGTTAACGTAGAATCTTACTGAGCGTAATACCATTTAAGAAGTGTGGAAAGAATCCCAGATGACTAGGCTCTGAAATTCACGACCAAGTGAGTACTCCAGTGGAAGTGTCCTCTCGAACCTGGTGCAAAAGTTCAGTTTATTACGCATGGCATTTTTTGCTTGTGGTCGAGCTATGAAACATTTTTGTACCAATTTCTACAGGCACGGAACACAATATTAGTTAGTACGCCCTTTGAAAATAGACAGACAATTACAAAAAACTAGGGATTCTATTTGAATTAAAGGTACCAACGAAGTTTTAGGTCTCAAGTTATTTTAAATAGTGTTGTGGTTATATTACTTTTGTAAACAACGGCTGTAACACTTCTGTAATAAAATTAGACGACCGCAAGATAACTCGTTAATAGTGGAATGTTTGTGTTTAATGAATGTAAGAATGTTTTCAATGCACAAAATATAACATATTTCTTCCACCAAATTGTAGGCAAGTTGGTAAGTTTTTACCAATCAAATTGACGAGATGCATAATATGTACAGGTACATATTTATCAAAGAATTAAGAAGAACACAAGAAATGCGACATGGGAATGTTTCGTGATCTAAACATTGGAGTAACAAATTTCAAATTGTTCACAAATTCTGAAATTCCTTATCAGTACAAATTCTAAATCAAATGGAATGGCAATATTTTAGGCAGTACAAGAGAGATAGAGTACGCACTGTTGATTGGCTGTCTCGATCTAATAGTCAAAATTTCTATGGCAGTGGCGACATTAGTTTCCATTCAAATCTACTTGGAAAGCATTTCTATTTAAAGGTACATTTTACCTTTTCAGTGATATTTCTGTTTGTAATTACAAATTATTTTAAGCGATTTGTACCCTTTGAGTACAATGATCAGTGTCATGAAATGCCCTTGCGCAAAAGTTCTGAATTCATCTTCTAAACAAGTGTTTGGAAAAACATTTTTTTTAAATACTGTCTCTCTTTAGTTATCATTTTTTTGTAAATGTCTTATAAAACTTTACCTGTCCACACTGAATTCTATCGTAGTGTTGAAACTAAAGTGCGTACATTAAAAACTTGGGAACAATACAGTTACACTGTCGATAAGCTATCCCGACATTTGAAAAAATTTACGTTGATAATATTTATAATATGCAGAAAAATATTCAAATCATCAACTGTTATTTTAACAAGACGAGACCTTATATATTGCTTGCTCAATAAGGACTTAGGGCCGGTTTTATAACCATCCGTTCGTAACGCTTGATACCGTTTTTAACTAATATTTGAACTACCGCTTGATTTTGCCGTTTTATAAACATTCACAAGGCTACCGATCAGTTATGTAGCGGTTAATGCTTTACGGACCGATTTTGGTCAGTTAAATGGATAACGATCCGTTTGCTGACGTTTTTTGACAGTTGTAAGTAGGAAGTTGTTCTCGGCGCTCGGTTATTTATTTATTATTGAAATCAGTCAGGAACGCCAGCCCAGCTTTATTTCTTTTATACATTCAGTAGTATTATTATTCAATTTACAAAAACAGTTTATTTATACACATGTTCTGCTATGTAATTATTATTGCACGTGACAGCTGTCTCGCCTAGTTTGATAATGCCTTCAGAAGGCGAAACAGCTATCACGTTAACCTGTCATTTGCCAGAGACGCGGAATTGCGGGCGGATTAAATTTAAAAAAAGAATATTGATTCAAATAATTTGGATGCGATTTTAAATTTTTTGTATAAAGAAACTGTACCAAGGAAAAGGTCAGTATAGCTTCCTCCATTCTTGTTCTTAAGGTAATTTCCACGCGATTTTTTCAAATACGCTGACCCTTGAGGGGTTAAATAATAATAACATAGAAGAACTTGTTTAAATTGAATAATAAAATTAGAATAAATAAAAATTAAAATGGGGTTCTTCAAATAAAGGTTAATAACAGTAAATAAGTTATTATTAAAACACTACGTTTCTAAGCTCTGGGATCAATGCTCAATGCTGCAAGGGCAAGCAGCTGGTGATTTTACAGGAATCTCCAAGTCGACGCATCCATATAACAATGCAAGTAGTGCATTGTTATACGGGGAGTGACCCAAGTAATAAAACTTTTGGACTAAATGTAACCGATGACTGCTAGCACATTTGTTTATAATATGTAAAATAAGATAAAGAACGGATAGCGGTCCGTTAACGAAAAACGGTTCGTTACGTAACTGAAATTTGGTACTTCGTTTATAAAACCGGCCCTTAGAATACAAAATACTACATTTCATGTAGTTTTATGACTACTATAGACATAGAAGTTATATTATTATGCTTTTAAAACATTCAGTGATCGTAAATGTTTATATTGAAAAATATCAATAATAATTATATCAAAACGCCCTAGGTGTAGTACATTTATAAAAGCATTTGTTTGCAGGAGCAACCTTTGAAGTCAGTTTTTTTTTTCAAATTTATGTCATAAATTATACTGAGAAATTAATATATATACTAGTGGTCGCCCAATGGTCGAAATTCGACCATAATTAATATATTTTTTTTATTGATTTCTTATGCATAATTTAAAAAAAAATATTAGCATTCTGCACTCCTTTTCTAGATAAACTATAAGTGTGCGAATTTTCGTAAAAAGGGGTACAAAGTTTTTGCTTCACGTATTTAATATACTGATGTACAAAGCAATGTCACCAAGTTTTAGTGAAACTTCATGGGTCACATAATAAGTGAAGTATTCCCTCACGTTGGAGAAGGTTCAGAAGACATTTCTAAGATTTCTCCACCTGAGGGAGAGTGGCTCTACCCTAGCGAATTTCTCTTGGGCATGCTCGGTATGAATCTTCTACGGGTCAGAAGGGATGTGTTCATTATAACAATGAATCGTGGATGGTTCGAAAACTCGACCATCATGGAGAGCATTACTTTCTATGTTCCCGATGGTTATCTCCGTCATCGACAACATGTTTTATCTCCTTATAGATTGCAGAACTAACTTGCCAACGGTCATGCCAGTCGTGAGAGCTGTCTTGTTGTTAAATAGAATCACTTTGACTATCGATATGTTTAACATCAATGAAGCACAATTTAGACGGCAAGCTTTGTTGATCTTAGTCTTATTGTGCTTCATTGATGTTTAAATTGCTTAAATTTGCTAACTTAATCTTAATATTTTCTCTCTTTAAAAATGTTTGTAATTTTAATTTTGTAATGTTTTTAAAATGAATAAATGGAACTGAATCATGTTTTAGTGAAACTTCACATACGTTTTAGTGAAACATTATGGAAAACATACTATTATGTGACAACCACACATATGGGGATATTTGCTGATGGATCGCGTATGTGACAGCCAACTAAATAAGGTTAAATATCAATTTTCAGCATAATTTATAAAAATGAAGAAAAATTATTTTGACCTCCAAGTTAACTCAAATAAAGATTAACAGATTGCTTTTGTAGGACGCTTTGACATAATATCAACCAACCTATGAAAAGAGGTCAGTTATTACTTTAGGCTCTAATTAAAATTTGAAGTTGTGAAACTCCCGTATATTTTATTATTATTAAAATTTGTTAAAATATCATTTAAGATGATTGGTTGGCGTCTAGAGTTGGCCACCAGATGGCGGATGGTGGGTGTCTAGAAGTGGTCACCGGGTGGCAGGTGTCTAGAGATGGTCATCAGGTGGCCGGTGATGGGTGTCTACTTGGTGGCTTCGGGCGGACAGTCGGGCTGGCTGGAGGGGTGAGCGGCCCTGAAGGCCGGGTGGTTTTCCAGCTCTCGGTCGATACGGAGGATTATTGGGAATGGACGCAGATCTACGTGGAATCTGAAATAAATAAAATTAATTAATATCGCGCATAAGCACGTCGAATTAAAAGTTTTATAGATCTTATTTGATCAATGACTAAAGGGTATTGAAATTACAATCTAGTTTCCTTCAACAGAAGCAATCTTCACAACTAATCTTTCCTTGACATGCTCTGTGTCAGGCATGAGGCTCCATCTAAGCCAGAGTTTGTTGCAAACATTAGACCCCAGATTCCGTTTGTGATCCCATAAAAATATGCCGATGACTGATGCACATCTCCACAACAGCTCGACAGCCAGCTGCTCAAACAGATTTCTATGGCAGTTGGAAAACAGCAGGGCCAACTAGCTCAGTCTTAGAGCATGAGACTCTTAATCTTAGGGTTGTGGGTTCTTAAATGCGTCGCAGAAGATGGATTATTAGGAAGATTACATAATTATCAAAATAAATAAGATTGTGACTAAATGTATTGTACAAGTTTTTATTCGGCAGGGGTACAATGTCTACATTGTTTGATTATTGATTAATTAAAAATTAATCAATAATCAAACAATGCCAAATAAAAATCGGTGCATCAATAATATGAATGAGAATCGTACTATTGCAATGAATACGACATAAAAACAATTTGGGAGGCGGGATTGGGTACCGCCGCCCCGGGAACCTTTATTGGATAACCAACTCCTCTGCCATAGGTCACCCCAAGTGGTTCGCTACGTTTGGTGATTTAGCAGGGGTGCCCGGGTTCTTGGGGTGAGGTTTGTCTAGGTATTGGAGGCGGATGACCAGGACACACTGAACCCCAGATTCCTACCCACCCCAAACACTTTTCCTTCTCAGAACTCTCCTCTCCTTAATTTCCCCCAAAACCCCTCCACAGAACATCCCCAAAGATGACATAGGCCTTGAGGGAAATTATTTTCCTCAGGGCCTCCTGTGATGAGCTCATGTAAAAAAAATAAAAAATAAAAGACAATTAATAGCTACTCATTGAATTGAAAACATTGTGCAACAATGGTAACTGGTGAAACATGTGTAAACCTAACACATTAATTATTTATATATTTTATACAAGGCTATATTGGACTCCGTCGTTGTTCAGATGTTCAGTGCTCATCTCGCGCGAAAAAATGCATAACGCGACGCCTCTGAGATGGAAGTGTAAGAAATTTACACCAGCAGAATTCTGAATTGAATGCCGAGATAGTTGTCACAATAATAAAAACTAAAATACTCGCAGAACTCAATAAAACTATTAAATTTGATTAGCCATTGTCAAACACCAAATGACAATTCTGGTGAGCTTTATCAAAGGGACTTGACTACTGTCAATTGCATAATGTGAGACATGTGAGAGAGCGTAATGGCACTATTGATGGCTTATAAAGGATATATGCAGACCATCTCCGAATCAATGGTTAATTACTCAATTACCCATTCTTTTGCTAGCTATGTCCACCATCATTGCACAAGCAATATATTCCCATAATAATGGTAGTAGTTACAACGGTATTTCAACGGAAGATGCTCCAATGAAAAATTAGCATGACTGATCCTTTCGGAACCGGTGCATAATCAGGAAGCACGCCAAACGTGTTTCCAACATTTGTCAAATAAAATGAGTTGTAGAAGTGACCCGTTTTTGCTCATCAGCTCGACTGGAAAGATTTGCCAACCTCTGTGCTTCTTTCCTTCTACAAATTGGGTCTCTTTAACCCCTTCAGTAATCATTGAAAATGGAAAAAAAATAGCAGGAATTTTTTTTTACTACATTTGTAAGTTTGCCCGAGTTCTCCCGGGTGTGGGAACTTTTCGCACATAATAGCCTGAGTATACTCGGGGTTAATCCAAGCGGTTAAGACCCAGGTTCACTCCTTCGTTTTCTATACTTGCCGAGTTCAAAAAGACCCCCAGAACAGCATCCTACACATATCCGACAGATGTTATACAGACATCTCTCAGCTACAGATAATGTAGGCCTCGAGGGAAATAATTCTCCATTCTCCTGTGTGGAGTTAACGTTAAAAAAAGTGCAAATTTTACAAATATTTTCAGGTTATTAGAGAATTTTTCTCTCCTTAAAAAACTAAAATAAGAATAAAAGATGAATAAAACACAATATGATTGATTAATTATGTGAAGAAGCAAACCTTCTAGCGTTGAAGACTTGAGGTATCAGACAGCAATCAGCAAGTGTGAGCTCGTCTCCGACGCAGTACTTTCCGGCGGAGGCGGACAACAGCTTCTCGACAGCGCGGAAGCCGCGAGTGATCCAGTGCTGCGCCCACTCTTTCTTCTTCTCCTCGCCCACGTAGATCAGCACCACCAGGTTCTGAAGGGGCTGGATGCCTGACGATATGACCTGGAACATATTATTTCATATAATATAGATAAGACTCGAACGCTCCCGACGGTTTGGGCGAATGTAGAGCGAATGAAAGAGGAAAGGAGTGTAAGGAGAATATATGACGCAAATGTGAATGGTAGAGGAAGTCGAGGTTGCCCAAGAAAGACATGGCACGACAAAGTCGGGCCATGTCAAGAGTCAGAATAATAGAAGAGCATGTATGAGACGTTGTATGAATGTAAACGAGGCAAGGAATGTGTGCCAAGATCGAGTTGTTTGGCGGTCTGTCCTCTCTGCCTACCCCTGCGGCGAAACGGCGTGATGGTTAGTTAGTTAGTTAGATAGATTCAAGGATCTAAAATTATTTCATATATAGTTAGATAGACTCAAGGACCTAAAATTATTTCATATATAGTTAGATAGACTCAAGGATCTAAAATTATTTCATATACAGGGTGTTAAGGGACGTACTTGACTTACTTTAACCAGTGATTCCTGACATTATTTGGAGCAAAAAATGTAAATGAAATTTTGGTCTCCGGTGACATTTTTGATGTTTTTTTGTTTTTTTTTTTCTACAAAAACATAAAAAAATGGTAGTTGTTGAACAGTTGGAAGCGGGGTAAGGGGTTCGTCGGACACTCTGCTGAGTGACCAGTGACGACATGCGGAAGAAATTTTATTTTGTTTGATTTTTAAAAAAAAATTAAAAAAAAAAAAAAAAAGTCGTCAAAAAAGTCACCGGAGACCAAAATTTCATTTACATTTTTTACTCCAAATAATGTCAGGAATAACTGGTTAAAGTAAGTCAAGTAGGTCCCTTAACACCCTGTATAGTTAGATAGACTCAAGGAACTAAAATTACCAACCTTAAAAGTAAGAAGAGAAAGAGGTGACGCAATTGAGCTTACTGAGAAAATTTTATCTGGACTTTATAGTTCCCTGGTATTTTAAAATAAATTACTGTTTTTTGTTGTGAATACTGCACAAGAGTCCCAACTGTTCCCAACTGTCTGGAGCCAGTGAGACTATGGCATCCCCAATGTTGTGAGCCTGGAGGTTAGTGGGGAGGGGAAATAGATGGGAAGAAAGTGGGAATTACCTGGCTATTCAGATATGGTCATCAAACATGACTAAACCCATTTCAAGCAACGTTTCAATTCTGAACGGTGGTCTTACACCTTAGCACCTTCCACTCTGGGACATGCAGTAAGTATACTGTGTTATTATTTTAAATGAATAAATTGTGAAATAAACATAAATTCATCAAAGAATCGATTGATAATAAACATCAAATAAAGGATTTGAACCCGCGATCTCCGGATTACTCCTCGACCACGGTTGTTAAACTTATTGTGAATATAGATATGAATGCATCAGCAGAATGCTGCTTGTTCATTAAATAAAATAAATCATGACAATATTCTTCTACTTCATCAGGGCAGAATATAGTCAATCCCCAAGCAACAATTTTGAAAAAGTCTGCAGAACCACATTGTACATAATAACATAATCATGTAGTTTAAATATGTTGCACCCGGGGAATAACAATGGCACAAGTCCAAGTTGAGTATGCAGAAATATTCCTGGATATCTTTTTTATTCTCGAAAAAAACAGCATAATTCTTAAAAATATTATAGTGGCTTTAAAAGTGAAAATGTCATTGTTAAATTATAATGTTTTAGAAAAAATGAAACAATACAACTTTGTATAAACCACTTATATAATGTGCAAATCTGACCAGTTTCGGAACAAACGTTCCTTCGTCAGGGAAAGCTTATACTAATTTGACAGTTTCGAACAATGTTTTATTATGGTAGGGGGTGGAGCCGTTGTTAGTTAATAATGTAGATTGGGTGGGTAGGTATTAGTGTAGAGTGGGTACCACTCTACACTCACCTACTCTACATCCACTCTAATACCTACCCACCCAATCTACATTATTAACTAACAACGTAGAGTGGGTACCACTCTACACTCACCCACTCTACATCCACTCTAATACCTACCCACCCAATCTACATTATTAACTAACAACGGCTCCACCCCCTACCATAATAAAACATTGTTCGAAACTGTCAAATTAGTATAAGCTTTCCCTGATGAAGGAACGTTTGTTCCGAAACCGGTCGGATTTGCACATTATATAAGTGGTTTATACAAAGTTGTATTGTTTCATTTTTCTATAATGGATAACCACAAAGTAATAGCTACATTCAAAAATATATAATGTTTTACTTAAATTCAAGCGAAAATAGTGGCACAATGATAATTTTTTTTATTTTTTATTTATTTATCTATAATAAGATATATTTACAATGGTTTTATTTGTACGCCTGTCTCACTAGGGTATACCTGTGTCGAGACAGGCGTACAGGTATATAAATGAATATAGTAGTTACAAGGATATTTCAGGTAAAATACATATTATGAATAGAATTAAAACAGAAGGGTGATTGGAAGGGTGGTAAATCTTTTAAAGAGTTATTTTATAAATGTTGGAGATGGAGTAATGAAATAAATTCTGCCTAGTCTATTTATAGGTTAAATTTGACAGGATTCCATTATTTTCATTTGTTTTATATGGGTTAGGTTGCATGTGAATAGTTATTTCTGTCTATGTGTGATTTATTTTACAGATATTTGTGATAGTGTGGCGTCCAATACTTATAATCCATTTTTTAATATCTTGTTTGAATTTTGTAAAGGAGTCACTTTGTCTGATCGTAGTTGGTAGTGTATTGTATAGTTTGAAAGCTATGTATTTAGAGTGTCTTTGCCCGAAGGTGGTTTTGAAAAAAGGAGTTTGGAGAAGTTCGTTGTTTTTGGCTCGGGTATTGTGTATTGTTTGTGTAGCTTTGTATGGTGTTTTGTTGTTTTTGTGTAAATTAAGTAATATGGATCTTGAGTAGAGCTGTTTTATGTCCATAACGTTGAAGGAATTGAAGATAGTATGAGTGCTGGTAGTAAGCGGCATTTTAAGAATTATTTTTATGATTAGTTTTTGTGCTTTCATGATGGGATCAAGGGCATTGGAATATGCATTACCCCAGGCTAGAATTCCGTATTCGATGTGAGATTGGCACAGTGAGTAATATACTGTTTTTAAAAGTTTTAGGTTAAGGAAATTGCATGTTTGTTTGAAAAAATATATAGATTTTCGGATTTTGTTTGTAGTATTATGTATATGTTGCTTCCAATTCAGGTGTGTATCGAAGGTTACTCCTAAATATTTGATAATGTTTACTTGCTCTAGGCATGGGCAGTCACAGTTCCGGTTAAGAGATGAATTTTTACATTTGTGTATTTTTAATGGCAGGGCTGGGTTTGACTTTGGGATATTGGTGAGACTATACAGTAAGTATTTGGTTTTCTGTACATTTAGAGTTAACATGTTCGAGTCAAGCCAATATTTTACCTGTTGAATTCCTTCCTCCGCCTTGGAATATGCGGTAAGCCAATCTTTTGCTTGGAAGAGTAGGACAGTGTCATCGGCGAAACTGACAATAGTGGCATCGATATCTAGGTTGCATAACTCGTTAATATATATTAGGAAGAGCGTTGGACCTATAACACTGCCTTGAGGGACCCCGTAACTAATGGGCAAATTCTGGCTCTTTGTGGTATTGAGTTTAACGCATTGGGATCTGTCAGATAAGAAGCTGGAGAGGAGGCCTAATTCTTTGTTCCTAATACCTATATTAAACATTTTATTTTTTAGTTTGCTGTGTGAGATTGTATCAAATGCTTTACATAGGTCGAGAAATACCGATAGACATTTCAAGCCCTTATCCAGGTGGCCAGAAATATGGTCAGTGACCGTGGCTATAGCATCATTGGTGCTTTTATGTTTTCTGAATCCAAATTGCCGCGGCAATATTTAGTTATTGGTTTCCAGATATTCCATGAGACTATTATTGACGATCTTTTCGAATACTTTTGAGAGGGAATTTAGCAACGTAATAGGACGATAATTACTAATATCAAGTTTGGAGCCAGTTTTAAAAATAGGGATAATGAGACCTTGTTTTAGAATAGAGGGAAATAGCCCTTGGCGGATGCTAATATTAAGTAGATGCGTTAATGGTTGAAGTATACCAGGGGCAATTTTTTTAAGAACATTGTTAGATATTTCATCAATGCCGGTTGATGAAGAGTTTTTGAGCGAGTTTATTACTATAGAAACTTCTTTCTCTTTTTTTTTTTTTTTTTTTACAGTGAATACCGCACAAGAATCTCAACTGCTCCCGTCTGGAGCCAGTGAGACTATGGCATCCCCAATTGGGGTATGTTGTGAGGCTGAAGGTAGCGGGGAGGGGAAGGAGGTGGGGAAGAGGAAGGTTGGGAAATACCTGGGTATTCAGATCTGGTCACCAAACATGGCTAAAGCCATTTTCAAGCAACGTTTCAATTTAAGAACAAAGAATCTGTAATCATTTTAAGAACAAAGCGGGTTGGGAAATCATCATTGGTCGCGTGGTCACTTGGACCAAGCGTATCGTTATTTATTTGGATTTTTTTGCTAGTTCCGGACCTATGTTTGTAAAGTACTGGTTTATGTAATTGACAATTGTGTTGGGGTTCGATGTAAAGTCTACAGTGATATCTTTGATATTGACAGAGTTTAATTGTACAACTATTATAATATTAAACCTAATAAATATTAATATACTGCTTTTCAACTTTTGCAAAATAATGTTTTTTAATTGGTAAGAGAGAATAAACCAGACACAACCGGAAATACGTCATTTTAAAATTATTTTTTTAGACTTATTGATTTTTTTCCACAAAGAAGTATAAAATCGATATCGAAAGATTCTTCTTTTATCTAGTAAAGGTATGTTTTAAATTTTGAGAAATTTTTTTATTTTTAGTATAATAAGATTTTACCGTAGGTCATTGCCAGATTTTTTAAATTTTCAAAAAAAATTTTGTATAATTCAACACACATTTCAAATCATATGATCGTGGAGTAAAATAAATCAATAAATTATCTGGAAAGCTACATTTCAGAATTTGAATTTTAGTTCAAATAAAATCGAAAATACTTCAGTTTGTCTTTTTATTTACGGCCTTACAAACTAATAAATACTTATGTTAAAAAAATAATTACGAAAAGTACATAATCAGCACAAAGCAGAGAAAATCCAGAATGCTGTCCAGAAACACAAAGATATTAGTGTACAAAAACAATTTCCCTCAGGGCCTATGTCATCTGAGATGCTGTGTGGAGGGTCTTTTTGAGGAGAGGAAGGAATGAACATTGGTCTTGAAGAGACCCATGTTGTAGGAAGGAGGAAACACAGAGGCCGGCAAATCATTACATAGCCGAGCTGTTGAACACAAGAACGAGTCGAAGAAACGACCCGTTCTCATGTGACAAATGTCAACCATGTACAAATGTTGGGCATGCGTTTGGCGTGTTTCCCAACTATGCACCGGTGCCGAAGG